>OZ035957.1:31157939-31757939 GCA_964034955.1 Orchesella flavescens
CAACGGCTCCGGCCGATGAGTGGGGTTTTTTTGGTCAAATTTTTTACCTATTTCTGTCATTTTAGGACTACTTTGACATTAAAAGAAAATATGAGTGTTTTTAAAAAAAATACTTTTTATGTGTTACAAACCCCACCCAACGGCTTCGGCCGTTGGGTGGGGTTTTTTTTGGTCAAAATTTTCTCTCCTATTTCTACCCGTTATTTTAAGACCCTCTTCATAATTTTGGAGCGACATTTGACAAAAAAAACTCAGGTTTTACTTTTTTACTTTCTCAAAAAAATAAAAAAACTCACCATCTAGTTTCTTTCCCTTGATCTGTAGTGTTAATGCAGCATTACAATCTCCATCTGCTAAAACCCCGGAAATTCCAGCAAAAAAAAATAGCACTAAAAATCATTACTTATTGATTATGTCATCAAAACATTATTTCTATCTAAAACATACAGGTATCATGTCATCAGTGTATTTTTTCATCTCATCAACGAACCTTATTCCATCCATTTGTAAATGCACATCATGTCATCACTCCATTTTTCATATCATCACATCACCTTATAATTTCCATATCATCAATGCACTTTGTTGTTGTTCGACGACAAACATTGAATGTAATGTAAAAAGTATTCGAGTGCATTGAGCATTCATGTCCTTAAAGCCATTTCTCATCTGTTTGTTCTTTGTGCTCAGGTCTGCTCGTACTAGAGTGAGTAACTTTCTAGAATGATTACAACGGAACAAAGGTAAGTGGTTTTTAAAAATAAAGTAAAACATTAGTTATATTGTGAGTAGTTGTAAATCTTTTTTATTTGTTATTTCATGTATTTTTTTGTGATTGGTTTACTTATTTAGGTACTATTACATGACTCACGCTCGAGAAAGAAGCTAGCTGGGTATTTTGTATGCCTTGTACAGGAAAAAGAAGGCCAGCCATGTAGTAAGTCGCAAAACATTAAATAAAATTCGATAGCATACATGTAATACATCAATTTTTATTCATAATACTTGTATGATCATATTTAATGTGTAAATTGTGTTCTGTAGTGGTAGTGTACAATGATAACAAAAAACTATCAAGGCATAGGGAGAGTGAACACCTAAAGAGGGTCTATAAATGCACCAAGTGCAAAATCCCATTTACGGGTCGTAACGCCAACGACCGACATTTTTCAGCTGCCACTTCCACCTGTAACAAAAGCGACCACGGGAAATTTGATGACAGCATGACAATTTACATGGAAAAACGAGACAGTCGAAAGTAGGAAAATTAGTTTTTTTATTAAACATTATTATGTATGCAGCATATTATTATTATATATATACGTCAAAGCTTTTGTTATTGTTTTAGGTTATTATAACGAGAAGAAGAAAACTGTAAAAGCAACAGCAACCTCTGTCGGCAGGAAGTCAGTTGGCTCGAGCTCTGTGGGGAGGACGACTATTTCCCCCACATCTCCATTTGTAGCCGTGAGTGGGAACTCCTCAGAAGGCTGGGGCTCTGTGGGTAGGCCTCTCAGAAACAACTACTCCTCAGTCTGTGGAAGCCTTGAAAGCTGCGAGTCCTGATGTGATATTGAGAGATTGAAGCAAGAGCTCGAGGAAAGAAAGGAAGACGGGGATAAGGAAAAGGGAGAGGTGTCAAAAATGAAGGAAGAAATTGGAAAGTTATCCAATGAAAATGGAAGGTTAAACCAGCTCGTGATCCGGAATGAATCTATGGAAGAAAGCGCTACGAAAGAACTTGGAAGGAAAAATGGGGAAGTTATGGAACTCCAGAGGATGATGAAAAAAGGGGAGAATCAAGTGCAGAGCCTAAAGGAGCTGATGGAGGGATTACGTCAAGATCTTAAGAGAAGGGATCAAATGCTCCTGGAAAAACTCACACAAGAGATGAAGATACTTCGTGAGAGTGCAGAGAAAATGCAAAAGAAGTTGAAGGACGAATATGAAGATTTTGAAAGAGAGAAGAAAATGTTTCTTGCACAAAAAGAACAGCTCCAACAAGAGTTAGAAAAGATTATTGAAACTAAGAAAGTAGAATTTGAAGCTGATTTGAATGCAAAAAATGAAGAGCAGCTGAAGAAATGTTGAGCAGAATTATCAGCAAAGGAAGCGTCAATACAACCGGTTTGGATGGATTGCAGCGATCCTCTTTGGAAGAAGTAGTTTCCGCGTTTAAAGAACTGAAGATAGCAGCCAAAGGGTATTGCACAAGTCTCACAGCTGAAGAATGAGAATGCTGCATTAACACTACAGATCAAGGGAAAGAAACTAGATGGTGAGTTTTTTTATTTTTTTGAGAAAGTAAAAAAGTAAAACCTGAGTTTTTTTTGTCAAATGTCGCTCCAAAATTATGAAGAGGGTCTTAAAATAACGGGTAGAAATAGGAGAGAAAATTTTGACCAAAAAAAACCCCACCCAACGGCCGAAGCCGTTGGGTGGGGTTTGTAACACATAAAAAGTATTTTTTTAAAAAACACTCATATTTTCTTTTAATGTCAAAGTAGTCCTAAAATGACAGAAATAGGTAAAAAAATTTGACCAAAAAAACCCCACTCATCGGCCGGAGCCGTTGGGTGGGGGTTTGAACACATTTTAAATTTATATGCGATATATTTATATGATGCGATACTATGATTTAGAAATACGTTAGAACTGCGTTACAAAGCAGAGTTGACGACGTACCAAGAACGAGATTTGTTCAACCTTCATCCGGTCAAAGACAAGTCATGGAGAGTTGGAACATGGAGGAGAAAGCAGCGTTACTATCGTTTCTTAATGGCTATTATGGGCACAAGCCAAAAAATTCTAATAATGTTGATGGTACTCCTAGACCATGCTTCATTGATGGCATGAATTTAACTCACACGTAAGTACTCTAATTCATTATACAAACCGGATTTTTATTTAATAAAACAAACTATTCTACAATTTACATTCTTTTATTTAGATTTAAGAAGGATGTAATCCAGCACAGAAAACAGGACCAGCAGCACAAATATGCTGAATATGAAGCCTTGGCTGTTGTTGTGAACCTGTTCAAATCAAAGTACAGTATACCCGAGAGCATGATAACCATTGTTATGCCATATTACGCAGTGTACGACAAGGACGGTTGGTTTTTGACCAAGTTTATTAGAGACTTGTATAACCGTGGTTTATTAGCTGTTGTACCCAGTAGAAGTATGGACCCCTATAGTAATGTGAAAGATGATTACGACGACATGTAAGCCACACAATTCAGTTTTAATGAAAATGAATATAAGTAATGAAAACTAAAATAATAAATGAATAATATATGTTGCAAATTTTATATAGCTTATTGTTGAATTTGGCACGCAACTGTTGTGGATTTGTGGTGTCTAATGACAACTTTGTCGAAATTTTGGACCCAAGTGGAATTTGGCAAGCTACTAATTTCACCTTCCTTGCTAAAAGACGGTACTTTCACACTACCAAACACATTAAATTCAATTTATTCTTTAATCCAGGGTATGACATTTAATCTTGTTTTAATTTCTAGAACTCTAAAGTTCGTTTTTGAACGGGATGGAAAAGTAACTGTGTTACCTGGCAACAAATTATTAGACATTAATGCTGACCAAATCTGCCGGTTTTGCAGAGAATCCAATGAAGGCTATGAACCAGAAACTACAAAGAACAAACATAAAAAAATCACATATTAGTTCAAACTTATAATAAACGATTGCTATATCTGATGTTGATGATGAATAAATACATAATTTCCTCATGTAATTGTCTAGAACATTGGTCTGTTATTTATTTTCGTTCAGCACTAAAAATATAATTTTTTTGGGGAAAGTAAAAAACATAAATTTTTTGGGGAAAGTAAAACTTTAAAACACGCATGAATAACGTTCATAATTTATGCAAATGGCCTTAAAACGACGGGTAGAAATAGGAGAGAAAATTTTGACCAAAAATGAAGCTCAAACTGGGTGGAAATGGGCTTAAAATGACGAGAAGAAATAGTAGAGAAAAGTTTGACCAAAAAAGGGACCAAGGTCCCTTTTAAAAAATTACAATAATGTTCATTATGTATTGATGCGATCAAATACGTGTGATGAGATGCATGGTACATACATTGATGCGATGATAATTTGTCTTCGACTTATTCGACGAGTTTGGCCAACCTTCGATGATAAACCAGCAGCAGCACAATAATAATATCATATACATCATGTTCCACCACACCTTCAGCTTCCTTCGTTGATGATGATTGTAAAAAGACTGTTTTATGTAGGTAATGCATTAGTGAACAATACAATCTGAGAGAAAGGGGATTTTTCTACTATATTTGGAGCTACTAGATATACCTCTTTGGATTAGGTATAATTTACATATGTACTTGAGACTAATTTGTAAGTTACTTAACTAAATTTTACTTTCTACTTAAACCTAGCGGTACGGAATTGCATTAGACTTGCATATTGTAATAGCTATTATTATTCCATTTTACGTAATAAACATGACTTTACGTTAGCACTCATTCATATGGATTAGATTAAATATAGCCTCGTCTAAAGTTGGGACATGAAGAATGCAACTTTTTTCTAGTAAATCCATTACGCCGAGAGTAGACCTTGGAATCCATGTGTGCTTAAAGTTAATTGCTGGTGCATTCTATCTCCTTCCTTTTGCCTGAGGAGCATTTGCTTTGCTACCTCATGAACATGAGAATCTGGATCGGTTTGAGTTAAATATGCAATAGCATCCAGAGTCTCTGTCGAGTTCAGCATTGTTAGTAGGATAACAGAGGAATGTCTATCGACTGGGGCGTCTGATTCCAACATTTCAATACAATTTTGGATAATCTGTAATTAGACAATCCATTTTTACCTTTTATAATTATGGACATTTGTTAGTAATCATTTAGCAATTTATATTATTCATTATTATTATTCATACCGATCTTCTTCTACTGCATGCAGATTCTTCAAAATACTGGCCAACAGATTCCCGAATGTCAAAGTCATCATGAACCAAGAGCAGTACTAAATGTACAAACACCGTTTTAGGCAGCACACTTCCACTCGTTGTCAAGTCTTTCAAAGTTTCATCCAGTTTCTCTATCGTTGATAACTTTTGGATTGTTAATTCTACAGGGAAATCAAAATACAGTGATGAAAGCACCCAGAAGTCATGCATTCGAAGCGGATACATACACATTCATTTCAACCCTCAAAAAGACATGCATTGATTCACAAACACAATACAGCTTTTATTCTTCTTTTATATATCCTGTACCTTCATCTGCGATATCATCTACCAGCCTTTTAAAGGACGTCTCGTATGGACGGAGGAACAAGATAAATTGAAACACGGTCACACTGGAATTCCTCCTAAAACGTTGTTCATCCATGATTTGCATCACAAGGGATCTAGCTAAACTATGTGAGTTTTCGTGATGCTTGCTAATTTCTTTCTCCAGTCCATACGCTGCTTGATCCGCTGTTGTGCATAAACTTGTTTTATTTTGTGCAATGTCTTTCCACAGTTTCTGCAATAGAAAAAATTAGTAAAATGTTCATTTCCCACATGCAGCCGCTCTCAAGAAAAGCTACATTCAAAGATATATACATGTATATGGGAGGATTACAACTTTCACTTTGATTATTGTATAAAACATGTACCTGGATAAATGGCAACCCTTCCAGTTCATAAATGTACTCATCCATTTTATTTATTCTGTTGAGAATATTGCCCAAGATGATTCCTTGCTGCTGTAACATATTGATTGCATCTCGCTCTCTCCGCATACTCCAGAGACGGGAAAACGACAGAGCGACAGAAGAAAAACAATAAATGACATAACCCATTATTACAATATCCCACACATACAGAAAAGTACATGTTATGCGATGGTATCATCATGTAATATGTTGGCACATGAAGATCATATCATCAAGATAAAAATAGACAAAACAAACATAAGCACCAAGTAAATATTTAAATATGGAAGAATGTGACATTATTCTACACTATACGTAAGTATCCATATTATAAACCTATGCACTTTCATGATAATTTTATTAGATTTTGATTACGGTAAAAAAAACAAAGGAGGAGGACCCTTTCACACAAAAAGCTGGCATTCATATATTTATAGTATAATTGAAATTGATAACGTTACCTTGACATTGGGAACGGAATGGAAATTAGGCCAAAGTGAACATGGCATGGCATGCGTGGCACAGACGAAAACAAATTATTTTTTATGGAAGGTCATATCACATCACCACCACTCTATTCTCATTAGATTATAAAAAACCCAATTTACTTTATGCTCATGGTCTGCTTTTGGTCGTACTACGTGCAATGAGATGATATTTAATAAGAAAGGAAGAGTGTTTTTACTCTTTAACGCTGCAATATTTACTTCGCACGCCTCCAGCTCAGGATAAGTGCCTTGAATTTCATCATTGAGAATACAGGCCAATTTATGAATGCTCTCTTTGAGGTTTTCAATTTCCGGATCTAGCTCACGAAGTTTGGCCCATTTTTGTGTGGTGGCTACCATTACTTGTACTCGCTGTACTTGTGCTATAGTCATGTTTTCTCAGGGAAGGGCTAATCATCCGACGCTTCCTTGATGGAAAATTCATCTCCTCATAACATTAGGCAAGTGGGCTGGAAATTACAGGAAAAATGGGAATTGTAGCTACTGCGACGATGGTTCGTTTCATACGTAATGTAATAAAAAAAACTTTCCCTCTTGTGACATTAATATATGTGACTTTTGTGGGGCATGCATATAGGCTAAAGATACAATATTGCAGTCTCCAACTAGTCCAACTACTTTCTTTAAGAGTTTGTAATTTCTTTTATACGAACAATTTAGCCCACGTCCATACACATGTCATAAAAAGAAATATTAAGGCTTTTATCATAGTCGGTATTTTTTTCCGAATCCTCAAACATGTTTTACCATGTCTTTATAATGGCTAGCTCGTATTCCTATAATGAATAAGGAAATTGTACAAAAAAACTCAGAGTCCTTTACAGCATCCCATGTCAGTCACAGCTCGGACCATATATTTATGGTCCGAGCTGTGACTGTCATTAGCTGTTTGGCTCCATTAAACCCTATGCATTACCCATAAAAGACGTAATATGCATACATATACTTTGTCATTTAGATTCGATTGACATTGGTGGACACGTGTTTTTATTCTCTTTGGCGTATCGGTCTATTTTTCAGGGAGGACAAGACATTTCCTAGAGAGGACATGAAAGTTGTCCTATCCAAAGAATCGGATTATAAAAACCAAAACCGAGTAGTATAAAATTCGGTTCAAAGGAGATTTCATCAGGGAAAAAATGCCCCAGAATCCTGAACTCTTAGTTTACAACAAACAAACAACAAATACTGGAAAAGCTGGGCTCACAGAAAGAGGTGATTTTTATTAATCCACGCTTCTTCCAACCAACTAAACTGGTGCACGGAGATTGGTAACTTTTTTGAAAAGTTACAGTTACAAGTTAAGTTACAGTTAAGTTACATAACTGTAACTGTAACTTGTAACTGATCGAGTATCCTAATGTAACTTGTAACTGTAACTTGTAACTGAGCCTGTTACAAAATGTATGACAGACAGAAATGTGACAGAATTCTTTATAATTTCAATTTTAAATTGGCTAGTTTGGAAGGCTGCAATTGTAGCTGGGTCCAGTAGCATGTATCCATACTCTTTCAGAGCATATCTGGCAGTCAGAGATGGGTAACTTTATTGAAAAGTTACAGTTACAGTTAAGTTACATAACTTGTAACTGTAACTTGTAACTGAGCTTGTAACTGAATGTATCTGGAACTGTAACTTGTAACTGAGCTTGTAACTAAATGTAACTGTTACTGTAACTTGTAACTGTAACTTGTAACTAAATGTAACTGTAACTTAACTTGTAACTAGAACCTTCCAGTTACCAATCTCTGCTGGTGCAGAACAATGCCAACTTGAGATGAGGGGGCCTCCGAAAAAGTAAACAAACTATTTTATTACGGGAGTGCTGGTCGGTATTTTAATATGCTTGCGGTATTTTTTAATCTGGTTGCGGTAGAAGGTAGAGGTATCGGTACTACCGGATACCGCTTACCGAAATACCGATGAAGTACCTCGGTAGCAGCGCATGTCTGCAAGGAGATCTTGGTCATGGTTTCCAATCGTTCTATTTTCATCACTTTAACTACAACTTGCTGCCCGATTTGAAACATATCAGTTAGGGTGTAAATGCAGAGCTATTGAAAAATAAACTGCTAGTAAACAGGCCAGAGACGTAGCTGAAGAAGGCGTTGAGTGATCAACTCCAAACCCCCTCCTCCCATGTCCACCAAATCTCCTCCACCACCTCTCTCTCTTAACCCACCTCTGCGATCCTCTCCCAACGTAGTAAACATATATGCCATTCCGGATTCTGCATTTATGCACAACAACATGATTCCGGATGTATGCACAAGCTCATGCACACGGACGCTATGCAATTCTTACGTATACGTTTCAGCCAAATCGATGAGTTTCTGAACACTCGAGCCTATAGATTTCGAACCGTTTGGCCGATTTGGCTGAAAAGTATTCCCAGAGGTCCTTTTGAGTTGTGCTACCTGTGTACCAAATTTGGTCCAAATCGGTCAATGTATGTGACCAGGAGAACCATAGCGGACAGACAGTTTGAGTAAAACCATTACTTCGCTGAATGCTCTCGCTTCAGCTACGTAATAAATGATAAACCATGTTTGTCTCCTGTATATAAACTTACATTGGCGTATCAGCTTCTTTACCTCCTGCATACTTTTTCAATGTATTTAAGAACGGCGTTGAAATGCTAGTAATACTGAAGATGCCCCCAGTTCTTCCTGGTAGGCTTACATACATCTCGTGTTCCTTAATCCTCGACACGATACCAACAATTAGCATTCCCTCCACGATTTTCTACAAGTAAATAATCCTCGTCACTTGTGAGTAAATTAATCTGAATTAATTCGGAAGTTTTTAGGAAATGGACAACGGATATATTTAAGCATGAATACCTCTCATTTACAGTCCAACACAGCTTTACAGAAATAAATTTCCTTGATGTAACAGTAAAACTTGTAGGTAATACAATACAAACATCACTGCACAAAAAACCCATGAACAAATGTATGTATTTGAGTTACTTTTCAAACCATCCCAAACATTTACTAAGATCACTTATAGTCCTTATAGTCAAGGGATTAGAATTAAACGCATATGTTCTGACATAAATGAGTGTAAATTGGAAATAGATAAGATGATATATAACTTTAGTAAAAGAGGATATCCGTAAGTTTTACAGGAATGTATAGATAAACTTAATACAGTTCAACGTTACGACCTTCTCAAACCAAAAAGTAAATAATTGATCCAGAATCTGACCATTTTCCATCCTGAAATTTTACATAAGTATGAAATGAATGAGTATGTAGAAAACATGCAGATACACACAAATGACAAGCAAGATTTTTATGTTGTAGTTCCTTACTATAGTAATGTATTTAAACTAAAAAAGGTAATGCTAGATTTTCTCAACGGAGAGATATTACAATGTAATGACCAAACAATAAGGGACATTTTCCAACAAATGAATATACATATCGTTTACTCTGTTACAAATAAACTAGAAGTCAAACTTAAGAAATAAGTCAGTGTCCGTTTAGACGCAGTCATGTTAACACATTAAAATACCTTGTACTCCGTCTCTAGGTAAGATTTTACAGTAGCATAATAATAATATAATAAAATAATGATTGTATTAACGATGAATATTATTAAAATTATTTATCGCCAGTAATTTTATGTAATTTATATGAATTTTAAAACAAACCTGTGAAAACATTTATAATTTATTTTTCAAAAATAGCCTGATGAAGCAATAAGGAAACCGGTCGCCAACGGTTAAAACTAGTACACATTTTTCGGTTCAGAAGCATTCTTTCTCAAAATTCAAATAAAATTAAAAGAATAAATTAAGCATACTGTTGGGAAATGTACTTATGATATGATATTTTTTGTAAAGAAAATAAGGGAAAGGTTGTCTTATTCCTACGCCATATAAAACATATTTGATTTGTATTGTGTTTATGAATGATGAGAACGAGGCAGGGAGCGAGCGCTTAAGAAGTAAGATAGAGCCAGTTGAGTCAGTGTGTGTGTGCTCGTCTTTGAGATGAAGTGTGAGAAATAGTCAATTGATGATTGAATTTAACTATATCGATGTAGTTACGAAGAATTAAATAGTACTGACCATTTAAAAATGAATGAAGACTAACATTCTTGTTGTTATTTACAAAATAGACATTTAATTGGAGTTTGTGTAGTTTTGTTTGAGCTATTTGATAATAATACATATTGCCATTAGTGGCTGTGCTAGTTGTTATGAGATGGAGTAGAGGGGTTCATCATTAAGCCTACTGATATCTGGGATAGAAGCACTTTTTCGAGCGGTTAGCCCAGAGTAATTCCTTAGTAGGACCAGCTACACCTCTTATGCATGAGCTCAATGAATATACTTGGCTCGAAGTTCAAACTTTTTTTTATTTTTTTTATTTTTGTGCTTTACGGTAATGTATAAAATTAAAAAAATTAAAAAAAGTTTGAACTTCGAGCCATGTATATTCATTGAGCTCATGCATAAGAGGTGTAGCTGGTCCTACTAAGGAATTACTCTGGGTTAGCCTTAACGGTGTTTCAACACATACATCGTAAGTAAGCGGCACCACAGAGAATTTCATTTTCTTTGCTGACTTCCAATTGCCAGACAACGCCTTTTCTTCTTCAGGTGTCAACTTATTCTTGGATTTCGTTGCTTTCTTCTTGGGCTTCTCATCAGTGGCCTACGCATGACAAATGGCGAAAGGATAATGAATATATAAAAAATAAACCCGTAATCTTCTCTGTTCTTCATTTTTACATCCTAATGATTGATATGATGAATGAATGAAACAGCGAACAGCTAAAAATAATATACATATGTGAGTAAACACTTACAGAAAACAAATTCTCAAGATTATTTCCGAACTTGACCCGTTTCCCAACGTTGTTTCTCCTTCCAACAGATTCATTCTTATCAGTCAGTCAGTCTTTTGTCACTTCGGGGGGAGCCTTCCCACAGGGGAAGGATTCTTCACTGTCAATCATTCTTTTATACCCTAAAACGTAATTACAAATTAACGTACTCGTCTCTTGAAACTATTAAGGTGCATTTCCTTTTACTGACTTCTCGCAGCTGGTCCCGTCCCTTTAAATAGTGTCAAATTGCCCCAGGTGGAAAAGTCTCAAATTTCCCCCACCTAGAAATCCAATTTTTTTTCATAACATAATCTCTTCAACATAATCATAATTTTGGTAAATAAAAAATGGGCGTGTTATATGGTTTTCATATATGCGGCGAAATTTCTCATTTAGTAAGCCCGGTAAGCCCACACGGAGTAGATAACTAGATAAGTTGTAAGCGTTACGTAAACATTATAGGAATATTAAACTACAGTAATAAACCAAAACCTTAGCATTAGTAAACACGTTCTTAATTAAAAACAACTTAATTTGTCTATTGTTCTTAATTGTTTAATTTTATAAAGCTACAAATTAGGTTAAACAAATTTATAGTTTTTTACTTTTGTTTACAATACGTGTTATCTAATCTATTAATCTAACAATCAAACTCGCCATTGTTCACTATTTCTACACAAAATGGCGAATTACTTTTGCTCAAGATTTGTGTAAATGTAAGATTTTCCTAAAGGCAGCAAAAGATTTAAAAGCGTTAAACTTAATTACGTAAAGTTACCCTATTAAATATCTGTATTAGTGAGGACATTCATCAATGATAAAACTCGAAAGTATACGCGAGCTCCTCTTGTCAGATTCAAAAATAACGGATGATTGTGATTACTTTTGACAATTGAGTAAAGGTTTAAATTTTAACGGATTTTTTCGGGCACAAATTGTGAGAAATATATTAAATTTGAGACAATAATTATCTGTGTTATATCATTTAACATATCAATTAAACCTTCAGTACTACGCTGAAAGATTCCAGCTTAAGGTTAGTTGTAGACCTATTACATGTCATTGATTTGAATATTAATTTTTTCAACTTCAACCCTGGGACCATTCGCCATATCTTTCTTTCGATTCCGTATGACAAAAATTTTGTTTTCATTTGCAACAACTTCACTCGTAGATCCTCCAGGAATAGCCTGCACCTGCGTAAGGCAGTCATTGCTATCTACTGAGGTTGATGAAGAAGGCTTGAACCTTTCAACTACTAAAACTACAAAAGCTAAGCCTAACATAAAAACAGTGACAAGGAGAACTCCAGTAAAAGCCGCCAATTTAGATGGTGTATGCTTCTCTTCACGCTGCTGTATTATTTTTTTCTCAGCCAGGAAAATTCTGTTGAATATACTTCCATTGCTTATTCCCAGTCTACGATAAGCATTCAAGTCCTTCCAATTACGGACTTTTTCAAATTTTTTAGAACGTGAAATGGTTAGTTGATAAAGTCCCGATTCAGCAAATGATGCTAGAAACCGTGGAAATTGAAATGCGGCAAAACCCGCGTATTTCTGTGCCCATAAAATAACTGTCCTATAGAATGGCCTTTGTTTAGGAACTACTTGATGTAGTCTCATTTCGCCAAAAAACATATCCCCATTTTCATTCAAGTTTCCATCATATTCTTGCCACATTGCGACAAATTTCTCAAATTTTTTGGTCTCATTTACAGTTGCAGTTATTCCATTACTGATAACAGTGAGTGCTTTGTCGTTCGATTCTGGCATTGGTGGAAATTTTTTTAATTCGACACGTTTTCCATTTGCAATACTTTGTTGAGTTCGTAGGTAATGGACATCATCTGCGTAGTATGATTTGAACAGAAGTCGGAGGCACATATTTTTCAATTTTTTCGGTAACTCCAGCTCTAAATGCGTCATCCCTGTTGCCCACGCATGGACCGAAAATGAAAATTCATCTCCAAACTTTGTGGGTAACAAGAGTCCAAAATCTGGTCGGTTCAAGAGCTCCTCCATGCTTTGTGGATAATTGGTTTGCTCTATCTCTGCCGTCATGAATGATAGTAATGATGAGTTGTAACCCTGCCGTAACAATATTGCAACAAAAATCCACAAAATCATAATGGTTTTGAGCTCAATCCGCTTCAGCTTTAGATGGCTTCCATCCTGCTCAAAGATGGCAGTAATTTGCCAAAACATTACGTTGTAGATTGTAACTTTCTCGGCCCATATAAACCATATTGAAATTAAAAAGATCAAGGCTAAGGTGCAAATCCAGGTGCTCCATTCAAAAGGATATAGAAATGCCCCCAGTTTGGAATCAAAGAAATGCTCCTTTGGGAAAAAAACTTGTATATAGAAGTTTAGTTGCATTTGACCATAGGAATAAGTTTGCCATCGCAAATAATATTAGTCAGAGTCATACAATGGATACAGTCCAAGAAGCGAATGTACTAAATCACAATTTTGCAAGTGCGTACAATTTATGTAATTAAAATATGGTAGAAAAATCTCACAATACATGCTTTCCTCTACAGTTAAGTTGGAATAGCAGGAAAAAATTTGTGGTAGAAGGGTTTTCGTGGATTTCATGTCAATCTTGGAGTGCAACTTTTGCCAAAACTCTATTAGATTTCGGAATCTGCGGATGGCCGCCGATACAGGTAGTTTTTTTAACGTTACGCCATACGAATCGATCCGTCTTTCCTGATCCCAAAAAAGATCAATCCCATTGTCGCATGTGAAACACCCAAGGCTTACGAAATCATCTTTCAAACTAACGAAGATAAGAGGAACGGTACTAAATGTTGCCGCAATGAATGTGTCCTTGGGGTGAAAGCTAGTCAATTGTGAAAATCTGGTTTCCAAAACAATAATGTTGGGAACTTTTACAAACTCCTTGTATGCAAATATAGCAGTTTGTAAACAGTGTATCCCATGGTGGGTTTCGGGAGGAAATTTTGAATCCAAAACCAAAAGTAGGTCCTTGGCAACGTACCGGAGTGTTTTGAAAACTCGTGTATTGTTCCTTAATATTTGTAGATATATTTCGTCACGTATATGGTCTTTTGAAGCTTGCAAATTGTGGAAATTGAGCTCTAGCTTTGTCGTGTTTAAAGTTAAAACGACACAATTGATCACCAGACATTGAGCTAATACTGAGGTTGACAGTGGATTATACTCGTTCCATACTAATTCCGTTGTTGAGTTTTGAAATTGGCCAACAAGCAAATTTTGCATTTGAGGCCAAGTCGTTGTAGCTTGGAGGGTTTCCATTTTTCACAAACGTGTTCCAACTGGTTCGAGGTTTTTTAAAGACTGCTTGAGTTTTGCGCAGCGAAAAATTGTTGGCAGAAAGTGGAGGTAGAAAAATCAATAAAAATTCCTGGCACCAATCCAGACAGTTAGGTATTGAAGATATGGCTAACTTCTTAAGTTATTGTATTGCTTTTAGCCAGGCCTTTCTCGACAGGGTAGACAAATATGTTGCATGCAATTAATCAATAGCAGCCATAGGCTTAACATCAACGGTTCGATTACGTATAATATAGATGTTCATAATAAGAATACCATAGAAAACATTCAACATTAAAAGCACGATATAGTTATTGATTATCCAAAATATTCACACCCAGTGCCTAAAAATAGGCTATCTACTTATTCAACAGTTTTTGTGTGACAAAGTCCTTTTAGAGACAGTAAGTTTCCTCCGCCTATTTTCCTGGGCTTTGCAGACGTATTATGTTTAAAAATGACTGAATATTATATTCAACCGAGAAAGTCTGAACATGCATATACCGAATGTCCGGGTAGCATTTTATCCAACTAACGGGGGCTTTGCCTGCTCTATTTCATTTGGAAATTCAAAAACAAATCAAGGATAGGGGTTTTGAAGTCTTTAATCCTTGTTTTTAGGATTCTGAATTTCGACGGTGTTTGTCCTTCTTTCCGTTCGCATGAATAGCTCCATGAAATTGAAAACTTCCAAAACAAATTATAAGGGACTCTTATTTTAAGGCCTTTCCTGGAGTTTGGGATTGTCTAACAACATTGGGTAATTTTGGTTTAACCGTGGATCAATTGGCTGAGACAAAATCAGTCATTTTATTCTTGAAGTACGTTTATTATTACCTATGAACGTTTAAACATTAAAGTATTGAGTGGTAGACATCAAAACGACGCTATTGATAAGTGTGGCCAGAAAACACACTTTCGGGGCGTTTTGGCTTCCCCCCTGGGGGGTCAGGGGATCGTATTTAAGAAAAATGATTGGTACCATCGTGTTCCTCTCGTCCAGATCTATCGATTTGGATATAAATCCGGTATAAAGTATACCCCAACCTATTTATTTGTATGGCATCATATGTCACTGTAGTAACTTGATCCATTTATATAGTTTTTTTCATTTTTCTTTCAAAAGATGCCCATTAAATGTTGTATTCATATCTGGTTTCTTTGTATCTAGTAAGTTGGTTCTTGTATTTGGGAGGAGAAAGTTGTTTGATTTGAAGGAGTTCTACTTATATTATTGTTTCTTGGTGTTTAGGAAATACAAGCGGATTGAATTACGTTCTTTTGGAAGGATCCAATCCAATTACAATGCAAAAAAACAAGAAACAATTAAACTTTTACCAAGAAAGTCAAAGTGAGTAGAGAAAGCATCATATTTTATTAATAAACCTTATGATGTGCTACACGGCATACCTTACGCTAGAAAAAGTGAGGGGGTATGATGACCTTTCCCCCCAGGGGTAACTCCGATTTGGCCCAAAATTGAACTTGATTCCTAGTTTTTCACAAGCTATCGATTGGTGAAAATAGAATTAAAAAAAGTCAAAGCGTTCGCGAGTTATCGTGCCCCAGAACGGAACGACGGACCGACTGGACAAAGCTATAAACAAGCAAAAAATTGCTTGTAATTAACCACGAACCATGTCTCAGTCAAATGCCTTTCCAGGAGGTCCATTCATTGATTGTTTGACAATTGTCTCCTGTATATAAACTTACATTGGCGGCATCGGCTTCTTTACCTTCTCCATACTTTTCCAAAGTATTTAAGTACGGAGTTGAAATGCTAGTAATACTGACGATGCCACCAGTTCTTCCATTACATACATCTCGTGGTCCTTAATTCTAGACACGATACCAACCCCCAGCATTCCCTCCACAATTTGCTACAAATAAATTGTAAATAAACCCCGTCACTTGTGAGTAAATTAATCTTAATTAATTCGAATTAAGTTTTTAGTAAATAGATTGTTTTAAAGAATAAATGAAGCATACATCGTAAGTACATAAGTAGAGAATTTGTTTTCCGCCACTGCTTCCAATTGCCAGACATCGCCTTTTCTTCCTCAAGTGTCAACTTATTCTTGGATTTTTTTGCTTTCTTCTTGGGCTTCTCATCAGTTGTCTACACATGACAAATGGCAAAATGAAAATGAATACATAAAATAATAAACCCGCAGTCTTCTCCTTTCTTCATTTTTACATCCTAATGATTGATATGATGAATGAATGAAACAGCGAAGAGCTAATAATAATATGTGAGTAAACACCAAAACTTACGGAAAACAAATTCTCAAGCTTATTCCCGAACTTGACTCGTTTCCCAACGTTGTTTCTCCTTCCAACAGATTCGTTCTTATCAGCTTTTGTCACTCCAGGGAGATCCTTCCCACGGGGGAAGGATTCTTCACTGTCAATCATTATTTGCATTCCAAAATCTAATTACAAATTATCTTACTCATCTCTTGAAATTGTTACTCTGCAAACGGCTAACTTGACTGAGAAACTTGAAAGCTTTTAACAAATTTCAAAATTAGTACAAATGGGTTGATAATAAAATGGTCTTTTCGACTGAACTGCATTGGAAATATACACGCACAAACTAAAAGCTGTATAAATGCACATCATGTTTAACCTTCGCACTAAAAATAGAGAAATCAATATATTAATATTGACTCGAACTCGAAGTGGTTAGAATGTTTTTTTCTCAAATATATCTTTAAAGTTCCTACATACATTTTAACCTGCTGTAACGTTCACCAACTTCAAAATATTGCTTCAAATACTCTATTACATTATATTATACATGAAACAAAAAGCAATATATTTAGTAACAAGCCCACACGGAGTGGATAACCAGATAAGTTGTAAGTGTTACGTAAACATTATAGAAATTAATATACAGTAATACACCAAAACATTGGAATTAGTAAAACCTGTTCTTAATTTTAAAAAACTTAATTTGTCTATTGTTCATAATTGTTTAATTTTATATAGCTACAAATTCGGTTGAATAAATTTATAGTTTTTACTTTTGTTTACAATACGTGTTATCTTATTCTATTAATCTATCAATCCAATTCGCCATTGTTCACTATTTCTACACAAAATGGCGTAATACTTTTCCTTGACATTTGTGTACACGTAAGATGTTTTTAAAGGACGCGAAAGCGTTAAACGTAATTACGCATACCCTTATTAAATTTTTTGCGCTAGTGAGGACACGCGTCGACGCATCAATGAGAAAGTTCAATGGTATATGTGAACTACTCTTATCAGGTCCAAATATAACGGATGCTTGTAAGCACTTTTATAAATGAGTAGAGGTTAAAATTTTAACGGATTTGATCTCACAGAAGTGGTGTGAAATATATTAACTTTGGTACAATAATTATCCGCTTTATATCAATTAACACATCAATTAAATCGCGGTAGTACATGGAGAGATTCGAAATCAAAGTTGGTTGCAGACAGCTATTCCATGCTGGTTGCCAAGTCATTGATTTAAATACCACTTTTTTGCAACTTCAACCTTAGGAAAATCTGCAACCTGTTTTTTGCGATTCCGTATGACAAAAAATTTCTTTTCATTAGGAGCTACATTACCCGTAAAGTCTCCAAGAATAAACTTGGTGGCGCCTGAATTACCATCTGATGACGTTGAAGGCTTCAACCTTTCAACCACTAAAACTACAAAAGCTAAGCTTAGCATACAACTAGTAACAAGGAGAATTCCAGTAAACGCAGATAATTTAGATGGTGTATGCTCCTCCGCAAGCTGCTGCTTTGGTGTTTTATAAGCCAGGAATACCCTACTGAATATACTTGCATTGCTAATTCCCAGTCGCCGAAAAGCATTCAAGTCCTTCCAATTATGGACTTTTTGCAACTTTTCAGAACGTGAAAGTGCTAGTTGATAAAGCCCCGATTCAGCAAATGATGCTAAAAATCGTGGAAATCGAAATGTGGCAAAACTCGCGTATTTCTGTACCCATATAATAACTCTCTTATAAAATGGCATTTGTTTGGGAACAACTTGATGTAGTCTCATGTTGCCAAAAGACAGAGATCCCTTTTCATTCAAGTTTCCATCATATTCCTGCCACGTTGCGACAAATTTCTCAAATTTTTTGGTCTCATTTACATTTATTCCATAACTGATAATAGCATATTGTTTTTTGTTCGATTTCAATTTCGGATATTTTTTTAAATCGACACGTTTTCCATCTGCGATATTTTGTATTGTTCGTAGGTAATCGTCATCATCTGCATAGTATGATTTTAACAGAATTTGGAGGTAAAGGTTTTTCAATTTTTCCGGTAACTCCAGCCGTATATTCCATTTTCTCCATAGACCAAACCAATATGTAAATTGCTTTTGAAACTCTGTCGGTGCCAATAGTTCAAAATCTGGTCGGTTCAAGAGCTCCTCCATGCTTTGTGGATAATTGGTTTGCTCAATCTCTGCCGTCATGAATGATAGTAATGATGAGTTGTAACCCTGCCGTAACAATATTGCAACAAATATCCACAAAATCATAATGGTTTTGAGCTCAATCCGCTTCAGCTTTAGATGGCTTCCATCCTGCTCAAAGATGGCAGTAATTTGCCAAAACATTACGTTGTAAATTGTAACACCCTCAGCCCGTATAAAGCATATTGAAATTAAAGTGATCACGACCAATGCGCAAATCCAGGTGTTCCATTCAAAAGGATATAAAAACGCCCCCAGTTTTGAATCAAAGAAATGTTCCGTTGGGGAAAAAACTTGTATGTAGAAGCTTTCATGCATTTGACCATAGGAATAAGTTTGCCATACAAAATTATGAAACTCAAACTCATAATATGGATGCAGTACAAGCAGCAAATGATGTAGTGAAAGACAGTTTTGAACGTGTGTACAATTTATGTAAGTAGAATATGGTAAATAAGTCTCACAGAATATGCTTCTCTTAATAGTGAACTTGGAACAATGTAGGTCTCGAACGGGAAGCGTCCAACCAGTCGTAGACAACATGTCAATCTTGGAATGCAACTTTTCCCAAAACTTGGTTAGATTTTGCAAACTCCAATTGAGTTCCTGTCCTGGTAGATCTTTCAATGTCACTGCATATGAACTGATCCACTTATCTTCATCCCAAAAGTATTCAATCCCATTTTCGCATGTGAAACACCCAAGGCTTACGAAATCATCTTTCAAATTAACGAAAATAATAGGAACGGTACTAAATGGTGCTGTAATAAGTCTGTCCTTGGGTTGAAAGCTTGTCAATTGTGAAAATTTGGTTTCCACAACAATAATGTTGGGAATTCTCACAAACTCGCTTCGTTCAACTATCGCAGTTTGTAGCCCGTGTATCCCACGATAGGACTCTGGAGGAAATTTTGAATCCAAAACCAAAAGTAGGTCTGGGACAACGTACCGAAGGGTTTTGAGAATTCGTGTATTGTTCCTTAATATTTTTCGATATATTTCGTCACGTATCTGGTCTTTTGAAGCTGTCAAATTGTGGAAATTGAGCTCAAGCTTTGTCGCGTTTAGAGTTAAAACGACACAATTGATCACCAGACATTGAGCTAACACTGAGGTTGATAAAGGATTGTATTGGTCCCATATTAATTCCAAGGTTGAGTTTTGAAATTGGCCAACAAGAAAATTTTGCATTTGAAGCCAAGTCGTTGTTGCTTGGAGGGTTTCCATTTTTCACAAACGTGTACCAACTGGTTCAGGGTTTTTTAAAGACTGTGTGAGTTTTACGCAGTGAAAAATGCTTGACAGGAAGTGGAACCAGACTAGAAAAATCAATAAAAATTCCTGGGCCCAATCCAAACAGTTAGGTATTGTAGATATGGCTAACTAGGCAAATACTGTATTGCTTTTAGCCAAACCTTTCTCGACAGGGTAGAAAAATATGTTGTGCGAAATTAATCAATAACAACCGGAAGCTTCAATTTAACGGTTCCATTGCGTATAATATGTATAGTTGATCATAGTATGAATACCATATACAATATTCAACATTAAAAGCACGATCGTTTATTGATTATCCGAAGTGATTATGTTCCATGCCAAAAACATACGTTAATCACAATTTTACTCGACTAATGGGGCTTAGCTTGCTCTATTTCCTTAAAAAATTCAAAAGCTAATCCAGGATTGGGATTGTGAATGATCGAATTATGTAGGATCGTTCTTTAGGAAGGTTCCAGTCACATTGTAAAAGAAACAATTAAACTTTCACCAAGGAAGTTAAAGTGACTAGAGAAAGTATCACATTTTATTGATAATGTTTAGAAATGTACGTTACATGTCCCAATATAACAAAGAAGTCTTTATGATAAATATTAGGATTTTGAGCACCAAACAATTCACAAGTAAGGACCAATTAGGCTCCAGCTCAGCTACAATCTTCGTAAAAAAAGTAGCAAATACATTATTACTCTATGCTACAAACAGTTTCGTTTTAAAGTCTTTGTGACACAAAAAATCCAGATTTTTATCCTTTTTGAATTTTAGTTTTTTCTCACCAATGTTTTTCCAATGTTTATCTACTTTCGACCCTTTGTTAAACTAAATCTCATATAGACAACACAACAGGTTAAGACGTCGTGAGTTTTATCAGGTTCGAGGCACGGGGAAAGTGAATGTGATGCATTTCATTTTAGCGTCACAAAGAGGAGAAGAACAAATAAGTTTTATTTTGTACTGAAGTGAAAAAGCCTTACTTGCGAGAGTCTAGACCAAACCAGCTTTGTAATCAAATTTATTGATTGATACGAAATATTAATTTTGTAATCATCATCAATTTGTCTCTATCCCAATGGAACTTTTTCCAAACAAATATTTGACAAGGCTTGAAAAGTGTGACTGGATAGGAAGGCAGACAAATCACAAATGACTGATAGAATTCCGTGTTTCTCAATTCATCAACACCAACTGGGCTAATCTTCACCTTCAATGTAGGTCGGAAGGTCATCTGAGCATTAAAAACAATTATTTATCAGATACGACGATTCAATGTCTGAAGCCACAAGAAATAAGCTAATAAAATCATGGGATAATCTAACAATCCTGATCAGCAGTTACAGGTTTGTTTAAAAACATAATATTTGCTGATTCTCAGATGAGAAATAAAACTGGTTTGCAATCTAGATTTTGTGACCAGGATTGAGCACTGAATAAAAATAATTGTTGGTTGAACCAAGAATTAAAACAAGATCAGGCTTTTCTGTGAAACCTTCCAGAAAATAGGAGATTTGAGTTGGATTGATATCCCTAGCTTGAAATGGTTTATTAGAATCATTGGCAGAGTGGACATTGGCAAAATCTCAACATATAATATAGAATTTAAAATGTCTAGTTAGTTTTAATTTTTCTTGATCCACTTGCAAAATGAGCTCAATCTTTCAATTGGATTTTTAAGTACTTTGCAAGTTTTTAGTAGAAACTCTGAATTGAAACTAAAACGAACGATAAGCGCAAAATAGCAATCTGGTTTTGTTTCTCGTGTGGGAAAAAATCTCTGAAAATGTAAGTATTCAACTATTTATGAAACATATCAATTCAATGTCTGAAGCCAATGCAAGCTAGCTAAAATGCAAATGAAATCATGAGAAAATCCTACAATCTTACTCTGCAGGATGCTATACAAACCAGGCAAGCGACACACCATGATATGATGCTGCTACTCAAACAAGGGTTTCAACATGTATATTTCATTTGGAATCACTGGTATTTAAATAATTATAGGAATTCCATGTATTATACATCAAATACTTTGATAAAACCTCGATGTTTTCAATTTCTACATGAGATAAACAACTCTTTTAATTACCCATTTCATACAATACAACGTTTAGGAACCCAATACCCTAGTTTTTAGGTACATAAAATCCATGTTGGTTAAGTTATATACAGGTTATGAGTGAACTGGTCAACATTTCTCACAAAATTGCACGATTTCTATTATGATTTATAGCAGTGTAAATTTACTCGCTGTACAGGTTTTTCTGTAATTTATTTGCTTTTTAAAATCTTTCTCACATTTAACGATAAAAGCATGTCATAAAGGTCAACCTTATTCATATATTAGCATCAATATAGTGGACTGGATAACAAATTTACAATAAACTTATGGAAGTATACATATTAATTAGCATTATTTATACAAAAACTGAATTTGTGACTCCATACATTTTACGAGCTGACAACGAGAAATTACAAGCAATAAATTATTGAGGTGAACCAAATGTATTTTCATCTTTCATCATCTGCATATGATAACGAAATCTTGAAATTCAACCTTGCCGCGGCAATGTTTTAGCTTGTGTTTAAAAACAACAAATACTTTTGTCATATATTATATGTATGGCATTTCCATCAAACCTAAAAACTTACGAGAATGGACGAACAGGCGTGCGTTTTATTATTTTGAAACTTTGAGAAACTGTGCTGCGTAACAAATTATAAACTACTACTAAGTATTCCATCCAAAAAACTAAGCCAGAAACTACATACCCTCCAAGCAAAATGACAAAAATTATGAAAATATTTCCATCCATTGATGCCGGCTTTGGAGCCGTTCTCGGCATGACCGGGTTGAAATGTGAAGTAAACAACATCAAATCATAAAAGTGATTTATCAATCCCGAGAATTGTAAGGCCTGCATGGCACGCATTACAAACGGGGGAACAAGACCCATCAACTGAATTGAGTATTCCTTCTGCAAATAACTTTCCTTTCCTACATATGTATATTCCTCGTAGTTAGTTTGCCATGATTTGGCAATTTCATGTGCTACTTGACGAGGTACTACAAATGCTGTTTTATTGCATTCCGTCAACATGTCAGAAATTTTTATTTTTTGTTGTTTTTGAATATATTTGTCTACCTCGAAATCAAAAATTCGGAGACCGTCTAGCATATAAGTCCCTGTAAATTCTGTTAGTTTTTTCCATACATCCAAGAGATCCAAGAACATATTTTGCCAAACCAGTTCTAATGGAACTATTCTTGTATGATTGTTCAATTGATCATAAACATCTGGGATGTCAAGTTGAACTGTTGCCATAGAATTCAAAAATATTCTAACTTCTGATTTCATTGTGATGTAAACACAAGGACCTTCGTACGAAACACCGACGTTTACTAAGTCCGATGCATTACTGCATACTTGTATAACATGATCTTTATTTGCAATATGAGGAAGATAAAAACCGTGGTATTTTCCTCTGGAAAATATTTGAAAGTCGTCTGCAATAAGTTGTGACAAGTTTTCATAAGGGATTGGTTTTAGTGGAGATATCATGTTGTACACATTTGTATTTTTGTATGCGTTGCTTAGCACAACCCCGACCAGTAGGAAACCTCCGATACATATTCTAAGATAAGCATTATCTGCTATGGCTGAAGAGAATGGGTCACCTTGCTCTAACAACGGTTTTGTTACCTGTTCTAAAGTAGAAAGTAAATTAAAATGTTTCCACAAAACGTTGTTGGTAGCTGCACAGTGTTTTATATTAATAGAAACGTAGAAAATCAAATGAATGAATCCGGTGAGAAGCAGCAGAGATATGCAGATAAATTGCCATATGTATGCATCAAAAACACTAACAAGCTCGATAAACTCAAATTCTGAAACTCGAGGTCTTCCACATGACACAAATATCTGGGTGTTAACTAAATCTACTAATTTCATGCCGTCATGTTTAATTGCATCTGCCGCATAATCGAAGATTTGCGGCATAATTCTAATATGGCGATCCACCATTTTCAACGAGACTCCATTGTCACAACTCATGGTAGACGCCTGACTGTAAATTCGTGAGTAGTTTTGGAACAATATTTGCAGCACAGTGCCTAGAATTGGGAAAAATCTATTTTCTTCTTTCCCTTGCTTGAAGTACTTTTGCCGGCTGTCTAAGGTCCTTGGACAGGAATTCAAGTAAGCTTCTAAGTCATTGGCACGGACAAAACTTGCAAATGCAACCAATTCGTTTCTTTTTGGATACAAAATAGTCATAAGTTTAGAAAACTGGTCACTAAGTACAAGAAATGACACAGGAATTTCCTTCAGCCAGATAGTTTGTTTATCACCGCAACTAAAGCAGGGCTTCAGTCCTAGCATTTTTGTGATTTGCAGTAAGGAATTTTTCGTTCCATATTCTTGCGAGCCCATAGAACCAGTAACTAGTGCAAGATAAACGTTATTTGTCGAGAACGCCTCTGTACGCCGGTTAGCTAACCGACGGCGGGGAGTTACCTGTTGCCAAATCCATTTCCCATACACTCTTAAATTAATCCATTGTTGATGCTGCTGTTTCGAAAGAACATTGGCGTGTATAGCCGGCACAGATGAAGGTTGTATTTGTTTGTGACCTTGAGGATCAATATAGAAGTACTTTCGGTGGTCTTTGTCACGAGTAACGGGGCGAAACCAAATATTTGCTGGGCCACATTCTACAAAAATACGACTTTTTACTTCTACATGCTCTGGGCAGTCTCCACTATGCACGGGCGGAAAAAGTGGGAGATTTATTTCACAATTCCATGGCTTTGATTCCATGACGAATCTAGTACGATCAAGTGTCATACAAAAACCTGTGTGCATTGGTTCAAAACCGAACAACAAGTCATACCAGAAATTTGGATCGATTGTCTTTGCTTCAACAAAAAGTTTGCTAGTACAAACAGAACTCCTGTTTCTTTCGGTTGCATTGATATTTTGCGACATACGATTTTGGATTCCTTTTTGAGTGGCTCGAATGTAGTAGAGTTTTAGGCCATCAGAATCTTCATGTTTTTCCATTACAGGCTCTGGCTGCGACAAGATGATAGGAACGTTTGGTGGGCTTATATCTATATTACGATAGTTGATCACGTTGACAAAACATTTTTCAAAATGTTGAAGGTACTCGTTCAGATTATCCACCTTGTTAAAGTCGTCATTAGGAACTGGGTCGTTGATGTAGTTCATAAATCCCGCTCTTTTTAACACGTGTTCTCTTCCAGTCAAACGAAGCAATTCATTTACCGTTCCGAAATGTGTGTTAGTTTTGTCATTATACGGCAAGTAGGCGTGTATATGACACAAACACTTCAAAATAATCGCAATAAGTAGCAACATTTTGCTACTCTGATGCACGGGTCACCTAGGCTTCTAAGAGTTTTCTGCAATGGGAAGAGACCTTTTGTTGGAATACGAAATAAAAAAAAACTTGCGAAAATAAATGAAATTGCGAAACACATAAAAAGATGGCAATGCTTGGCAATTCTTTTTTACGTACCGTTTTCCTAGAGTTGTTAGCGTGGGGTTTTATCGTTGATGATTTCCATTACGATTTAGCTCACTAGCAAGTATTGTTGGCACTATCTGCACCTCTTTGTATACTAAGAAAATGGGAAAAATATTTTACTTTAAGTTCATCTAAATCAATTTACTGCAATTTTTGTATTAACAACTTTTGCGGTTTTCTTGATTCGGCTGATACTAACTGTGCACGTAGTTTAAAAAAATGTTATGCAGAAAAATCGATTTTACATTTCCTGTATCGATTGCGCAAAACCACAAAAGCAACAGCACGGTCAAGTTCATTTTAATTTTATAGAACCAAATTTTAGACGAAGAGGTTACGTGGTTGGTAATGCTATACATACGCATGAGTGTTAATGTAAAAATTTTAGAAGAATTTAAAAAATACGGGTATTCCTATCGGGTGGCAGCAATACAAAATGGATTAGAATAAACCCGACAACAGGCGTAAAGAACCGGCACCTTATGAAAATTATTCTTCAATTTGAAAATTTGAATGATTAAAAATGAAGACATTTCGACATTTGAAGCTCAGACGTGTCCTGAAATTGTTGACTTGTAAAGGAAGAATTTGAAAATTTTCAATGGTTCGGCTGCTATCTCGAATATTAAGAAATTTAGACATTTAAACGTTCGTAGATCACGCTGGGGTCATCGTGAACTTTTAAAACATCATGACGGCATTCATCTCTGGAAATGGTGTCAATTTGATGTATTACACTCTGTACGCTGCTATTTAAAATATTTGACCTTGAACCTGCTTATCGATAGCAGATAACACCCATCTCGCTTCCCAGGGAAAGTCTTGACGTAAGGTATTACCAAAAAGAAGTTTTGAAATTTTCAATCGTGTTGCCGCTATCGTGTTCACAGACAGACAGACAGACACCAGTTGTGAAAATAAGAACCTACCCCGTTTTGCAAAGGGTGTCGGCTATTAAGGAAATAATTCTCATTAATAAGTTTCAGAGTAAGCAATTTAAAAATTCCGCAAACAATTGTACTAATACTTGTTGCAGAATTCTTGAAAATCCATTTTGCATTTAAACCTGGTTCATTTTAAAAACGCGATATTTGCTTGCCATTTTTGAGGTATTGAAACTAGTGAATGTCTAATAAATTGATATAAGATAGCTTCGTGACAAATGAATATACGAAAAATAATAACTTATTAGAAGAATTCTTTTATAGATTTTTGGAATTTGTGACACAACATAAAGCCTTTTTTTATATACATAACAACTTACGTCTTTGTGGCGTGTAGATAGCTGGATGTTTTCACGGTACTTCAGAAACTATTCGTCTGACTTCTGTTTGCAGCTAAACGGACTAGAATAATGATAATCAGTTAAAGAAAAATAATTTTAGCAGATATTAAATTGGATATTCATTATACTTCTCCATTGTAAACTGTCCTACTCTAAGCTACAGATACGCATGTTCTAGTAGTTAAAACGCGATTGCGATTAAACTTTTACACCTCAGTTTTCAACAACAAACATCGGCGAAGAAAATATAAATTGTCAGAATATGCAATGAAAAGTTTTTTTAAATGTACGAATACTGTTGGTTGAAGATATCGAAATGGATAAAAAGCAATACAATTTGTTAAAAAAAATTACGTACCGTGTTTCCCGTTTTCTCCCTTATTACCTTTGATGACTGCAAGTAATTTAGTGATCTTTTAGTATGATCTTTAAATTTAAATATTGAATAAGAAGGAAGCTTGATTTTGCTTCAAGTTGATCGACATTTAAATGTTCTTTGTAGTGTTTTAAACTATTGCAGTGCAACTTTGTTGGCTGCCCTTGCATGGCTTGTGGAAAAATGGCTGCCTGCTGGCTTCTGAACAACCGATTTCCGGTGTCGATGGTTCATATCAAACCACAAAAGCAACAGCACGGTTAAACTAAGCTTGTGTTTTTATCCTACACCGAATGATGACGAACCGAGGTTGCTATAGAAGCATCTATTCAAACGCGCATGTAGAAGTTTTACAAACACACTTGACAATGCTATGGATTATTGGTTTGATTTATCCAAAAAATCGATTTTGGATTTCCGGTGTGGATGGTATGTGAAATAGACCACCATTTGAGAAGCAGGGTTTCACTATACTCATTAGTTTGTTTTGGACCTATTTGTCAAGAAACGAGCATAAATGAAGCCATAACATATAAGAAAATATAGCTTATTAATGTTCCTATTCGTAATGAAATTTTCAGTACAATGTAAAATTGTTGCAAGTTTTGAAGTCGGTAATGTAAGCACTTACTTCTGTCACAGAAGTTCTGTGTAAACTTACTTTACTACTTGCTGTAGATTGAAATGCCATTTTCAACTTAATTAATGGTTATTAACTATATTGAGGTCGTGATTCTTTAACTTTTTTTACCAATTTGTGAAAACGATTGTGATGTTTCCCTGTCCACTTTTATCAAAGCAATTTTTCTCTGCATAAATTCATGTTCTTGTAAAACATCACTTGCCGCAATGAAATTTAGAATGCCAGAAAGAAGTGCCTGCTTTACAAAATTGAAGTGCTTGGTATTATAAATAAATAACCAAGTGAATAAGTAAATCAAGCGGATTAAAGATTTTGTGGCTATTTGTTAAGAAATTGAAATGACCATGGTCTGCAAAACCCATTAAATGACTGGATAATTTGTCGCACTTTGTCAGTTCAAAAATATTTTTTATGGTTAAGAGATTCCTGTAGCTGTAAGACTGAACTGACTCCGACTAATACCAACTGAAGCATTTTCCCTTGCGACTGGCTAATATATATTAATCTGTGGTGGTGAAATTTTGTTTTACATACGCTTCCCTCTACAAAAATCAATATTAAATATCCGGTGAAGACCACAAAAAAGAGAAAGCCAATAGTATTAGACCGCAGAGTGATTATCACAAAGAAGTATGCCGTATTTAAAATCCACCGAAAGAGATTCCCTACTTGATATGCATAGAAAGGATCCAAACCTACCTTGATTACACTTTTACACAAGTTTTCAAAAAAAAATTATGAAATGGGAAAGTATATTCAACGCAATAAAAACTTATTTTTTTTAAAAAATAAAAAGGCTGTTGGTTGAAGAAATCGAAATGCATCGACAGCAATATAATTGGTTAAAAAAATACGTACCATATTCCCCGTTTTCTCCCTTGATGGCTTCAAGTATGATTTAGTAATTCTTTTTAATATGAACTTAACCATTGAATCAGTAAGAAAATTTGAAACTAAATCTTGCTTCAAGATGATCTACATCTGATTTTTTTTGTATTGTTAAAAACTACTGCAGGGTAACTGTGTGGCCACGCTTGCATGGCTTGAGCGAAAATGATGGCATTTGAAAGGGTTGCTTGCGAGCTCCTTCTGAAAAATTGATTTTCGATTGAGTGGGATTTTTTTACAAATTTGTTGAATTTGTGACGCATAACATAAAGCCATATTGGTTTGTATTTTGTATTACAACTTACCTTTTGGTAGCGTGTGGATCCCCGGATATGTTTCCATGGTAGGTCAGAAACCAGTCATCGGATCTCTGTTTGCAGCTAAATGGGTCGTAATAATCATAATCAGTTAAAGAAGAATAGTTTTAGCAGACATTAAGCAGTGAATTGGAAATTACTTGCGCTTCAGTATTGCAAACCCAGTATTTCTACTCCAAGCTACAGATACTGATGCCCTAGTTAAAGCGTGATTCTCACTACACTTTTACACAAGTTATCAGAAAAATTTTGCAACGGGAAAATAAATTCTCAGAATACTTGATAAAACCCTAATTTTTTTTTTCTAAAAAAAATTTGAAGAAATCAAAATGCATTAAAAGGCAGTAAAATGGAATACATTTTTTTACATACCGTGTTTTGCTGGAGTTATCACCATTGACAGCTTCAACTATGATTCAGTAAGTATTTTTAGTATGATCTTTTAGCTTAACCATTGAATCAATAAGAAAGTCTAATATTAAGTTTTGCTTCTAGTTAATCCACCTCTAAATGTTCGTTGTAGTGGCTGAAACGATTGTAGTGCAACTGTGTTGGCTGCGCTTGTATGGCTTATGGAAAAATGGTGGTATTTTCAATGGCTGCCTGTTGGCTCCTTCTGATAAATCGATTTTCAATTTCCGGTTTCGATCGTATAAAACAAACCATTGAGGGAAAAACACGGTCAAATTAAGCTTGTTTCTAAGGCTAAATCGAATGATGACGAACCGAATTGTTGGCATAAACGCTATGGGAATACTTTCTCTTCGGTATTGCTATTCATACGTGGTTCCATGTGGGACCTTTTCCAAAAGCAAGTTGATATTGCTATTCGTTGTATGTTTGATTTTTCTAAAAAAAATCGATTGTCCATTTTCGGTGTCGATTTTTAAAAAGCCACAAAGCGAACCGCACGGTCAAATAAAGCCAGCGGACGAGCTGAGACAAAGCAATAATGTACAGGAAATAATTCTCATAAATGTCCCTATTCGTAGTAAAAATTAAAATCTTTGCAAGTTTCAGTGTAAGCAATTCAAAGCTTCTTCAAAAAATTGCGCTAATACTTGCAGCAGAATTCTTGAAAATCCATTTTGCATTTAAACCAAGGTCATTTTGAAAGACATGACATAATAACTTATCGTAAGTTAAGCAAACATAAAGCAATATTTTTTTCTTCTATTTTGTGTAATAACTTACCTTTGGGTGGCGTGTGGATACCCGGATGTTTTCACATAGGTCTGAAACCATTCGTCTGATCTCTGTTTGCAGCTAAACGGATTAGAATAATGACAATCAGTTAAAGTAGAATAGTTTTAGCAGATATTAAGCAGTGAAATGGAAATTAATTCTGCTTCTCCATTGCAAACTGTTTTACTCTAAGCCACATATACGCATGCTCTAGTTAAAGTGTGATTGTGATTACGCTTTTGCACAAGTTTCGGGAAAATCAATCGTCAGAATAGGCAACAAAAAATAAATTGGTGCTGAAGAAATTTAAATGCATAAAAAAGCAATACACTTGGCTACAAACTTTTTACAAACCCTTTTTTCCTGGAGTTATTAATTTATTTTCCTTTATGGCTTCAAGTACGATTCAGCTCACCGTGATTATATTTAGTATGAGCTGAACTTATCCATTGAATAAATATGAAAGTTTGATTTTATATTTTGCTTAAAGTTGATCTACGTCGTATCGTTTCTTGTATTGTTTAAAAACATTACAATGCAATTGTGTTGGAAGCAGTTGCGTGGTTTGTGGAGAAATGACGACATTTACAATGGCTGCCTGCTGGCGCCTTCTAAAAAATCGATTTCCGGTGTCGATTGTATAAAACAAACCAGAAAGAGAACAGGATGGTTGAACTTAGCTTGCCCTTTTAGGCTAAACCGAACGATGTCGAACCGAATTTTAGCCATAAAACGTATGGGAATACTTACTCATAATGCTATTCTTGTGTGGTTCTATGTAGGATTTTTAGAAAATGGTTGATAATGCTATGCGTTGTCGGCCTTATTTTTCTGAAAAATCGATTGTCCATCGTACAAAGCCACAAAAGCAACATGGTAATTTTCTTATCAATTCCATTGAACAGCACCTAATTTTAGCGGAAGAGGTATATGCATAAAATCCTTGGTAATACAATACTATTCATACTATGTATGCATATAGGATTGTTGCAAAAAATTATCTGGTGCCAGCAATCCCCTTGATTTCCAGTCACCTTGACGACATGCAAACATGCCGATATTTTCGGTGTCGGCATATTTGTGGAAAACTTAAAAATCATACAAACTTGCCGATTGTTTTTGAGAAACATGTCGAGATAAATTTGTTTTATTAAACCAATTTCTCAATTTTAAACCGATATTCATTAAATTGTATGATAATTGTAAGGAAAATTGTCAAGCCATTATATGAAGCTCTTAGCGTCCAAAGTTTCTTCTTTCTGTTGTATACATTGTAACAATGCTTTTCAGTGAACTTTCCTGCATAATTTGCAAATGCACACTACTACTAAGAGTTGCAAGGGCATATTTTTCGCATGGAGGCTTATCAGTTTTGAGATCTAATCTCTTCCAATGTACGGAACCTTTTTCTAAAACATGGTCATGGACGTTCCACATATCAATGTTAAGCATTGGTGGATAAAGGATTTATCTAATAAGGGTAGTCACGATTTTAATTATTTTTGGTAATATTACGAATACAGTAATCTCCCGTTGGTAATTTCATGTGATTTCTGTTTCTCAAAATAACTGTGGTAAAAAACAAATCCTCAAGCCATGTTGTGAGGTGAATACAATAACAGAAATCTGTGAGATTTCAATAGACAAAAATACGGAAGGATTTTACATGTAATTAGGACCTCGGCATTTTGTTAAAGGTTGTAAAAAATCGGCATATTTGCATATCGCAAGGTGACTGGACACCAAAAAATTGAAAATTCGTTGTGCTTCCCCAATACATACTGTTATACTCTAACCTACAGGTACTCATGCTCTAGCTAACGCGTGATTGTGAATACACTTTTACACAAGTTTCCAGAAAAATTCTGCAACGGAGAAATCAATTCTCAGAATACTTGAAACTCTAATTTTTTTTAGAAAAAAAAAGACTGTTGTTAATTGAAGAAATCAAAATGCATTAAAAAGCAATACAAACGAATACAATTTTTTACGTACCGTTTTTTGCTGGAGTTATCACCCTTGAAGGCTTCAAGTATGATTCAATAATTATTATGACCGGGACTTAGCCTTTGAATGAATAAGAAAGTTTAACATTAAGTTTTGCTTCAAGTTAATCCACGTCTAAATGTTCGTTGTAGTGGATAAAACGATTGTAGTGCAACTGTGTTGGTTACACTTGCAAGGCCTAATGTGGAAAAGGAAAGGAAAAATTACGACATTTACAATAGCTGCGTGCTGGCTCCTTCTAAAAAATCGATTTTCAATTTCCGGTGTCAATTGTATAAAGCCACAAAGCGCACACCAGAGTCAAATTAACCTTGCTTCTAGGGCTAAACCGAACTATGCCGAACTGAATTTTAGCCATAGAGACTATGAGAATACGTAGTCTTCGGTATTGCTATTCATACGTGGTTTTATGTTGGATTTTTACCAAAAAAATAGTTGATATTGCTATGCGTTGTCTGTTTGGTTTTTCTAAAAAAAACATTTCCCATTTCCGGTGTCGATTGTATAAAGCCACTAAGTGAACATCACGGTCAAATTAAGCTTATTGTTTTTGCACCAATTGTATCAAGTGACGATCTGAATTCTAGCCCAAGAGATTACGTAAATATATAGTGTTTGGTAATACTATTTATACTCCTATTTACGTATGCAGAAATTATTGATATTGCTATCAGGTTTTGCGTATTGTTTTTCTAAAAAAATTATTTTCTATTCTGGTGTAGATGGCTTGTGAAATAAACCACCACTGGAATAATACGGTTTTTCTAAATTCATTATTCTGTTTGGGATCCTCGTGTCAGGGGACGACCCAAAAAAACACGAGCAAACAAATAATGTAGAATGAAATAATTCTCATTAATGTCCCTATCCTTCGTGACAACTTAAATCTTCGCAATGTTCAGGGTAAACAATTTAAAACTTCCTCAAACAATTCCGCTAATATTCGCTGCAGAATTCTTGAAAATCCAATTTGCATTTAAATCAAGTTCATTTTGAAAAACGTCTTTCCATGTTTTGAAGCATTTGAAATTAATAAATTGATATACTATAGTTTCGTAACAGAAGAAAATACTACTAATAATTTATCGTAAGTTGGTTTCTTTTAAAGATTTGTTGAATTCGTGACATATAACATAAAGCCATATTAGTTTGTATTTTGTATAACAACTTACTTTTTGATGTCGTCTGAATCCCCGGATGTTTTCACGGTAGGTCCGGAACCATTCATCTGATCTCTCATAAACATTTATATCTATCTATAAATGCATGCCAAAGTAGGTGAATCGGTTGCCTGTGTTTGCAGCTAAACTGGTAAGAATAATGATAATCAGTTAAAACAAAATAGTTTTAGCAGACATTAAACAGTGAATTGGAAATTCGTATCAGATTAAAGTATTTAAAAAATATTAAGCCTTATTAGTTGAAGAAATCGAAAAAAGCAGTACAATGGAGTACAATTTTTTACGCACCGTTTTTGTTGGAGTTATCATTTTCGACTGCCTTAAGTACAATTTAGTAATTATTTTAGTATGGCAGTAAAACTTAACCATTAAATCCATAAGAAAATTTGATATTAAATAAAAACAAAAAAAGATGATTCATAATTAAAATGGTCGTTGTATTGTTTAAAACTACTGGAGTGCACCTGTGTTGGCTGCGCATGTATGGCTTGTGGAAAAATGGTGACATCCAATGGCTGCCTGCTGGCTCCTTCTGAAAAATCGATTTTCGATTTCCGGTGTCGATTGTATAAACCAAACTCGAAAGGACATTTCACGGTTAAACTAGCTTGTCTTTTTAGGCTACACCGAGTGATGACGAACCGAATTTTAGCAATGGAGGCAATGAGAATGCTTAGTCTTCGGTATTGCTATTCATACGCGTATGTGGAATTTTTACAGTTGATAATGCTATGGATTGGTGGTTTGGTTTATCCAAAATAAAATCGATTTTCGGCTTCCGGTGTGGATGGATGGTATGTAAAATATACCACCAATTGAATAGCACGGTTTCACTATCTCATTAGTTTGTTCTTGACTAATGTGCAAAGGAACGAGCATAAAGGAGTCCATAACATATCAGAAAAACCGCTTCTTAATGTCCCTATTCGTATTGAAATTTACAAGCATGGAATTTCCTGTCAAATGCAATAAAATTGCTGCTAGTTTTTAGGTTAACGATTTAAAACTTCTGCATACACTAATTTTAACTTATTTAAAGAGTATGAACTGTATTGACGTCAATTTGCTAATGATTTTTTACGAATTTGTAAACACGATTGTAGTGTTTTAGTGTCCGCTCTTATCAAAACGACTTATTTCCGTATAAAAATCATATTCTTGTAAAACGCCACGATGAAATTATGAATGTCATTAATAATTGCTTCTTTTACAAAACAAAGTTGAATTGCTTGGCATTAAAAATGAAAAACCAAGTGAATGTGTACGTTAAATAGTTCAAAAGTTCTTGTAGCTACACAGGCTTTTCCATTTCTGCTTTAAGTAAACAAGTCGGTCAACAAATCATTCATAGTTCTTGTTAAAAATCAACATTAGAAGGATAGAAATCACAATGTATGAAACAAAATGACTGAATTTTTACGGAAATAAGAAATGGAGTTGACCATGATCCTAAAATCCCAGTAAACGATTTCGTAATTTGTGTTACACAATGTAGTATTGCCACTCTATGGTTTGACAATCCAAAAATATTTCATGTCGTTTAGAGAGAGGTAACCTTTAAACGTCTCTGGTGTAGTGGTAAAACTGAACTGACTGATACTAAGGAGGTATTTTCCTTGCAACTGGCCAATACATATAAATCTTTGGCCGTAAAATTTTCGCTTTGAACATACGCTTCTTTCCACGAAAATCAATATCAAATACCCGGTTAAGACGACACAAAGTAGAAAGCCAACTGTAGTAGACCGCAGAATAATTATCATTCCTTTCCTTATAAATTTTAAGTGATTGCGCCTATGAAACCAATTTACTTAATAGTAAATGGCATCATTGGCATAAATTAGTATTGTCAGCAGAACAACATAAAACTTTACCTAGATCGTAATATAAAAGGGTTGTGAGGTAGTTGTTTTCCAAGTTACACCCGCTCAACATATCTATTTATGAAATCTTTTACCCAGTTTCCGTTCCCTATTCCAAAAAATTAGAAAACGGCAATTTTAAACTCATAAAATGTTTAAATTACAAAATATTCTCCGTTGAATTTTCCCAATTTATAATTTATCACATGGGATTTTCATTAAAAAAAGACTTTTTGGTTCCCAACCAGAAATAGTTCATAAATTTACTGCACTTCAATCTTAGAGATAATCAACAACTATGTCAAAAGCAACTGGGTTTTCTCCTTTTTTGCTTTAAAAAATATGTGTTTCTGTAACTCACGATCAATACAAATCGTATGAAGACAGGTCAAAAGTGAAGTATTTCTGAGTCTATAAAGCCATTTGAGCAAGTACAAACTGATGAGGTTTCAGACGGAAAAGTAAGAATCATGCTGGACTCATCATTTTACTTAATAATTACTTTTGAGGACGACAAAAATGAAAATATGAAACATTAAATGGACTTAATAACACCAACAGCATATTGAAACGTCTGCTGAGATTGGACCGCACCACTTAGCTGTTTATTCCAAACTGCTGGGATAAACCACTACAATTCTTTGACTCTAATATATGATATTTGGTTTTTTCAGGCTTTTGAATAAATATGCATACGTGCATAATTAATCCATCAAAATTTGTCACGTTTGCCTATTTTAATTCCACAGCTTTAAAAGTCAGCTTGAACTTGCATGACAAAAACTGGTTCCATAGTCCAAAGAGTAATTGAAGTAATGCAGCGATTTATTTTATTGACTAAACTGGAACATACTGCGGGAACCAGAAAAATTCGTTTTTTAAATTATCCCGACTAAACGAAAATGCAAATGCCTGCAGATACGGCTTAGTATGCATTTTCACGATTCCTATGAAATTAAATATTCACAGGCACGTGAAAAAGCAAGTTGTAACTGTTTTGGGGATAGAAGACAAAGATGGAGGAGAGGAGCTGGAATAACTTCATCAAACCAGCAAAGGTTAATTGCTTCATTTCTGTTTGCAATTTTTCCTTTGAAAAAATGGTTTGATATCAAAATAAACTTCCATGATAAATCTTGTTGCCTTTCTGCAGGACGGATGAGGACATCAATGAAGACAATCCAAACTCTGGTGATGATGCGGACCAAGTAGACATTGTTACAAATGAGGATGATGACGATTTTTTTAGGTAATACATAACGGTAAGTAGCCCTATTTAAAAATGTACCAATATTTTTATGCTAAAATTTTTTTTTAAAAGTCATTCAAAAGCATATTTTCATTTCTTTCATTGAACGTGGGGAGCACCACCCCCCAGTTACTCCTCAAACTCGGGAGCCATGACCAACCGGACATGTGGCGGGAAAAGCCTAAAAACGAAACGAAAACATGAACCTGGAGGATATTCCATGAGCTCAAACTGTTCTCTTGTGAACCACGATCGGCGTAAGGTCATTAAAGTCTGAACAATGTTTGATATGGGTCAGCGATGATGAGAAATATCAATCAGGTGGAAAATTAGTTGAATTAGCTTCCTTCATCTCTACAAATTATCATTCATACATATTATATAATTTCATTCTTTAGCCATTCAAGGTAGAAATTAAACGTAATTAACTAATGTTGTCGATACTAATAGCTACTTTGATGTTGAAAATTGTCTAATGGTATGTAAACAAATCTTTGTTTCTCAGTCATCAAATCAAGTCAAATCTCAATTGCCAAAATCTTTATTATCAATTATTAGTACATGGTTAATAATTCTCAAGTAGGAAACGGTGGTGAAATGTATGGATTTATGAAAATATTCATTTATTTATGATATAAAATGAGATATAAAAATTATTTGGAATTTTTTAAAGTTTATTTGTTCATTCAATAGTCAATATTGGGTATCACTCAACCCATTACAAATCAATTTTTCTTACTGTTACTACCGAAAAAAATCAATAAAAAAATCCTTGCCTTATAATAAACGGGCTTAATATATAAACTTGTGCCTTTTACAGCATAGCCTATAAATTAAGACTTAAAAACTAGCAAAACCTAACAATTCATTATTATTGCTGACATTCTAAAATAAAATCAAACAAGTCTTAATTAATTACAGCCTAAACTTGAATACATTTACTTTACGAAGTGTTTGGTTAAAATGGATCCAAACTTATCTAAAGGACGGAAGAAAAGTTCATCATTTCTACAAACAACTGCAAAATTAATAAACACTTGTACGATTCTATTTTCAAGCAAAGTCCATTTCGCTGCTACTCTCAAACATTTCCACTCTGATCCTTTTTCTCATCTTTCCCACTTTGGCGAATGTTCAACTCGAACGTACTTCGATCGTAACTTTTTCGACACCAACCTAAATCGTGTCTCCCGTCAATTTTTAATGTCTTCAAAGATGGGATCAATGACCAAATGTTTGAGCTCTCCATTCGTCCCTCAAACACATACAGTTGAACAACACTTCCTTCCCAAGGTAGCATTTTTTGGAAATCAAACTCCAAATGATTTCAAATCCAAATCAAACCCATTCATATAACGAGGGTAGTTGAATGAATGGGTCAAGAGGCCCTACGTAATTCATCCAAGATAATGCATAATGTTTCCAACTTGGGCAGATTGATCCTGAATCCATTCCTCTAATTTCACGGAAAGGGCAGAGAAAAACCTGTTGTCCGATATCTACAATCACAATGCAATTGATATGTCAGATCAGATGGAACCACACCAGACCGTGACTTGGGTAAATATTGTGATTTGTAGCTAGGTAGAGATTCTTTTAGAGACGTTCTGCATCTCCCATCCATCAAATTGCTTGTTTGTTCTTTTCCGCATTTTATTGATGCTGACGAAGCCACACAATTCCACAATTAGGTAGAAATTATTAAATTCACATCATATAACTTTCCTTAATTAAATCTGCACCCACTTCCCCGATCATTATCGTAGGTGCATTCGTGTTTGCGCTGAAAAACAACAAATTATTATTATTAACAATCATGATGAAACCAATTCAGGACAACTTGATAGATATTTATCTTTTGTATTGTAATTTTGCTTCAGGATACTTTGTGATATCAGGCATTACAGAAGCATCAATGACTCTCAATCCTTCGGTTCCAATGACTCTACAAATAAAGAAAATGTTAACAATCTAAATCTAACTTTCCAAATTCAGTTAAAAATTAAAATATAATTTGAAACCTCAATTGGGAATCAACAACAGCGTTGGGATCCCCAACTTTTCCCATCGAGCACGTTCCAACGGAATGAAATAGGGTGAGTCGAATCATCATAATTACACATTCATAATACGCTCTAGATTTAAACTCAAAGTCTTTTGCACAATTAGGAACTTTCAAAAGGCGAGCACTAAGTTTACTAACCCAGAGCATACGTGTTTTGAGGTACGCATACGCATAGTATTGAGGTTTAATGATGGGCTTAGAGAACGCATTGTTATCAACCAACTCAATAATTCCTTTACTTTTTGGCTTTCCAAGAGACATCATTACCATATGTGCGTCTTGGCCAATGAATGGCTGTAAAATTTCAGTGAAAAGGTTACCATATCCAAACATTTGACCTACTATTTCTCCAAGTCCCTCAAATAAACCCATTGAAATAACAACATGCAAAAGGTTAGGCCACCCTGATGGAGAAGATGAAGAAGTAGTTGTTACTCCCATTCCTATTATACCCATTGTTGATGTCAAAGGACCCGTTCCACTTGCTTCAAAATCCGTAAAGGATTTGAGAGAAATGTCTCGTGGAGGCATGAAGGAAGCAGATTTTTTAACAGTAAATGGACCAACAACCGTTAATACATGATCTTGAAGATTTTTTCCAACGGGAAGGTCAACCAAAGGTTTTATGCCGAAAGATCTGAGATGCTCAAAAGGGCCGGATCCAGATAACATCAGTAATTTTGGTGAATTTATGCATCCTGCACAAACGATAATTTCTTTGGAGGCAGCTACTTATGATGTACGACCTTTTCGATGATATGTAACTCCAATCGCTTTCAAATTGGAGTCAAAATGAACCTGCATGAAAAAATGTAAATTTTTGTCAGTTTTTGGTTGAAATTGTCTGGAAAAACTGATAACAAACAGTGAAACAGTACCTTTGTTACATGGGAGTAGCGAAGAATTTTTAAATTCGGTCTGTTCAAAATGGGTTGAATATACGTTGAGTAAGCACCAAAGCGACGTCCCCTCTTTTTTGTGAATTAACTATTAATATAATGCTTACTTTTTACCCTGAATGTCATATGAAATGAATGGACATGAGATTTACACGAATTAAGATTTTTCTATTCGTAAAGAACGTTGTTGGGCTCAAAGGGATGCAAAATTTTGGAGGAAAAAACGGTGCACTCGCAATGTTAAGAAAATCGTTTAAGTGCATATTATTCCCAATTTAAGATTTGCATGAAACAGCGTTCTGAACAAATACTTTTTGCACAGTGCCCCACAATTTTCAGCCAACCGCAACCAAGAGAGCAGTAAACGAGGGAATATATATAAAAAAAAGTGCTTTGTACCAACTCAACGTATTCATTTTCTTCTTTATCGATCTCTCGTCCCTTCTGGTAGCGACAAGAAACGAAACCAATATAGACATAAAGTAGTCAAGAGTTTTCAGTTTTCACTAACCCAGTTGAATTAAATGACGGACGTGTTGTTAGCTACGAATAGTTATTATTTTTTGGTGTGTTGTGAACCATTAAGAGAACTGAGAATACAACACATCCAGCACTGGTTTGGACAACCATAATCTCTTACAAACTGGGTTATAATTTTCATTAGTTCGTCAAGTTCGTGTGTGAAGAGTTATTAGCAAGGGAAAAGTGCTAAAAGATATATGAATAAATATTTTATTAAGAATTTGTGTCCAATTAAATCTTCAACATTTAAACCAAGGTAAAGGTGACTCAAGATTTTAGACGAAAGCAGCTGACTGAGTGACAAGGTGAACAAAAAGTTGACAGATAACTGTGGTAAATAATATAAATAATATGTTAAAATAAATGTAATAGAAACATATGTTGACGTCAGGCTTTGGTCAGAGTATCTTGATCTTGATAATATTGAATTAAATATTTCAAAAACAGAAAAATATTTGAGGTTAACAAATTGTATAATCAGTCAACAGTTAAAAAGAGATATAATTTTTAATTTTAGGTTGACTTCCCACCAACGACGAAATGACGCAAGTTGAACAATGCAGGGAATTGCCAGAAGAGGTAATTTACATTCATAATTTGTTTTTGACACATTTAGTCACAAGTAGCAAAGTAGAACTGCTCAAATGTACAATGATGATTTTATTGGATATGATTAATTGCTAAATAAATATTTTGGAACTAATTTGTTTAGGTATGGAAGGAGATATTGTTGAAGCTGTGGCTGAACGAGGAGGACTTGGAGCATGTCCTCATTTGTCGAGAAGTGTGCCGTATGTGGGAGAAGTTGGTGGACCAAATGCCACCAAAACCATACTGGAACCCTTGGCTTAAAAATCAATACTATGACTTTATAGCAGTTCATTCCTCAATTGCGACCATCATCCAATCCGACACTGATATCAGGAACTTCTTGTCTGAAAATCTTGAGGCGGAAAAAAATCCTTTTCGGAACCATACTTTGAGCATTTTGCATAGTGGCGTCGAAAAGGAGGAGAAAAATCTATTCAAAATTATAGAGGATCATGGTGAACACGTCTGGAAGTTCCTCTATCAGCCGGATTATGTTCCAGAAGCGTTGACAAACTTTCCGCAAATGCTGACGCACCTGAAGAACATCCGAACCCTTGTATTGGATTGTGATTCTCTATCAGCGAAGCAGCTAATGGCTATTGATGGAAAGGGCTTTCCTAAGGACATGCACAAGCTTAGTGAATTGGTTCTATATGACGATGACGAATACGAAAAAATGAGTTCAAAATTGTCAGTCAACTACGGATCCCAGATTAAAAGCATTACACTTGACACTTTGATTCTGCTTTCAAATCGCAGTAACGTCCTGGACAAGTTTCCCAACTTGGAAGATCTTAAGGTACTGCGTTTTATAACTTGGCACGTTGTGGTTGAGCCGCCTCCAAGGAAACAATGGCCGAAATTAAAGCGGTTGGCACTATCAACCGTCTATGAGAACTGGGGTTCCCTTCCTGTCAAAAACATGTTGAGACTTGCTGCCCAGTTCGCAGACACTCTGCAACTTCTTAGTTTGAATTTTGACATGAATAAAACAGTTTATGAAAGAAACCAAGAGGACTATATTGATGTGATTACAACTTTTCCAACGCTCACGCAGCTCATAATTCCGTTTTCGATGATGTGCCACCAAGGGCAGCCTACAAACATTCCTCTTGAGACACGCTTCAGATTTTCATTTCCAACCCTCAAACTACTTGTTCTTGAAGACACAAAGGACGAATTCAAAAACTGGGACATTGGTGAGCTGGGCGAGATTTGTGCACCGTTTTGGCCTTTGGTTCCTTCCTCTGTTGAAACCATCTCTGTTCGAATTGAGAACTCGAATGTAGTTCTGCGCCAGGATTTTCCGATTGTCTACAAATGCAAGAGAAACGAAGCGGCTTAGGTAATTAGGTCTTTGATATTGCGTTGGTGTTTAGCTCTTTGAATTATTGTAATTGAATTTTGATTCTATTTCTGTGATTCTAATACTTTTTTACAACAAAAGAATTCCCTAACTATGTATATAACTTTTATTAGTTGCTTGAAACGCGATGGTCACCCATGTATGATGTAGTTCTTTATTGAAATTTATTCAAAATGTGGTATACGTATATAAAATTCTAGAATAAAAATATGGTGTTTATTTCCCCTCTAAAATTCATCATAAGCAAATCAAGAATAAATTACTACACACGCATTATTCATTGATTCTCATTTATGCAGAAAATTTTCTATAAAATCTCATACATACGTATTAAAAACTAACTAGGTCAAAATTTTAAGTAAGAAACAAAAGAATACGAAAACAAATTTCATGAAAGAGACGTCCAATTGTCTGTGATGTGATTATAATACATTTGTAGGTTTTAATGCATGATGTGGTTTTGGATGGCATTTGGCATGTGCCCTACAAGCTTCATTCAGACATTTGAAAGACGCTACACATTCACTGCACTTGTAAATAAGTTGTGGAAGCCTATATTTATTCGTAATTAAATTGAATATTATGGGAGGCGCGGAAGCAGCTTTGCTGCTTCAATGGCATTGATTTTTCGGTAGAGAAAAGTCGTGATGGTGGAGATTACAATGGAGATGAATCCTTTCAGGAAGAACGTTCTAAAATCATTCCTCACGCGGAATGGTGGGAGATCCTTTCGTTTGAACTTAGAGATGCATTCAGGTCAATGGAGCGTAGTAGATGCAATGACGACACTCAAAGAACCGCCTGTCTCCGAGTAAGCAAGTAATGAAATCTGGGTTGTTATTGTCCAGGAACGTTTTATAGTATTTTACAACTGAAGAGAAGGTTCTTGGAGTACGGAACTGATGGCATGGTGATGATGAGAGTTCCGAAGGATTTAAATCGGCAGCGTCTTCGTCTTCTGAATCTCCAAGGACGATGAATTCAATATTTGGACAGGGCTGCTCGGAACCAGGGGAGCAGTTCTGTTGAGTTCGATCCGATTACTTTCTGTACTCAGGAGATCCTCGGTAATATCCATTTCTGTTGGAACAATACACAAAAAATTGTGTGCATTCAAAACATCATACTCCATGAAAATGTGAGCAAAAGCAAGAAAGTAGTAAAAAGTATTTCACTAACCTTCATTTTGAAGATGAACACGTTCATTCATAAGTGAAAGTGGAACAAGGACATAATTTTAGAGGTTTATCATTTCGAACTTTCAATACTTCACTTATTAATCACTTCCAAACTGGACCTCCTCAACCTTTACGACTCTCCTCCCTCAGTCCATATGCAATCCTTTTTAGTTTCCTCTCCAGCTTTGAAATCTGGTTAACCGTTTCATAAAACTGGGAGACTGGCTGCATACATTGCTCACAAACACTTGTAAACCATGTTTGCTGAAGGTAGGAGGGAGGAAAGTTTAAACATGCGTTTGAAAATGTCATAAACGTTTCACATAGCATTGCATTGGAAAAGTTTAATGACAAAACTTAACCTATTGCAACGAAACAATTCCTAACCATTTATAGCCGTTTCCAACAACCACACATTTTCCTTGTCATTCTATAAATGAATTCAGTACTTTAAGCACTTAATGGGCAATGTGAGATTCGCGGCTATTCATTCCCATTTGATTTGATCTGTGTCACATTCAACACTGCAAAACACCTGCTGCGACAACAATTATTTGGAGTGTTTGTCAAAACATCATTAGACTATATTTCTTTATTAACGTGTCTTTCCCCATTCACTTTCACTTGTGTGATAGTTCTCCCAATAGATAGATACACGCACAAAATAAACTATTAACTAATTAATCGTAAAATTCTTTATAGTTGTACCTCACTGAGAAATTGAGAAGTCACAATACAACATTAACTATGGGGGGAGAAATGCCACCAGCGAAAAAGTTAAAATTTGAACCGGTGGTGGAAAAGAAGCTTGAAGACTCCTCAGGTCTCAATGAGAATCAGGTGCCAGAGCCTCATGTGGATGTTGCTGTTTCACCGAAAACAGAACGCGTAATTCCACCAGAGGTTTGTTAAAAAAACTAATGTCTTTCATATTTACTATTATTGAATAACCAAAGCTTTCTGAATGTCTAATATTATTTTTCTTTTGTATTAAAGATGTGGGCCAAGATCTTTGAGGATTTGCCATCCATGGATTTGAAAACGGTAATCAACACATGTCCAGAATGGAACAAGTTGCTTTCTTTCCAAAAACCTTCATTCCTTTTCCCAAAGGTGGGATTTTCCAATACAATGTTATATAATATATGAGTATTCAAAATGTATTTTTAATGTTATTTCAACTAAACTAATATTTTTTGCGAACTGTACAGGTTCTTGTATGCATGAGAGGATGGCTTCTAAAAAACGATTTGCTTCTTCTTCGGTTGATCAATAAGGAGTGCAAAGCCGGAGTTGATTTGGCACATCCAGAAAATCTAACTCGAATTGCTGTACAACAAGAACGAGAGGGACGATTGGAAGAAATCAGACGGCTGATTCGGGTTGAATTACAACGTTTAGAAAGAATACCTGTTGAGATGGATAACCATGCAGCTGGACATGCAGAAATTGAAGCAATCGTGTGGGAAAATAGACACAGTCGGGAAAGGTTGCGTCGGCTTCGAAGTTTTCAAAATTTTATTCGTGAGATGAATTCCTTTGTCCCTAAGCCTCCTTAAGGTACTTTTTATACTGCTTAAAATCATTCCAAGAAAGCGAATATTTTGAAGGTTACTATTCTTATTATATTTTTTTTTTACTTTTAAAGTTAAAACATTGACATTTAAGTGCTAATGCGTTTTTTATAACATGATAATTTCTTTGTGCGGGTCAACTTTTGATGCTTAATAAAATTGGTTTACGTAACATTTACAGCAGTTTGCAATTAGTATTACTACTGAAGTAATAAGCCCTTTTCTCATCGCTCAATTTATTGCACACTTTCATTAATCTCCTTTAAAAATATTAGGCAGATATGCAGATAATTATGATGAATTACTGTTCTCTGTATCACGAATCCGCTTGCAGTTCTATGTTCATCTGAATGTAATAGTTTACAGCAGGATCATCTAGTATCAATGTTAATTAATGTTTTCTAGTTAAAATTCTATCATGCTGAGGATAAAAGTTCTCAAATCTCATTACTCTTGAACTGAGTACCGACGCAATCACCAAATATATCCTCATGTGTTTCCGAAATCGAACTTTCCAAATTGTATTGCCCGAGGACGTTTTTAAAAAATCAATCGCTTTTAAATGTAATGTGGGAGTAGGATTGAAATATGATTACACAATAGCATTCTTTCGTTCTTTTCCCCAAAACTTAAATATTTGAGTAATTAAAGAACGATAAGATATTTACCATAAAATAAAGTCATTCTGAACTACATTCATCTTGAAGCAAAATTTATTTTGTAAATGTTCTTATACATTCCCTTTTATTCCCACCAGAAACATTTAAATATAAACCGACAAATACATTGACGTCATTCCTACTCTAGTTGAGTTTGTGTTACAATTATCTTGGTTGCAGGCGCAAAATATAGCATCCGTCCCATTTGCATCAATTCCTTCGCTAAAGTCAACCAAAACATCCAAAATTTCCTCCTGTTTCACATTTTCAATCAGGTTATTTAATTTCCCCTCATGACATTGGGGATCAATTGTTTTGTTATCATAGGAGATAAGACATCCACGAAAAATGCCCTTGACAGCTTGTCCGTCAAATGAAATGTTGTCAAAGTTGCCATTGAATATATACATGCCACAAGAGAACACAGCGTTAGGATGCGGTGGTTTAGTCCGTGTGGAGCTGTTCTCTCTGATACCAAATCTATTTGGTATACCTCCTAAAGTAAACAATTTTAAATTTCACACCGTATTTGACCTTAATTCTAAATTGCGTAGCATTTTTTAAGCAATTGAACATAATAATACCAATTGCTGTTCCTGCTATTTCGGACGGAATTACATAATCCAATGTTGAGCAGTCCAAGCTGAGGTCCGGCTCAGGAACTTTTCCAAATCCACATGACTCTTCAATAACGAGTCCCTCAAATTCTACCTCCGTGTCGAGATACATGCACATGTAACAATTTAGGGCTAATTTTTAGATAAAATCAAAAGCAATAATTTTAGGGTTTTATTAAAATTTCAGCACTAAATTTGTAGTTGTATATATATAATTGTAACTTGTTACCTTCTGTGCCTACTAATAGCAAAACACAAACGCCAAAAAGTAATGACAGTCCAGTTTTCATTGTTGCAGACATTCTAGTAATGATGTTACTGTTTTAGGGAACAAAGTTGTTTTATTTGAGTTTTTTTTCTCAATGAAAACATAAATTCATAACCGAGTTACTAAAAAGGTAGTAAAGACTGTTGCAACTTGCAATGGAACACTAGCACTGGCGTTGGCACGTAAAGCAGCTAAAGAATATTAATGCGGATCAGGAGCAATGTTGCATTCGTTTAAAATATCTTCCAACTCGCTTTGGTGGAATATTAATACTGAAACAGGGACTCTGTTTTTTAAGCAAATCGTAAAGCCTTCAAATTATTCTGATAGAGGATGAATTTGGTGATACGTAAATACATGGTTTAGCTTGAGCGTAAATTCTTATCAGTGAATGAATGCACAAATATGTAATTGATGTATGAGGAGGATAACATGATTTTATATAAAAAAATCACCCAAACACACAACTACTTTTGGAAACTGTCAATGTATCTTTTGATAATCAAATTCTTTACTTTTCCTGATAATTCCAGATTCCAGTATGACATGACGTGTTAACCTCTCCTGTTGAAGTTGGAATAAAAACACACAACATTTATCAACTACGAACGTTATCACATTCGAAAAAGATACTTGAAAGGTGCATGTTATGGCCCCCATTTAACACTAACACAAATGTGGAAGCCATTTCATGTTGAGAGTAAATTGAGAACAAATAAATAAACGAATGCGAATGTATTTACAACTCCAAATATGAAGCACAAGTAAACATCAGCAAAATACTGCAAGAAAAATCTTTCTGAAAAGCATATATAACTTAATTTAGTATATCACAACTAAATAGGAATATAACTGCTGTCACCTTGAAAAACTAGCAAGTTAAACCATAAAGAAATCCAAGAGGCTGCCAATTTAACACTGAATTATTCACATGCCTGTAAAATCTCTTCTTTGTATGTGTGTATCATATAGAAAAAATTTGACATTCACTGGAAAAATTTTTAAGTTTCATTAATGGGTTTGTTTCAAGATATGCCTTCGATAGTCAGTCAGAAATATTAATTATAAAAAATTATGAGCATTGTACTCTTGTGAAAAGATGATTTGAATTGTGGATCACTCTCACTCTTTGCCTTATGCTTGGAGTTGGAGAGAATATGAGGATAGCTTTACTATATACTTTCCTAACCAATGCCTTGTGCATGTACTTGCATAATGATAATAAATGTGAAATGAATTGGGGAAAAGTAAGATTCAATGTTCCGAATGACCAAGACAATCAATTTTGCTTTATTGAATCTTCTGAAAAATATAAGACTGAATGAGCAGGAATATATTCGTACGCAAGTTTACATAGATACTTACAAACACCCGTCTGTTGCTTGCGAGTCATTTGGTTTTTAGCACAGTGGTCTGGCGAACTTGAATATGAGTCATATTCACGTGTGTCATATTAGATGACACAATGCTCGCTCGGAATATATGCATAGCATTCTGATTTTCCATGTACTGCTTCATGTGTAACACTAAAAGAAAGGTTGTAAGATGCAATGCAAGCAAGACCAAGACGCTAGATCATATCCTCTCTTTGTTTTTTTTGCACTGCATCTCGTCCCAGCTTGTTTGCTTGTGATTGCGTGTCACATTCACCCTTGAGCTGGGCTGAGCTGTGCATCATTCAACATAGAACTGTTGCTGAACAGCTGCTGCAAAACAAGTATCTTGAGTGATTATATATTTTTTGTTGCTCTTTTTACCGAAAAGGATACAAGTTGGCTATTACCATGGAGGATGAAATGCCACCTGCTAAGAAAGTAAAAATTGGACCAGTTTCGGAGAACCAGGCTGAAGGCTCTTCAGGCCTAAATGGAAATGAGGTTCCAGAACCGGGTGTGTACGTTGCTGTTTCACCAAAAACCACACTAATTATTCCACCAGAGATATTTATGTCAAAAATTATCCTTTCATATTTACCATAATTTTTGGACAATGCCATATTTTTTCGTGTGTATTAAAAATGTGGGCTAACATTTTCGAGCAGTTGTCATCCCCGGATTTGGAAACGGTGATGAACACTAGCCCAGAATGGAACAAGTTGCTTTCTTTCCAAAAGCCATCAATCCTGTTTCCAAGGGTAGGACAACTCAAACATTTGATGAAATTTTGTGACGTTTTATGTGAATTCAAAGCATATGTAAGATGATATATATTATCCAAGTTATTTAATTTAATTCATGCTTTTTTCGACACTGCAGGTTCTTTCATTCATGAGAGGATGGCTTCCGAAAAATGATTTGCTTTCTTTTCGCTTAATCAATAAGGCGTGCAAAGCTGGAGTTGATTTGGCGCATCCAGAAATTCTTCCTCGTATTGCTGAGAGGCAGGAAGAAGAACGACGAAGGGAAACATTGAGGGAGATGATTCGGGATCGAATAAAATTTTATGAAAGAAAGCTTGTTGAGTTGAACAACCGTGCCCATGGAGATGACGCAATCATGCTGGAACGTCGAAGGGATCGCATCAATCACAAGTTGTTAGTTTTTCGTCAAATGTTGCAACATGTGAACCAAGGGAGATATTAAAGATTTAAAAAAAATACTTCAAAACATTAGTATTTAAGTACTTATCAATTTTTTTTGTTTTAACAGAATAACTTGAGTGCAGCAGTTCAACTTACTCCAATGGATTTTGAACTTTAGGATGGATCCTAAAGTTCAAAAATAAAAAAAATAATCACTACATGATCATCATCGTCAATCCTGCTTGCATTAAATCCGCAAAGGAAATTACATCATAAACGTGCATTTTTTTCATCCACTCCCTATATTCATCGCGTAACATCAAATAAATGATTATTTGCATTACTTTCATAAAATCACTGAATGATAACCACTTTCTCGAATCAAAAATCTGCCTGTGGCTCTCCGTTCATACTTCCTCGTTTTGATCTCCTGACCTTTCTCAGTATCCGAATTCGAAGGATTTTCTGATAGTCTTAGTTGCTGTTGGGTTTCAGCTACACAACTCGAAAATTACAAGAGCTTAGGTTGAGGTCTTCAGCAACTGATAAAATTCCAGGGCGACCAGCAATATATATGTATGTTAACCTAAAGAGTACAAATTACCTTCCCATTTACATTGTGTTTAAGTGAAAATCGGGAGTGTTCCTTCTCTGCAAAAAAAAATTAATGAAAGAATATTGTGTCCAAAACGATGATTTAATTTCTAACTTAGCAAAAACTACAAAAAACGTATATACTACGTCCTTTTATTTAGTTCGTGATGCACAAAATAAAACTTTTTGCATGTTTTATGCATTGTCATTTAATTCCAGAGCACGTGTGAACAATTGAAGTATTTTAATGTAACCATAAATATATGGATCTTTATACAAATAATAACGATTTGTATTCACTATTGTTTATTTAAGTGGCTATGCATTGTGTTTTGGAAACGCTGCCGACTGATGGAATAGACGAAGAGTGACTAGTGAGAATAAAATGAGACAACTTAAGTGGAATAAGGAAAAAATCCAATTTTTAATAAACAAATAGAGAATAATAAAACTTATGACCGTGTTTTAAATGTTTTCCTCAAAAATTGTGAGGCCAATAAATTCCACGAATTCAATAAATTTTCCTTATCGTTACAAGAGTCCATTTTTCACTAGTTTTGACAAAACACCAATTATGGTTTACCATTAAAATTCATTGCAGTGAATCAGGAACTGAGCAGTTAAGCAGTGAAAAATTATGAATTTAAAAATGGAATTGTTTTCTGCTCTGGTTTATTTTGTTTTCTTTTACGAAACCGTGAAGTATTTTCACAATGACGAAAAGTCTCAAAATTTTCATGCTGAGAATTGGAATGTCAAATCTCAGCAAAATATTCTTAAGTGGGTCCCAGCATCGCAAGTTAACCTTACACAATTGCTTCCAGCCGGAGTGGAGGACAATTTCATTTACTTCGTTGCAAGAAGAAAAGTTAAAAACAAGTGGGTCAACGGAAAATCGCTGGTTATCAGGAATAAACACATAGTTTACGTTTCATTTCTTGGTCAGGAAGTAGAGGGAATAGAGTTTCAGGTGTTAATTGGTCCTCCACAAGGAATCAGTTGGGTAGAAACCACATCAAATAAAATTCCCCCTTATTGGATTGTCGGAGGGTCAGATCCGGTGTCGAATGAGAATACCTTCATATGTAGAGCATGGCATGGAAAATGGTTGATTGTTGGAAAAGGCTTTAAACGGGTTGGAAGTTGTTATGTTGCAATAGGTAAAATACTTTATCATAATACTTTTCTATTGGGATTGGAACGTTGTGAATGTTTGCGAATATTTTTTTTTATTTATTTCTTTCCAGGAAACAAGGTTTACAAGTATACTAGGTATGAAATACTTGTACTCAATGCCTACGGTCGTGCAATTGGAGCTGCTAAAGAACTAGTACCGGATTTTCTTTTGATAAAAACACTTACTAAAAGTACCACATCTACAAATTTAAAACATAATATTATAAAATAAATTCATGTTCTTCACCTCAACTTATGTAACTGAAAGCTAAAAAAGATGCATCATTAAATATCATATTAGAGTTGTACACACAACCTGCGCATTCTCTGCAGTTTCACATTTTTGCCAGCTGAGGAAATGGACATGAACTTGACACGGATGTTCTTTTCCCAGTAATGCGTGACAAATATTAAAAAAATGATGAATGTTTGCACAGCTTTTCTCAATGCAAAAATAAAATCAATGCTACTGACGTATGTATTTTCGGCTGCCTATTACTTGATTTGAATTAGCCTCTTCAAAAACCAATTCATTCAATATTTGAAGTTTAACACGGTGTTTTGTACTATCATTCACATAAAAGCCTATTCCTTTGTAAGCATTTTATGATGCAAAAAAAACAAGCAACGCAACAATGGTTTATCACAAACCAGCTCAAGGTCACGAGTAAAATATTTTTACACGTTTTATTCGTTATAGAAAACAAATGATACACATAAAAATGTTAGGCCGATTTGATGGATTTGATGGGAAGAACCTATGATCATATTTGCTTTGAATGACAGCATTGATTTTGAATGTTTACCTGCTTACCACAAGCTTTGCATTCGCTCAAAATTAATTTTTCTTTGATTTTCCTCCACGAGCGATTCGAACTGATTCTGAGTACTATAAAAACACCGATAAATGCTTATTTTTCATATCAAAATTAAAATAAGACGTTAAACTTGTTTTTTTGAAATAGATAATCGTGTATACAGGTACACAAGCGACGAAGCATAGGCTCTCAATGATTATGGGATAGCTACAGGAGCCGCAAAAGTTCCCAAAGTTCGAGGTCTGATTTTTGCAGAAACTCAAGGTCCACTTACACAAGCTTTGACTCTTTGTAACAACTAGTTGTCGGGTTTACAAAAATTTAATCAGTTTTTATGAAATGGCTTCCAATTAAAATTATACAATACGGAAATAAATGTTAAATGTATAAAGTAATATTCTGAAAATGAATCATGTGTGATATAAATATATGTGTCAGTAATTTACTATTTGGGAAATTAAATTACAATCAGCCTTTATTATAATGCACTGTGGTTCCTAGATTAAAAATTTCGGACATGGGGTACTAGCTCTTAGCAGAGATTAAGTGAAGTCGAATGCAAAAAACCCCATGTCAAAATTCAAATTCTGGCCAGAGTTATGGCACTATTTGTGGACGTAGTTTTAGGGTTGCGTGGGCGTTGACTTTTTCACAAAAGGTCATTTAAAAAGAAGACGGTTAAGTTTTTAACTCCATTTCTTGCATATCATAATTTGTCTACTTGAATGACACATGATAGAAAAAAATTAGCCTCCTTACATGTTACCTATTTGAGTAATTTGACTTCATTGATTTTTCGAAATTAATTTTTTTAACAGATATCCTGATATATATGCCTAAGTTATTAGTCGTGGAGTTTACTCCAGAATGTCCTCTACAAGCTACAAAAAAATCTTAGGCATAACCCCCAGGACATCGGAGATATCTCAAGTTAAAGATATCCAGGTAAATCCAGTTAAGTATTACACAATCAGTGAGCAGGGATGGCCAATTTGCCTACATAAAAAATATTACATTAAATTAACCGAAGGTGTATGAAGCAAATTGACCAACGATGGTGCATGCTGTTATACTATAGTGTATTTTGTATATTCTTCACTGTCCAGTACTCAAAGTACACTTTAATTTGATTAAAAAAAATTTATGTAGGCAAATTGGCCATCCCTGCTTACCGATTGCGTAATACTTAATTGGAATTTATCTGTGTATCTTTAACTTAAGATATCTTCGATGTCCTGGGGGTTATGCATAAGATTTTTTTTGTGGCTTGTAGAGGACATTCTCAAGTATACTCCACGAATAATAACTTAGGCATATGTATCAGGACATTCGTTAAAAAAATTATTTTCTAAATATCAATTAAATTAAATTACTCATATGGTTAACATCTTAGGCGGCTAATTTTTTCCTATTATATGTCATCCAAGTCAAAAAATTATTATATGCAAAAAATTGTATTTAAAACTTAACTGTGTTCTTTTTAAACAACTTTCTTCAAAAATGTCAACGCCCACGCAACCCTAAAACTACATCCACAAACAGTGCCATAACTCCGGCCAGCATTTGAATTTTGACATGGGGTTTTTTGCATTGGACTTCCCTTGATCTCTGCTAAGAGCTAGTACCCCATGTCCGAAATTTTTAATTTAGGAACCACAGTGTAATGCCATGTATTGCCATTCTATGAACAAGCAACCGCAAATAAAAATAACATGAGATCATAGGTGGAATATAGGAGCAATTAAATTTAAACCGTTTGGTCTGGTCGGGGTATGTTAATCTAGAATTATAATAAATCTTTCAATGATTTCAGGCAAATTTCATTGTGCGTGAAAACACAACCACAACCCATGGGAAGTTTTTCCTGCAACACATTTCCCAGGGTAGTGTGATTTAAACTTGTAAAAAATGGTTGTAGAATCTCGGCATGGAATTTTTCATTCCTAATTCTGCTCGTTTTGAAGTCAAAGTCGACAACAGTCATAGCAACGTTCCAAAATGGGAATCAGGAACGCGTTTCAAATCCGTTACTTTCATGTGGTAAGGAAGACGACTATAATTATATTCTATAATAGTAGTAGCAATGGTACACATTAGAGTTCATTCCTCAAAACTGAACTAATGTTTAACATTTAAATGAAACATCCTGCAAACTATGAAACACTGGCCCTCTATTAATAGGAATACCAGTTAATACAGATCCGCATTATATTATGTTGACACACGCTACCTCACAATGCCCGCAGCCAAAACACAATAAATCCATGTTATACTTCGTAAATATAGTTAATTTTTAATTAAAATGTTTATTGCATTTTCTAATCTAAGGTATACAGCCACATATTTACCTGCTTACAAGGAAATCATACGTCGACCAATTTGCTACTTTTCTTAAACATTAAATGCGTCAATAGCCAAATATTTTAAAAATGTGATGGTTGAAACTAATTCCTCAAGTACTCTAGGATTTAATCGCCATGGAGTTCATTTTCTTGAGCTGGCTCCTCTTCTTCACTGTTTCGGATTGCCTGTAGTAGAAAAGGAACGCATACTCGGATTAACTGTTCCAACGGAATCAATCCTTCTCTTACTTCTGGCATTTCTTCGACTATTTCTCTAACGATCCTATGAACCTCAACCGTCTGGGGTATCTCTGGGTACGCCAAATCAATTCCAGCTTTGCAAGCCTTGTTGATCAAACGGCATGCAAGAAAATTCTTCCGGGGAAGATGAAGACTCATTAATTCTAAAACCTATGGAAAATACAAACCAATTCCTCAGAATTACATTCAATATTCATTTACGTTTCAAGATTTGTTCATAACTGGTAACATTAGAAATATTCTCTACCTTTGGTAACAGAATCGTCTGTTTTTGTGAAGTTAGCAAGTGGTTCCACTCTGGACAAGTGTTTAAAATTGTAATCAAATCGGAAGATGGCAAGAATCCAAAAGCCTTTTCCCACATCTAAATTTTGGGTCATCATTAAAGTACACACCATTTTAAATTTATTACCTTATTGTTTTATGACGACTTGATTGATTTGTATTCTTTTAATTACCTCTGGAACAAGCATCGGAACCGTTATGGGTGACCGAGCCATACCACCGTCTCTTGGCTGCTGATGTTGATTATCAACTGGATCTGGACCAACGGCCTCTGCTCCCTCATCCTCAATGGAATCGTCAACTTTCAGTTTTTTCGATGGTGGTGGTGATGTGTCTCCTTCCATGATGACTATGTTACTCAACAGAAAATAAATTGAATGAATTTATTAAGAAAAAAATCAAATCTCAAATGATACTTTTTCAACTTTTTTGAGGAAATGAATGAAATACTTTTAGAATACAAACGAAAAGAAAAGCAGCTGCTGCTGGCCGTCTGGTTTCTCAGCGGCCGGAGAGCGGGAATTCGACTCACTCAATGTTCGTTAGAAATCCTATGATGTATAAGACAACTACTTTTCCGTGTACACAGATCCGAGCTAAACGAAGAGTTGCAAAATTGAATTAAGTTGTAAATATAAAAGCAATACGAAGGTCATCCTTATCGAAGACCATCATCGAAGACTAAGACAAAACTAATAAACAATTGATGTGCCATATTTTTATTTAGCAACCTAATTGTTTTAAGCGTTCATTTGAATCGCCACCAAGCATAAGTCATTTATTTGGAGAAAAGGGAATTAGGCATGACACAAAATATTTTGTGATCATTCTTCATCTTGTGTAAGTTACAATTCATTTTGATGTTTTTGTTCTGGTTCAAACTGGTACATGGTTGGTGACGAAATTGAAATTTTCTCCTGTTTAGGCAACCTTTCACCTGATTAACCCACCTACACAACGCATCGCTTATTTTCATAAATGAGAGCCCGTTGGATTAAACTGGACAAAAGAAGTTAATTGCATTCTTCAAGATTGAAGATATTACCTCACATCAGGATTACCCACGCTCATTCGTTGAACTGGCTTGATGTTCGAATTTCAATGAAAAAAAGATTTACCTCCAACTATTCCCATAGAGGAAATATTCTTTCTTTACATAAAATTTTAATTTTAGCCTACATTTTGTGTTTAAAAATGTTACCGTTTTGTGTGTTATAAATGAAGCCTACCAAATTTTATTACAATATATTTTGAATGTTATATGCTTGTCTTGGGGACCAGAACCAGTTCTCAGTAGGTTCCGAATCATTAACTGACGAGAAGACTTTAATGTTGGGGAAGCTGCCTGTTGAGGTAAAATTATTTGCTTCCACCATCACAATTAGTTCGATTATCAGTTGACAGTTAAATATTTCACTAACACGCTCGATGGTCTTTTTATGTTGCAGGTGTTTGAGATGGTACTCAACCGCATGGAGAATCACAACGATCTAGTTTCATTGCGGCTGGTAAACTCCGTTTGGAACTCGTCCGGGAATTCCATTTAACAACGCCGGATTCTTCAACAGGTCACTAGATGGAGTCCGTTCATGCCAAAGTTTTACGCTTGGGACCTTGGGGTCAAGGTCCAATTTTCAACAATGACCATCGCACCACGTACAGGATCAAACAGAAAACGGTTGGGAGATAACGAACTCAACTTGGCATACTTCCCCAAAAGAATCACTAACTTACAACGAGGGATCAACCCATTTGTAACAAATTCATTATGTCTTTCAACTGGAACTAGCAAAAACCATGCTAATAAGCAGAGAGTCTCCGTTTACAGGCTTCTACAACTGCATGGCCACCATCTGACATCCCTAAAGATTGAAGGTTTGTGGTTAAGCTTGACCCCTTCCGAAGTGTTCAAGTTTTTGAAATTTGTTCCAAATCTGAAGGCACTCTATCTCAGATGCGCTGATGGGACAGGACCCAACCAGGAAGGATCGTCATGCTCAGATTTTGATCTTGTTGTTCCAAAGTTGACGCATGCAGTTTTGGCCTATCGTTCAGCCAGTTTTGTCAAGCATTTCTTTGAAATGTTTGCCAGCCAGTTGATACATTTGGAATTGGAAGGGCGAAATCCACTACCATTAACCTCTGCTAACTGCCTCTCTGACGACGACATCAACGAAGATTGTTCTTCGTTTCAAAATCTAAGGCAGCTGAAGGTTTACCGCCCCACCAGTGGGTTTTTGCTACTCAATGGAATATCTTTACCGTTGTCGCTTGTACGCCTTCCTCTTGTCTGGCCATGTACTGAAGCCTCTGTCGAAGAGTTTATAGGGTTTATTGAGCGATTCTCGAGCACCCTTGAGGATCTTACTTTAATACTGAGATTACCTGAACTACAGCTTGGTCCATCCTTTGGAAATCGATCTCAAGTGAAGTCCCAGTTTCCACGACTTTCAAGTTTGTACTGTCTGTACTTGATTTAAAATTAAATGTTATCTTTGTTAACTAAGTAATGTTTATGAGTTTTTGAAGATGCTATTTATATTACATAGCAATGAGGTAGTAGAGCTCACTTACAATTTTACTTTAAGGTAGAACCGAGGGAGTGTTTTGATAAGTAAATTATTCGATTGAGGCAATGGCAATCATTTTACAACCATTTGGTTGATGATTGTAATTCGTGCTACACATATAGAAGTAAATATTAGAGTTTAGTGAGCAAAATAATGAATGTATATCTAGTTTCTAAATTATTATATTATCTTTATTCATTGAAGCAGAATAAACTATTGAGCTAAAAGGATGTGATAAAAATGAAGTAGGAAATGAAGCGAACGTATTGGTATAAAATATTCACACGTATTTATACGAGCATTAAAGTTTAAATACTTATCCTGGAACGTATCATTTAATCAGTACTTTTATCAGCTAGTCAAAGACTTGCTACGAAAATTTACTAAAAAGTTCATATATATATAAAGCTTAGTTTTTAAAGTTTGTGATAAACCAACTAAATCTTACTACCATTATGGACATCTTATCTCTGGCTGCCGCGTTTATCCGCTTACTAATCCATTGGCTTACGTGGCTAAAGTAGGGAATTAATTATACAGCTACCCAAAGTTTAAATAGTCATGCAAAAGCCGTTAAGTTTTGTTTACTAATGGGTAAACGGCAGCCCTAAAAATATCTTTCACGTAACTCTGAAACTATCATTTTGAACCAATAGCATAAAATACTTCCATAAAATTTGGCTTTCCCGTAAATGTGTGTCATTAAAAAAGCTTGAATCTGCTTTCTCGCTTCAGTAGCAAAACTCAAAATAGCTAAACCAAGTAGCCCCAAATGAATATAGAATACGACAACGAGATTATCCTGAGTTGAAATTCCCTTCCAAGAACTTGTGTCGTTTCTTGCATTCCTGACGGTATCATTCCATGAAGCTATACGCAACTCCCACTTCCTCCAGAGGTGAACAATGCCAGATTCCAATACAGAATTGACTCTTCTCGAGAAAGTGTCGGCAGTCCATGGTATTCCATCAAAATACCAATTTTCATAAAGTTGTCCGTATGGAACCTTGCTCACACTAATTCTTTTTTCCTCTATCCCACCCAACATTAATTTGAGTTTGAGCTGCTTAACATTATCAAAGGTTTCCACATAGACCTCTCGTTTGCACTGGGCAATTCGCTTCTTGAAGAAATCCAACTGCAACATTTCAACGGCTTCGCTTTCCGTATTTGGTGAATTGACAACTTGTTGGAGCCTATTTTCACTTTCCTTTAGATCAGTAGAAAAATGATTTTTTAAATACAAAGCCGCAAATGCGCTAGAATTCCAGCCCATAAATTCTCTGATTGAAAGCAAGCTGCTGTATCCCAAGCCTTTTAAAGATCGTAATTCTTGATAAATGAGGGGTGGAGAGTAAATGGTAAAATTTTCATGAAATACTTCTTCAAACCTTTCAAGTTTTTTTGGAGAAAGTGGGGCCGTGAGCCGGTTTATATTATCTCCTTGGTAGAAAAAAGTAATGATAATGCCAACTAAAACCCAGCTTCCAGTTAGCAATCTCATCTTTTGGATTCCTGGCGCTCCCTGCGCTAGCAATACGTTATACACGAACATGGAATGATACCAGTCCAAATGGGTTGTTGTTGTTGTTGTCACAGATCTCACTTGTACTTTATACCATAGGACAGCACTTGCCACCCCAAAACTAATGATGAGCAACCACGTGTATAAATCAAACGCAGAAATGTAGCCAAGTAACGACAAAAGGCCAGGTTTCTCGAAGGGGGCACAGGTAATGAAATTCATAAACAGATCATCATTTGTGTAGCCATAATTTGCTGGATTTATTTCAGGGACTCTTTTAAATGCAGGAAATATATCGGACCTATCGAACCCATTCAATGCAACTTCAATTGACGTTCCGTTGGGACACGCCAAATGTACGAATACGTGGTCCAAGTTGTTCTGTGATTCTATTTTCCAGTCACTCAGGTATTCAATGCTGGTTGAAGTTGAGTTGGTGAAGGTGGATATTATTATAGAATTTCGGGTGCATTTATCACGGCTAGATTCCAACGCCTTCCAAGAATCAGCATCAATTGCATTATAACTAAACGTTGTTTCTTGGCGAGAAAATAAATAATATATCATTGAAATGCATTTGAGAAAGGATTTTTCTGTATTTAGTCGGCCAGGTCTACTACAAAACTTCTTGATTTCTTTGAACACATATTGAAAGTCAAAGCAAGAAAATACTGTTGTGTTACTGACCCTGTATGAAGTAGCTCTAGTAGTTTTCATTTCAGAAATTTTGAAGCGGAGCAAAGTCGGAAATATGCCGTTGCTGACATCAACAATTGGCGGATATGTCCACATGTACTGAACAAGGTAAGGCATTGTTGATACTAAACTGATAAAGTTTGTATTCTCTTCAGTTAAAGGGTTACATACTTCAACGAAAAATCGTCCACCATGTGTAATTGTAGCAACTTGTCCCGTGCTTCGATAGTCATACAATGGTTGCAACATTGATTTTGGAAATAACAATTTTAGTTTTTGATAAATGATTGGTGGTATTATATCATGCTCCCATGTTTTACAAGCTGTCGGATTGACATAAACTTGAACGTAACAAACACGTCTTGGAGCGGGTGCGGCCGTAAAAAGGAAATCCTGATCAGGTTCTAACCTAACTCGAAAGTCGTCACAATAGAGGTAGTGTTGTTTTTCCTTTTTCAATTTTTCACGGACATAGTTGAGTTTTGATCTTATAACAGGAAACTTTAAGGGAGCCACAGAGTAAAAACTTATTTCACTGGATTGCTGAAAAGTAAAACATGAGTAATTATTATTCCAAACCAAATACTAATTGCAACGTTTTCGGTTGTTGTTTTACCTTGATAACTACTTCATTCACTACAATGTGTACTGTGCATTCCTTAAAGATTTCCAATTCGACAGTAAGGTCCACGCTATCAGGTTTCTTTAAATTAAAAGCATTTACGTAATTACATGTGGATAACCAATAAATTATTAGCTTCCAAATAACTGCAAAAAGTTGGGCCATGATTGAGCTAAATCTGAAATAGTTTAGAAAACTGTTTTATTATATTTATTTTATCATGCAATATCTCTCAGATCAGATTTCAAAGAATTACTTTAAAAGCATCTAAATGCCATATTCTCTGTGCGCCAAACTTGCGGAGGTAAAAGTAATGCGGCATATATCCCACCGCCTAACAAAACGAAGATTGAAGGCTCCTAATAAAACCAAACCACGTCAGTCGTCTATGTTCTTCCAACAGTTGCATAGCAACAGCAACTACAGTTAGGAAAAACCGAAAAGTTTTCTATAATTCATTAGTTTTAATTTATGTAAGGTTTTTTCCGTAAGAATTTCACCAAGCGAATGATAAAATCATATAATATGCCTTACTAGGATTAATCTAATAGCACAAAGGCATTTGTTGCACGCGATGGTTCATTTTGGTTATGTGATTTTATTAACTACCTACACCAAAAACTTATCTAAACCTTCTCCTCATATGTCAAATAACCGATATTTTGAATGTTTAATCATAAAGGTATTCACTTGAAACTAATACCTCCATAATATTATTGATCATCTTATCACTATTTACGTTAACATTGACATATTCAAGCTAATATTCCACGAAGCCCAAATGACTACGAAACGGGCCAATGTTATATATCTAGCGTAAACATGGCAATGTTTCATTCAATTCCATTTCCATCTTTCTTAACAGGCAAATGTTTTTTGACATGCTTTGTAATTATTTAATTAACGGAATTGGCTTGGAAGTGGAGATAAAACAAGGCATTCGTAAGCGTTTGAAGCATGCATATGAAACTGTAAAAGAAAATCAAATGGAAAGGACTATTGATAATGTTCATCCATTTTGTGATAAATATGAATTGGTTAAATTAAACCACTAAAGCCATAACTTTATCTTACGTGGCTCAGTATTTTAATTTTTAGTACCAACCAAACGTAACTTCAAATAATCATGAAACACATTTGATGAAATTCGATTCAGGTTGTTGCTGGAGAAATTGAATGTTACCACATGGAATTCATTTCGTCACTTGATACTAAATTAATTACTGGTTGCGGAAAAAAACAACGTAAGACCATTTCAATCAGTTTATATAAAATCACAAGTAAAACGAAGCGAGAAAGTAACACCAGCTTTACATTACCAAAATCAAGTCGTACATCCACAAAAAATAACAATGTTCATAATAAAAAACAGTCAATTACGAATGTATCAATCTGTTTAAGATTTATGATAACAAATATGTTTAAAATGAAGTTGTTTGAAACGGGGACAAATAATGCCTCATATGTTAATTGCGATATTATCATGTTATATTTAAAATGAGCACGATGTGAAAATATACCATCTATAGCAAATATGTACTGTTTAAATATGAGGCTTTATTAAAGATTTTGCATGATAATTTCATTTTGTTCAATCTTAAATAAACAACCAATTCCATCATTTATTGTCCATTGTTACATACATTGATAAAGCAGTTTGTAGTTCCTATTATTTACAATGGTTTATTTGAGAGAATAACTACTTTTTATCTTTAAAAAAACGAGAGCATTAGCAAAGAATAATTGTTCAGTGTGCATTACATATAAAGGGCATCCAACCGCATAATTTTGCAAGTTATCGATCGTTTCGCATTCCGGTTGCGGCAGATGTCGCACAAAAATATTGTGAGTTAGGACTTTTGTAACGACATAGTGGCTATATATATGCTTATGGACGTAACTCGCGAAACCAGGAATATACATAGCTGATTATGATGAGAATTTTTCCGATAATAGATAGTAATTTTCATGGAAAATACATTTCCGCTGAGCAAAATAAAATAATCATCCACAAAAATACCTGGCATGGCATCCACCCAAAATGTTGAAATCACTTATTTGAGTGAAGTTTCCATAAAAACCTTAATACGGCATGGGTGGCAAAAAATCCATAATGTGTTCCATATTGCTTGCGTGATACGGATAGAAACACTAATTATATAACCAATTAATTTCCACTACCGGTTCATAATTGTTCAGACAACCATGATGTGAAAAACAAATATTGTATATGCTTAACTTTCACAAAAACCCAGGCGGCAAAAATCGCAGAGATCTCTTCGATCTCGTATTTTAGAATTGAAATCTATTTCGAAACGATTTCTTAGCGAATCGAATGCGAAAAGAGAGCTCTATGTCCGCTACGCATGCACGATTCAACTTTGACATCGTTACGACTTTCATGTGAGATATCGTTGTGACATTTCTGAGATATCGTTTTGACAGGTGGATGGGGTAACCAAAGTGCGCCCGTCCAGTGGATAGTGGAAATTTCGACCCCGGATGAAACGGAAATTTCCACCAAAATTGGGGTGGATAAAATGGACGGAATGAACGAAACTATTTGAAAATTCAATAAATATGCTATTTTAGCTTATAAACCATTTCAAATATTATAGGAAGTATTCTATCATCAAAAGTATGAAGTTTTGGTACTATAACTGTATTGTTTAGGGTCTAGATTTTACTCTTTATATCAAGCAATCAACTCTCTCTTATACGTTACGTACTATCATGCAGGCACACACATCACACTCATGAATCATAATAATGTTATGGTACACGTTATTCACGATTTACATTAGTGGCTGATGGGGGATTCAAATTCGGCTCCCCTGGCACGTGATACTGTCCATTTCGTCCGTTTTATCCACTTTCTTCCGTTTCGTCCATTTCGTACTTTCCACGCAAAAAGGGGTGGAAAATGAACAAAGGGCGCACATTGGTTGTAACGAATATCGCTGGGATATCATTGCGATAAAGTTAAGAACTCGGTGTTATATCGCAGACAAGTTGCTAATGTTAATGTTTGTTAATTATTGTCGTATCGATGTCGTAAAGAGATCGGAAAAATGTCGATGAGTTTGTTTTTGTATGAAAACGTATTACCTGGAAGCGCCAAATTCGATTAAAAATAATAATTGTTTATAAATTATACCATTTGGAATTATTAATAAAAGATACATTAATTTAGTAAGCTCACTAAAACTAAATGATATGATTTAAATACTTAAAATCTATTTAAAATTTTTTGCTCTTCGTCACTCATCCCGGCCTTCAGACAGCTTCGTCTCAGTCTTGCTAAAAATAGAAATACATATACCCACTCTTAAAATATAAATAAATGAATTTTAAATACAAAATTAGTTTTAATTGCTTCTTCAGTGTATTCATTCGGTTTGTAACTACAAGGATTGACAGATACATTTTCTTTTTCTTGAAATGGACTTTTTAAAATATTTGCTGGACTCTCAGAGGTTAGGCACTCTTCAGTTTTAGAAGTAGCTTCATTGTCACACGCAGATTCAAAAATTCTCTCTTGTACTTTCTCTGCTCTTTGAAAGGGAGGTTTAGCTGGTAATTGATTCACACTCGGGTAATTATTACGATTACCATATTTATATAATAACGAGTTCATAATTTCTTGTCTTCTCCTACTAGCTGAACGTTCACACATATTAAAACATATTCTATTCGCCATTCAACCACTAATATTTTAAGATAGCACTAGTATTTTGAGATAGTGCTAATATTTTAATACAACACTAATATTTGCCTAAATAACAATCATTATTATGTACACCGACCTCTGCTTTCAAAAAAATAAACTCTCAACACAGCTGAGTCACCTACTGAAATGATAACGGAAAATATCTTCAAGTAAAGCATAGCCATAGAATATCTTTCCTTTGGCCAGTATGCATTTACGATATCCTTTCGATATCTTTGAAATCTAGATGCTAACAAAATAAATATATTTGGTGTTAAGTAGCGATATCTTTGCGATCGGTTCGATATCCTTTGCTTAAGATATTGAACAAATTGAGTGTAGCTAATTTTAAGTAACGATATCTCAACTTTTCACACCATATTCTTTTTCCAACACCTAACATAATTTAGGGAAATGTCCAAGAAAGATGCGATATCTTTACTATAAGATATCGATTATGATTATTGAGTCACAAAATGATTTCGCAGGAAAATCGCTAAAATCTCTGAGATATCGAAATACGATTTTAATTCGGTATGTCGGTTGGGAATCCATGCCGATATTAGCTCAAAAGGAATAGAACCAAAGCTTTGTTACACTTACGCAAATTTCAGACTAATTATATAACCAATTAATGTCAACTACCGGTTCATAATTGTTCAGACAACCATTATGTGAAAAACAAATATTGTATATTATGGTTAACTTTCCCAAAACCAATGCCGAGATTAGCTCAAAAGGAATAGAACCAAAGCTTTGTGACACTTACGCAAATTTCAGACTAATTATAGTAATTTCCTGTCCCTGTTTGTCGACATGATTACGCTTATAAGCAATTGAGATGATAATGAATGTCTGCCATTTCATGTAAACTTTCGGAGACTTCTAGTAACAAAATATCTCCAGTTGTTTATCAACTATTGCCTCAAAAGATATACAAAAGTAGGTTAGAGTGTCCAGGTTTCAAAATATAATACATACATGCCAAAACTGAAAAAGTCTATTTGAAAATTTTCATAACATTAATAGAAAAATGTTTTTCGTTTGGTGGAATTAAAGCGAGAAAAACCTAAATTCAAACACAATCTATAATATTCCTTTAGCAGCCACTAAAAGCAACTTTTCCTGTGAAGTAAAATGAAACGCATTCCTATTTTAAAGTCACTCCTTTCGTTTTTGATTTGTTATAATCTGTCTATTGTGGCCTTCTTACCCCAAATTTCTGAAACAAATATAGAGATTGTAAATTTAAACAGCTATTTAAACATTTTCTCATCGTGCTTTGTAAACATAGCAACTTACAAAGAATTAATTTACGATCCTCTAGATTTTCCTGTCATGCTTACAATCTTGCGAACCAGGTTGAATTATCCTGTGCACGATGACATGCTTAACATTTCAAAACCCCTTAATTGTGAAGTGAATATTTTAATAGTACCCCCATCCCGTAACTCCCGATGCAACAGACCAGCGAAAGTTCCATTGATAACCCAATGGCCGCTCTACTCAATTTATCGTGAAAAGGAATTGATGATAGAACAAACGATTTTGAACACAAGGATGCAGTTTGACATCCTCATTTCTGACATTCGTGTTTCACAAAAATGTTTCGACCATTGGTTTGCTAAGGTGCTCAATTATAATCTCGCTCGTGACAACCCAAACTCTGCGAATAAACCATCACTACCTAAAACCTTGTGGGAACTGCTTCATGTAAAAATATTTAGAGCTTATGCAGCTGCTTCTAAATCGTCGCGGAAGTATGATATTGCAATAGTTGAAGTTTTTTGTCATTGTTGCAGTTCTTCTGAATATTATGCGACAATTGAGATACACAGATCATTTAAATATCCCATCACGTTGAGAGATTTGCAATCCAAAATTTCAGCTCTTAATTCAGATACATCCAAAATCAAGTGGAGCCTTTTTCACAACAACTTTAAGCCTCGTAGTGAAACAGGCAATTTCAAATACCCCTCCAACTACGACGATCGTTGCTTGTTTATGACGTCCGAAAACCTACTCGCATTGGAAAGAGAACGTCTACTTTATTATGTTATGGGAAATGCATCCTACGATTCTTACGGAACGTGTAATAGTTGTTTTAGGAAATACAAATTCGGAGCATCTTACGTTGCGTTCACTGGTAACCAAGATTGGTACAGGTCTCACTTTCCAATTCATCACGAAATCCTTGAATGGGTTAGTTGCGGATATCTTCCAGGAAGAATTCCGGTTATGCAACTTATTTCCGCCTACAGATTATTCGCTTGGCTTGTCATTTCCATCACAGTTATTGTGTTTCCACTTGCGGCTGCTGAAATTGAAAGATTCTCCAACCGATTGAAAAACAAATTATCTAGACAGTGCAAAAGTAAAGCCAGCTACTTTGAGTACGTGTACAGTTGCTTCAAGCCATTAGTTGAACAAGGGCCAAACGAAATATCTACAGCAATGAATTCTGTGTCCGCACTTCGAATATGCATGGCATTTTATCTCCTGATGACAATCATCTTAAGCAATGGTTATAAAGGTGAAAATATAACAAAACTCATTTCTCCAATTCCTCCTGTTCCATTCGAAACATTTGAAGAGCTGGTTGAAAATCAGTACAAGATATTAAGTCGTCCCAGATTCCTTCAATTAGACACATATCCAGCTTTCACTCAGGGCTTTATGAAAAATCTACCCACATTGCTAGAAAGACATGGGTATGAACCCTATTCCAAAGGTTTTCAACATTTTAATGTAACTGATTTTGACAATGTTACAAATTCCGTATTCCATCTTCACGTTGGTAGCAGAATATACGAATTTTTGCAACAGCATCGCAAACATTTATCAAAACGGGAAAGGTACATCTTGAATAATAGTCAAATTGATCTTCATGTTCCACATTGGAAAGCAGATTTCGATTGGATTGTATCATCCGGCTTATCACTCTTATTCAACTGTTCCAATAACCCAAAATTGGCTGTCGTGGCAGATCGAACGAGGATACTACAGTTTCAAAGCATTTACACTCATAATCACCACGCAGGGATTGGTGATAGCAGGTTCAAGTATCCATTGTCCTTTGGAAAGGAGGAAATTGGGAAAAAGACTTACGGTTTTGCTTTTTTGGGATGGATAAATTCTAAAATTGTGCAGAGAATGAATGGCCTTTATACCGGAGGCTTCTTTCAGAGGCATGCGTCTTTAAATGAGAGTTTGTACAAGGACTCGGGAAGATTAGTTGATATGCCAATATCGAACGTTTTCAGGCCTATGAAAATGTCTACAAGTTTTTCATTGGTGTTTTTTATTTTGGCAGTTGGATTGATGTTGGGTTTTATATTATTTATAATTGAGAAAACGGTTTTTGTTAAAATCATGTCGCATTTATTGTGGAGCAAAACATCAGCAGTGCGTAAGTTTGAGGATTAAGCAGGATTATTAGTTACTGACAATACCAGGCGTTGGGCCTCGATCCATAAGAATTTAGGTTTAGATATATGCCATGCAAAATATGCATACCAGGATGGCTCATAAATGTTTCTTAATCTCGTACCTTTGAGCTATAAAAATTCGGTCTAACATTTTGCGCAAAATTCTGTACTGGATTCCAATGTTCTTGAAAGACAATATTCCAATATGTGTTTCGATAGGTTCTAAAAGGTGGTGGTTATCAATTAAGTTACAATCAAAAATACGATCCAAAGGGAAAATCAAACAAAAACGCCTTGTTTCGACCTGTTTTTCACAAACTTTTTCACTCAGTCAGTATACGTTTTTCGCATTATATCCAACATTGCTTCTTATTTAACAGCACGTTGTTTTAGACTTCAAATCAAAAGCAATTTAAATTTGATTAACATTGAAATGTGTAATTATATTCTGATACATATAAGGGCAGAAACTCTAAGCCTGAAGAAAAATTTTCATTGTAATTTGGGTGGAATGCCTCTGATAAAATGTCGACTTCTTCAGATACAAATTAAATTTCTATTGTGTAAAAGACCATGGAACAGTTTGGAAAATATTCAGAAATAATTTTGGAACCTATTTGAATTTGATTCTGAAATTTTGTAGCATAACAAAAATTCTGGTAAATAATTAATACTACTAGCAGGCGGCTGCTTACTGAAGTATGTTTCATTTTTTGCGTGTAAACTATAAATAAGCCATATTTTTTGTAAGTCGATGAGCTGTAGAACCCTGTAAGAACTTTTGATTCTTGTTTATAAAATATAATACGTTGTGATAAGCAAATCATACATATTCTCTAGCAACTGTTCAATTGTTTTCACAACACATTGTCATGAAAGAATGTTGATTTTTGTATGAATATTGTTTACCATGTCCTCGTTTTTTGCTCGTGAGAAGATAAATCTAATAATTATGTTCCCCATAATCTAGTCTATATTCTATCTGAAGACGTTATCTTTCTATCATGATATAATTGATTTTTCTCATATAGATACTTTGTGTAATACGAATAGAAACTTATTTGTAGCCAATTAAATGAAACTAGTGATTCAAGATTGCTCAGACAATTACCCATGTAACATGAATACATCCTATGGATATCCATAAGACACATTTGTCCCGACATGCTAACATCCCAACGACGTCTGTACAATGTCTACGTACCTCCTATAGACATCTAATGCATGGACCTATTTCGTTTTTTTATGTCATATACGACGTACCAATGGATGATCCAATTGATATCCATAAGACGTCTTAGTAGGATGCGAATGTCAGTATGCGGATACCATTTGGATATGTTATGGATGTTATTGACTGATGACTACTACTATAAATAAATCGTTCATAGGACAATATACGTAACTTTAAACATCATTTTAATACATTTAAAAGTCACAAGAAACAAAAATAAATACACTGTATATAATAGATTAGTTAACAACTCGCTGGCGTCTTTATCGATGGTGTTTTGGTATGGTCCTTTTGAAACTATCAGTGTCCAATCTGGATTCATAAAAATACAAGATAATGTATCAAATCACATAATTATAGCCACTCTAAGCGTAAAGTCAAATAGCATATAATTATTGTAACTGAAATATTACCTGCATGTGGTAATTCTTGAAAGTATATTATCGAATCTTGTCAGTCATCAGTACCCTCTTGTCGGCATCAGTACCCTCTTCCAACGGCTTGTCCATCAAAGTCATAACCTCCACGATACATAACTTCCTAACTCTCGTCATTTAGCCACAGCTGAAATATAGTTAATTGTGCACACATCAAAATGATATTATTCTTCAATCAATAATAATATTATATAGTTAATAGTATCTGTAAACACGCTACGTTAACCAGCTTACCTTTTGTCTTCATCCCGAGAGCTGTTGACTTTCACATCGTCGAAACTACTTTAACTATCAATTAAAATCCTTTCACACTCCAACCAATATCTCCTGTAAGCAATGCGTGATCAATCATTTATGTACATGAACGGCAGGTTTTTCAGTCCTTCATTCTTGTAATTTCCACGGAATATAAGAATGCACAAGCCTGTTTTGATTGGTTATCACAAAATCGCAAGTGTGGACATCCAATGGATGTGTTCTGGATGATATTTTGCTGGATGTGTTCAGATGAAAACATGAAGTCTTTTTTCATGCTGCTTTGGATGTTCTTAAGATATCCTTGTAAGGAACATCCACAACGTCCATGAATAGACGTGTTTATGCATATCCATAGGATGTCTGATGTTTCATGGGTAGTATGTGCTTAAACATGCCTAGCTTCTACCAAACCCAAAATTTTTTCACCAAAATGCATATTTGTGAATTGGGGCTCATTTTCAAATTCGCCATTATCAAAATTTGAAGAATTTGTTTGATTTTGGCGAATTTGATTTTTTGTGCAAATCCTGTTCGCCATTCCGAAAGACCACCATTTTATTAACCCATCTTGCTTTCACCGTCCCAAAAACTCGCTTCAATAATCAGGTCGTAGCAGTTCTCAATGAAATGACATGAAGGTAATTAACGGATTCACCATAAAATTTAGCACTGGAGTCAAGCTTTAGTTTTTCCAAAACACGCCCTCTAGTGGCAGAAAAAATAGGGTTTAAATTGGTATAGTAAATACAATATAGACATCTTAAAATGAGACGTTTCAACCAGTATTCATGAATGTTGTTTTCTCATTTTTGAAAATAACGGGCAACGGAAATTGGGGAACAGATTTTATGGAAAGACTGCTGAGCGTGTATAATTTGAAAATTAACTACCTCCCAACCATTTTATATTATGATTTAGGAAAAGTTTTATGCTGTTCTGCTCCAAATTTAATTTAACAAGACACCTGACGATATTCAGATTTCATTTACAATTGAGTATATATTACTTTCATAGCTCCATCAAACAAAATTAATAAGGGAACGATTACCATTCTGTGGTCTAATAAGTTGGCTTTCTACTTCGTCTTCACCGGATATTTAATATTGATTTTTGTAGAGTAAAGCGTATGTACAAAAAAATCCACCACCAAACATTCCTGTCAGTTGCAAAGAAAATGTCTCCTTGGTATTAGTCAGTTTAGTTTTACACCTGCAGCTAAATCTAAACCATAGAAAATATTTTTGGATTTACAAATTGCTACAAATTACCGACTCGTTTACTGGGTTTTGCAGACCATTCCCATTTCTTAACAAATAGCCACAAGATCTTTTAATTTATTTAACATGCATAATTAGTCACTTTGTTATTTATTTATTATACCGAGCAATTCAATTTTGTTTCATCAAACAGGAATTTATTTCTGACGTCGTAAATTTTATCGGGGTGTTTTACAAGAAAATTATTTTTTTGCAGATAAAATTCGTTTTGATAACAGCGGAAACTGAAACACTACAATCCTTTTTACAAATTGGTAAAAATCATTAAAAAATCACGACCTCAATACAGTTAACAATCTTTAATTAAGCTGAAAAATGGCATTTCAATCTACAGCAAGTATTTAAGTTAGTGTATGCAGAAGTTTTAAATCGCTGACTTCAAAACTTGCAACAATTTTACATATTACTTAAAATTCCATTCCTGCAAATTTCAATACGAATAGGGACATTAGGAAGCAGTATTTTCTGATATTTCGTGGCTTCCTTTATGCTCGTTCCTTGACACATTAGTCAAGAACAAACTAATGAATATATCGAAACCGTGCTACTACATTGGTGATTTATTTCATATACCATCCACAACGGAAACCTAAAATCGATTTTTTGTGGATAAACCAAACCAACAATCCATAGCATTATCAACTGTATTTGTAAAAATTCTACATACGTGTATCAATAGCAATACCGAAGACTCCGTGTTTTCATGGACTGTATAGCATAAATTCGGCTCGTAACCATTCGGTTTAATATAAAAGGACAAGCTTAGGTTAACCGTGCTGCTCCCTTTGGGGTATGTTTTATACAATCGACACCGGAAATAGAAAATCGATTTTTCAGAAGCAGTTCGCAAACAGCCATTGCAAATGCCATCATTTTTCCACAAGCCATGCAAGCGTGAGCACACAGTTACACTGCAATGGTTTTAAGCAATACAACGAACATTCAGATGTAGATCATCTTGAAGCAAGATTTACTATCAAACTTTTTCATTGATTCACTGGTTAAGTTCAGATCATACTAAAAATAGTTACTATATCGTACTTGAAGCCATCAAGGGTAATATGAGAGAAAACGGGAAAGACGGTACGTAAAAAATTCTAACCAATTATATTGCTTTTTATGCATTTCGATTTCTTCAACCGACAGCCTTTCTATTTATTTATTTTAAAAAAAATTAGGTTTTCATTGCGTTCAATATATTGTCCCGATGCATAATTGTTTTGACACCTTGTGTAAAAGTGTAATCACAATCACGCTTTAACTAGAGCATTAGTATCTGTAAGTTAGAGTACAACAGTAAATTGTAGTGAGGCACAACAAACTTTCGATTCTTTTTTCATATTGGCTAAAATATTTATTTTTAACCGATGATGATTATTCTAACTTTCTAACCCATTTAGTTGCAAACAGAGAGGATTGCTGCCATCAGATAGCAATCCCAATCGTTTTTGTAATAATACTGCATGCATACATACGCGTATGAATAGCATTACCAACGATTATAATAAAAATGACGTTTCTGTTCCCTTTGTGGCTTTGTACAATCGACACCGGAAATGGACAATCGATTTTTATGAAGAACAAAACAGACAATAAATTGTAACGCAACCAATTTTTCAAACATACGTGCGAATTCATAATAAACCAAAACAAAAAGCCAAAAAAAGTAGTCAAAAACATCGAACGTTTAATTAATCGCCGATAACCTCTGAGCAAAGTAGTTTCCAGGCTTCTTTGTACAACAAATATGTCCAGATCTTGTTAAAAATGCTCACTAGCGAACTAAATCGTAATAGAAATTATCAATGATAAAAAGTTTTACTCAATCAGTTTCTAAGATATCCTAACCAAAAATCTTCCCATTGCAGACAACTATTAACAGTCACAAAGCCAAGTGAACGGCAAATCAGAGTGGTAAAATGTTGCTATTTATTGCAATTATTTTGAAGTGTTTGTGCCTGATACGCGGCCTTTTGCCGTATAATAACGAAACCGACACACATTTCGGAACTGTAAGTGAATTGCTCCGTTTGACTGGAAAAGAAGAGGCATTAATACAATCGGGATTCATGAACCACATCAACGACCCAGTTGATAATGACGACTTTAACCAGGTGGATAATCTGAACGAGTATCTTAAACATTTTGAGAAATGTTTTGTCAACGTGATCAACTTTCGAAATATAGATATAAGCCCACCAAATGTTCCTATCATCTTGTCACAGCCAGAGCCTGTAATGGAACGACATGATTACGGTGGTGTGGCAAAACTCTACCACATTCGAGCCACTCAAAAAGGAATACGAAATCGTATGTCGCAAAATATAAATGCAACGGAGGGAAACAGGAGTTCTGTTTGCACCAGCAAACTTTTTGTTGAAGGAAGGGCACTGGCACTCGATTTTAAATTCTTGTTCGCGCCGTGGTTCCGTTTTGAGCCAGTACACGAAGGGTTTTGTATGACACTTAACCGTACTATATTCGTCATGGAATCAAAGCCATGGAATTGTGAAATAAATCTCTCGCTTTTTCCGCCCGTACATAGTGGAGACTGCCCAAAACATGAAGAACCATTACTTTCAAAGACCAAGACTCGTATTTTTGTTGAATGTGGTCCAGCAAATATTTGGTTTCGCCCCATAAATAAGCCGAAGCTCATCGACATTGATATTGAAGGTCACAGACAAATACAACCTTCATCTGTGCCGACCATACACGTCAACGTCCTTTCGAAACAACAACATGAACAATGGCTTAATTTAGGTGTGCATGGAAAATGGATTTGGCGACAAGTATCGCCCAAACCTTCATACCATATCCGACGCACAGAGATGTATGCAAAAAATAACGTTTATCTTGTACTGGTTACTGGTTATACGAGTCCACATCAAAATAGAATCAAAAAAGCCTTGCTGCAAATCAAAAACATGCTAGGACTGAAGCCCTGCTTTAGTTGTGTTGATGAACAAACTTTCTCGCTGAATGAAATTCCAGTGTCATTTCTTGGAGTTAGCGGCCAGTTTTCTAAACTTATGACCAGTTTGTATCCAAAAAGAAACGAATTGGTTGCATTCGTAGGTGAGAGCAAACTAAACAAAGAATTAAATACATACATGCATTCGTGTCCAAGGACCTTAGACAGTCGGCAGAAATATTTCAGGCATGAGGAAGAAGAAAATAGGTTTTTTCCGATTCTAGCCACTGTGCTACAGCTTTTATTTCAAAATTACTCACGAATTTATTCTACGACATCAACCATGAGCTGTGACAATGGATTCCCGATGAATGGGGGAAAACGGCATTATAGAATTCAGGCACATATCTTCGATTATCAGGCAAATATAATTAAATTTGACGCTATGAAATTGGTAGATTTAGTTAACACCCAGATATTTGTGTCCTGTGGGAGACCTCGAATTTCAGGATTTGAGTTTGTCGAGCTTGTTAGTGTTTTCGATGCATACATATGGCAATTTACCTTTGTGTCTTTGCTGCTTCTCACCGGATTCATTCATTTGATCTTGTACGTTTCGATTAAGTTGAAGCAAGGCGAAGCTACCAATAACGTGTTGTGGAAACATTTTAATGTAGTTTCTACATTGAAGCAGGTAACAAAACCATTGTTAGAGCAAGGTGACCCATTCTCCTCAGCCATAGCAGATAATGCTTATCTTAGAATATGTATCGGAGGTTTCCTACTGGTCGGGGTTGTGCTTAGCAACGCATACAAAAATACAAATGTCTACAACATGATATCCCCAAGGAAGCCAATCCCTTATGAAAACTTGTCACAACTTATAGCTGACGACTTCAACATCTTTTCCAGAGGAAAATACGACGGCTTTTTGAATCCTAAGATTGAAAATACAAATCATATTATACAAGTATACAGCAATGCATCGGCATTAACAAGATTTTACGCGAGTACCTTAAAGATTGACTACCTCACAATGCATTCAGAAGTTAAGCTATTGCTTGATTTAATGGTCCGTATGGCAAGAAGTTATACATTTGACATCCCAAAAGTATACTTTGACTTGCAAAATTATACAAGGATAGTTCCATTGAACCTAGTTTGGGAAAACATATTCAGGGAAGTATGGCCAAAACTAGGTGCTATGATAGGGACTAATTTAGGAGACGATATCAAACTTTTCGATATCAAAGTAGACAAATATGTTCGCAAACAACAAAGAATAAAAATTTCGAATATGTTGACGGAATGTAATAAGACAGCATTCGTGGTACGACGTCAGCTAGCACATGAAATTGCCAAATCATGGCAAACTAACTATGAGGAATATACATATGTAGGAAAGGAAAATTATTTCCAGAAGGAATATTCAATTTTCTTTGTTGGTCTGGTTCCCCCTTTTGTAATGCATGCGATGCAGGCCTTATATTTTTCGGGATTGATTAATCATTTTTATGATTTGATATTGTTTACTTCAAACTTCAATCCACTCGTGCCGAGAACGGCTCCAAGCAAGGCATCATTGGATGGAAATGTTTTCATAATTTTTGTCATTTTGCTTGGAGGGTATGTCATTTCTGGCTTGGCTTTTTGTATGGAATACCATCAAATAGTTTATAATTTGTTGTGCAGCTTCTTAGTACGAGTTTACCAAGGTTTGAAAATATTAAGACGTACGAAGGTTCGTAAGTTTTTAAATTTGTTTGGAAAGGCATGAATGCTTTTAATGGAAAAAAGATAGACATCTTACGCTAGAAAGGTCACTTTTATCTTTTCGTTATCATACGCGTATGATGAAAGATGAAATAACATTTGGGTTTGCTTTATGTTTTATCGCTTGTAACCCCTCGTTATGTCAGCTAGTGATAATTTAATGATTTTTGATCAAACGTAAAATGAATGGAGTCACAGGTTCAGTTTTTGTATTAGTGATTATAATAAATGGGTATACTTGTATAATTATTTTACATTTCGTATCCAGTCCACTATGGTAATGCAAAATAGTAATAATAAAATTAATAAGATTATTGACCTTTATGACATGCCTTTATCCTTAAATGTCAGAAAGTTTTTAAGAAGCAAATAAATTACACAAAAACTTGTACAGCGAGAAAAGTTGCAATGTTATAAATTATAGTGAAATTTTGTTGAATAATGTTACTTTTTCAACTTGTCAAATATACCACCACAGTGGTACAAATAAACCAGTTGGCACGTGCATGAAGACATTTTCCGGATTCCGGTAATAACAATAAATGCGATAAGAAGTAATTTGATTTGAACTTTGAGGCACTGGCCACTCCAACAGTTTTCTTTCTATTTAGCCACCCCATTTAAAATTTGAACTTGCCACTAAATCCATCATAGTTTCTGGAACTGTTGAAAAATTTGGAGAAATAACGATAGATTGTAAAGCACAACAGTAACAAATTCCAATAACCAATCCACATCAGATCTAAGTCCCCAGAAGAAAAATGATATGCGTTGTTTCATTGCAATACAAATATCTTGGCTAACTAGATTGGCATACGGATACAACACATTTGGCTCGAGTGAAACAACTCCACTTTCACTCAATTATATGATGGCGAAAACAAGTTTTCTACTTTATAAATAATTAAATCCCATTGACAACAAAGAATTATATGAATTATGATTTCACTAGTTCTACAAAATGGCTAAAAGAAATGTCAACCGTCCATTATTATTAAATATAATTAAATGTAATGGACGTGTAGTTGGTAGCACATATTATTATTTTCTAATGATTTATTTAGTACATTTTATGAAATTCACAGTAATAATATAAACAATAACGTTCAGCTTCAAAGCTAATTGTCAAATTGCTTGGAACAGTGAGATTCATACACATCCGTACCGAAAGATCGGACAAGTTCATTTGTCAGCAAGACGTTGAGCCAAGAATCCTCTCCAGTTTCAATTTCCACCTCAATGAATGCGTTCATAATTGGTACAATCTTGGCGAGTGGAGCAGATGCTTGAAGAGGTAAGGTATCAGTGTCAGTGCCGCTCCTTTCTTCGGAGACTGAGGAAACATCTTGTGGAAAGGTTACCAAAAAATCAGAGATCTTGTCCAAATAATGGTTGACGCCAAGAGTTTCTAGGTACTGTAAAATAGCCTTCACATCTTGAGCCTCGATTAGATCATACGTTTCATGCATTAGTTTTTGCAGCATTGCTGCTTCTTCTTCGTTGATTCCAGTCTTGATAAGAGGGCGATGAGGTTCTTGCTCTATAGACGTAAGATATTGCCTCACGTTTTTCTCAGAGAAGATGAACCGATAAGCGTCGTTAATGGGATGCCAATGCTGCTGCTTTTTAGACACAGCTTTCATTTTTGGAGTCCGGATGATCGTTAAAAAGATTTGCTCAATGTCTGCCACAGTAAACTCCTGCTTCAGCGATAGATTTGAAACAACTTCGTATGCCATTTCATGGATGTAGTTGGAAAGAACGTCCATGCCGTCAGTGCAAAGGTAACGAGTCAAGGCCATGAACTTTTGCTGCACCTCTTCGGTAATAATTGGTCGTACTCCTTCTGGGGCTGCTGGTGTCCCAACCAAAACTTCCAAGCCTGTTGACGATGGTGATGGTGACACGTCATAATCATCCATCTGCTTGAAAAGCAATCCACTGATCACATTCTTTTGAATTCTTGCTAACACGCTCAACATCGCTGATCCATAGACAAGAGATAGAACGCTGGAGAAAGCTATGGTCTTCAATTCCATCCAGTTTTCATACTTTGAGCCTTCCCCCCTTTTCAGTTTATTGATGAGCTGCTTCGCATTTAAATTTTTCTTGATGGAGTCCTTCATTAAATCAAACCAAGGTCGAAAGGTTGAGGGGAATTTTTCTTCCATCATCTCCAACAGCTGCTGTTTCTTCATAGATTTGAGGAGATTGCGAGACCAGTTTTCTTGGTAAGCTAAGTAACACCTGGCAGAAAACTGGGTTAGTTCAAGGAAAGCCCATCCAGCTAACCCACCAAATGCCGCTTTCCTCCAGTTGTTCTTGATGAAATTACGAAGCTTTGCAAACATCTTGTCACTTCAACTCCAGCTCCGACCTATGATTTCACTGAAATAATAAAACTTGAGGTCCCAGTCACAAAAAAATCAGAAAAATTGAAAGTTTTATGTTCAAAGTTTCCAACAACACAGCGTAGCCTCTTTCCTGTTATATTTACCAGTGGAGTCAGTTGCAGCGTACAATCTATCAAAAAGTCACGACGAGATGCGAGATGGTAAAAGTAATCCAGACCGGATTACCCATTTGTTTGCACATAAGAATTTCTCAAAGTTTGCAGTTTTTTGTCCACCCGTCGTCAATGTCTCTCATTTCGTTTGCAATGAAAAAATGAAATATTCAGGTTATTTCGGGTTTTTGTCGCCGTGTAAAAGCTATTATGTCAGAATGAAACCACTGTTTTCCCAGTGCCATGTACTTTTGCCGTTTTACCCTTAAGATAAAGAAAATTTTGATTTTGAGAAAAAAATTCTGGTTCGTAACACTCCTGTATTACCAAACTTACTTATTTTTATGCCCATAAAGTAAACAAGGAAAACAATTACATTTCGATCAAATAACAATTATAATTTATTAATTACTTGAAATGATATTAGATGTATTAATCATATACCTGAAAAGCAGTCATGGCTTCCAAATATTGATTTTATTTGATCCATGTTGCGTATTCTACAAGACCTTCGATGCCTCGGTACTTCAAAGCTACTTAGGTAAACGGTATATCTTACCAAAACTTTTCCCTGCTCTGGCTTATAAAAAGGTTGCCTTTTTCTTACCTTAAGCATAAGTCTATGTCAAGACGTCGGGTGAAAAAGGGTACGTGCATAAAATAAAACAGTTGCATACAAACTTCAGTTTGGATTCAATTATCATATCCACAATTTTTTATTATAGTGTTGAAGTCGGATGAGTATTGGAAGTTCCCGAGTGAGAAAGAATCTTTGGGGAAAGCTGAGCCGGCGATAAAACCGGATCTCAAGTGTTTATTTAAGTTTAACATGAACGTAATGTAACTTACAATGCAAATGCAAATATGCACCAAAATATCGTCTGATTAAGAATTAAAATTGAAGATCTTAACATTCAATAAATATCATAAAAAAATTATGATGGTTGAATTTATTCTAATTTTGCTATCTTTTTATCGCATAATTTACAAACAAGATATATTTTTAAGGCAGCTCATCAGTTGACTCGACTTCGACTGGCAGAAGTTTTTCATGTGCGCTGACGTTTAACGCTCCATTTTATGTCTTAGGATGATGTGGCCTAACATCCCTGATCCTATCTTTCAAGCAGTTTATCAACGCCAACATTTTGGTCTTATGCTCATCATGCATAACATCCGAGCAAATCTTCTTTTCCTCTCCGTCATGATCTTTGATCCACATGTCAGTTACGTTGTGTGGCATAACAAACGCTAAAGATTCAAAAAAATCATAAATTTATGTAATTAAATTGACTTAAAAAATATCAGTTAAGTTATGTTAGTTGGTCGGTCTAACGATAAATATTTGCTTACTTGCATGCAGATCCCTACAATATTTTAAACGATGCTTCAGAGTCTCATGAGTCACCTCGGTACCTTCTTTATTCATGTGTTTTTCAATTTTTCTCACATGCAGAATATTTAGCTCAATATGATCCACGCCACGGTCAACGTTGGTGCCGTATATAGAGCCACCTTTCACCTCACTTAACATGCTCAGCTGGTAGCCTTTGCGGAACATGCATTCATCATAGCATAGACCTTCCTACAAAACAAGTAACTTAAATCTAATAATTTAATAATTAATTTACAAATTTTTCAAGCTCCGAAATCCATACGTACATTTGTCTCTTGTATATCAGCACACTGCTTCTCCATCGCAGCGTGTCTTCTGTCAGCCGCTTCTTTATCATAATGAAAATGCTTGTACCATTTTTTTATTTCATCCCAAGAGTCATACGCTGCTGATGCAGTTGTAAGTATCTGAAAGAAAAATCAGAACAACTTGCGTTTAACTTTTATACCACGAGATGTTTATACTTTTATTACTTTCAAGCTAAATATGAACTTACGATCACAAAAATACCCAAGTAAAAAATACAATTCATTTTTTTTTTCAAATTCAGAAACCCAGGATGATACAATTGGCGATGAGCTGAGGTTCCTAACGTCACAGCAGCTAGAGAATTGGATTCAATTTTTCCTGAGTGAAGTCCAGCTCAAGGAAGATGCGATTTCAAGAGATAACTAAATCAGCCTGCACTTAAATGGTTTATAAGTTGAGGTTGATTGAATCGGCACAGTATACATACGAAGCGACGTGAATCATTTGAGGGATAAATTAAAATTGCGTCACCGTGCTTCTAAAATTGAGCAATTTAAAGAGACAAGACATTTTTATGCTTTTGGCTGCCAAAGAGCTTTTATATGAGTGCAAATGATGATGACACATGATGAGATGTCACAACCACTATAGTCCTTGATTCTTTATGAATATTTACGAAGGATTTATCTAATGCAAGTAGAATTTCGTAATTCTTGCTTAAAACATTTATTAAACTATACAGTAATATAATGTGATTTCGTAATGATAAACTTCAGTTTATTAAAGGACTTTTTCGTGTTAATACATTTCGAATAAATTGGTAAAAAATCAGCGCTAAATCTAGCTTAACATGGCTCGGCTATGATTATGATTCTGCTTGACTGTAGAAACGGGTCGATACAGGAATCTCAAGTTTCTTAAATCGGTCCTTGAGGCAGTTTATCAACTTTGAGATTTTCTTTGTGTGATCTTCATGAAAAACATCATAGCACAAGTCCACTTCTTCCGCCATACACACATAATAATGATAACGTATTATATCCTCCAGTACATCTTTCAATCCAACCAAAGTTGCTCCTGTTCATGCATGTTGTTGCTTCTTGTCATTTCATGTGCTTCCTATGCATTGCAAAACTAGGTTGAGCATGCTTTTCCCAAGTTTGTATATCTCAATGTATAGTCTGCAGATCTGCAATCACAACACATTCATGAGTGAGAAAACTCTTTCCCTTTTGTGCTGGCCGTTCTGTTCTTATAGATTCTAGTTTCATTTAAGACGTGTGTCTTATATAGTACACATACGGTACAAAATATGAATATAACCATACAAACTCTAAGTCAGATTAAGGGATTTTATCGTGTACCAGAAAGAAAAACATGAAAAAGCTGTAGGTTATATTTTAAAATACACACAGCATAACTAAGCTGCAGCTATTTTATCACAAACTCTTGCTCAAGCAGAAAGAGGTTGAACTTGCGTTTTACAAGTTTGTGTTTCTCCATGCATATAGTCTACACTCTCCACATAAACATGAGATGAGACAATTCTTTCCCTTTTGTATTTGCATTGGGGATCATGTTCTTATGGATTCCAGTTTTATTCCACTCATAATTATAAAATAATTGCATAAATTAATAGGCTGTACATATTCCGCTATTACAGAATAACTCAAGCATTATATAACTAGCGTCAGATTACAGAACAAAAATCTTGCTCAGGTTACTCAAGTATACCTATGCTTTTTGTTACGTCCAAAACGCTCGCTCAGCTCTTCTTGATGGAAAGAACGGAATGGGATGCTTGTAATAAAATATGCTGTCTAATTCAGCGTCTTTGTCTCTTGCCTATAAACTATCCCATCTACACTTACAATGCTAATATGTTACGAAAAAAAGAGCAAGAGTTAAGTTAGCAAGAAGCAAGCTACTATACAATGTCAATATTCATTTCAGTTATACATGTGTTTTGTACACTCACAGGCCACAGCTTAACACAATCTGTATCACCTTCGTTTTGTTGCTGGCAAAAATTGTTTGCTCGTTGGTTTGGTAATGATAAAGCAAATGCCTATGTTTATGTATGATCGTTTCATCGGATGCCTCCGGTTAACATCGAGGTTTGTTCAATATTAAAAATGAAAGTTGTGCCGGGTGAAGTCGAATTTCACCGATTTTGCAAGGTGACTGTATTAGGCAAAACTCCATCACTTGATCAGCTTCCCTCATATGCCAAGAACACATAAATCATTTGTGTATTAATACTGTCCTTCTATTCCGAAGCTTCTAATTCTTCTATGAAGTTCCTAATTATGAAAAGGAATGTGAATGATGATGAGTAAATATTGGCATTTACAGCAGATGCAAGTACGCATATCAATTATTTTACTACCGATCTAGGATCTTTCATAGGGGAATTTAAAATTAAAAGCTCCAGAAAAAATTGGCATGACTTGATATTTTGTTTATGATATGAAAAATGCATACACTCAAAGCTTCTTTTGGGAAGTTACTTATACCAGTCTGCATGACGGAGCAACAAAGAAATTTAGATAAAGAGTACCAAATATTACACCTATCACGATGAGGACATATTATATCTCCCAGTACATCTTTCAATCCAACCAAGGTTGTTTCTGTTTATGTATGTTGTTGCTCCTTGTCTTTTTCATGGGCTTGCTCAGCATTGCAAAACTAGGTTGAAATTGCTTTATCCAAGTTTCTATTTCTTAATGCATAGTTGGCAGATCTGCAATCACAACACATTCATAAGGGAGAAAACTCTTTCCCTTTTGTGCTGGCCAACCAGTTCTTAGAGAGATGCAGGTTTTATTTAATACCTAAGTCTTATGTATATATCTGTAGTAGTACATACAGTGGCAGTGTACAAACTATGAATATAGACATGCAAAATCTAAATGAGAATGAGACATTTTATCATATAGCAGAAATAACAGCATGATAAAATATAAGTTATGTTTTAAAATGCACACAGCATAAATAGGCTGCAGATTTTTTTCACGAACTCTAGCTCAGCTCATCCTGTTGCATCAACATCAACCTTGAAAAGAACGGAATTGAATGCCTGCAATGAAATAATATGCTTTGCCAACTCAGCGTTTTTATCCCGTTCATCTATGGACTCTCATCCTCAATCTCTTGCCTATCACAAGTATCATAGCTACACCTACAATGTTAATATAAAGCAGTGGAAGAGTTGAGTGAGCCAGAAGCAAGCTTAACTACTGTTGTATAATAATGTAAACCCTCGTTTCAGTTCTATGCACATGTACTTTTTTTTACATGTCCACTGAAACACAAACGGTATCACTTTCGTTTTGTGGCTGGCAAAAATTGTTGGCTCGTTGGTAATAAAGACGAAACACATACAGACAGTTGACGACGGTTTGAGCCCATCTCCCTACTCTTTTACTATACATATGTAAGTATATTGTGAGTTTCTTATGTCTCGGTTCTGCACTGCACATACCATTCTAACAAAAACTACATATATGCGCCATTATATCTTATTAGTAAGAAATCAAAGTACGGATGTACATATATTTGGAAAAGACTTAGGGTAGCATCGCAACTTGAAAAATGTCTTTATGCCTCATTTTTGCCTCATCCATCATCATAGCCATCATCCATGTACATTATATATTGTTGCAGTTGAGGCTCGTTGATGCCTCGCTTCCATTACCACGCAACTCTGCTCTGGTGAGACCAACGCCCAATTTTCTGGAAAGGAAGCCGAGGCTCATTTTTAAACTGGCTCTTGGAGTGTGAGGATTGCAGTTGTGAAGCTGCAATCCTCACACTTGCTGACTAAAACTTATTTTAGAAAACAACTTTTGCGCATATTAAAATTCAACAGTTATCTGATATTTTCTTTTTGTGTGGAGTTTGTGTGTCAGTTTAGTCAGCGGTTAATTTTTTTGGTATTGTATATTTGAGGGTAATTGTTTTAATTATTTAAATAAATGATATTTGATGCATTATTTATGCTTTTTCAAGTAGTTTTGTTTGACATATGTTTCTAATTTGGAGAGTAAGAGATGAGTGAGAATTGGCTGCTAATAAATGTTTTCTCTTTCTTTTCTTTTTAAAAAGGGTGCTGATTTTGTTTTCAAATCTTCCTTACAATTCAACAACACATGATCAAGTTGAGTGTTCAATTTTGTACCAAATATTGCTGGTAAGTGTTCTCAGTTTTGTGAAAATTCAATCTATTATTCATGTATACCAATTCATGCTGTTTCAGGCTAGTTTGTTTGCCTCATGTAATTTGGAGGCTAAATAGGTTTGAAAATTCGGAATTCGTCAAATAAAGTAATTAATTTTTCTTCTTTCTTTACGTTGCAGGTATCGTTCTGGAAGCCGTTTCTACTTCTAACCACTCTTGCGAAAGGAAGTAGACAAGAAATCCATATTATTCATCTGGTAATAACGGTGAGTTCAAAAAATAGTTTTTTATTTTTCTTCCTCTTTATTCTTCCAGTTTGATCTGCCATTGCTTAAAAATATCATAGATAATAATCTTTAGGCAAAAGTAAGATGTAGGATGTCATTATAGCTTAAAGAATGAGCTTTCAGGCAATACAAGTTTCATATACTTTGCATCTCATCATATATATAATCATACACTGTTTAGTGGTTACGTGTTTACTGTGGATGATAGTGCAACTGCAAGTGCATTGATATATTGAGTGTCATGTCGTAACGTTTGGGGCTCGTTGTCGATGCATATATAACATAGGCAGCTAAAAAGCTCTTCTTGTCTTATCAGCATCAACCTTGAAAAGAACAGAATGGAATGCATACAATGAAATATTCACTTGTCAACTCAGCGTTTTTGTCCAGTTCTTCTATGTACCCTCATCTCGTCTTCTCTGATCTCTTGCTTATCTTATATCACTTACAATGTTAATATAAAGCAGTGGAAGTGTTGAATGAGCAAGAAGCAAGCTATAGTAGCGTAGCTACTGTGATATAGTAATGTTAATCTTCGTTTCAGTCATATATATGTACATGTATTTTTTACATGTGCACCCAAACACAAACGGTATCACTTTCGTTTTGTGGCTGGGAAAAATTGTTGGCTCGTTGGTAACAAAGACGAAATAAATACAGAGAGTCGACGTCGTTTTGAACATTTACTATATCTGTATTGTGAGTTTTGGATGTCTCGGTCCTGTACTGCCCATATTATACTATTAAAAAGCTATATGTTCCATCCTATCTTATTAGTTATATATAAAAGTGTGGATGAAAACACATTTGCCTCACCATAGCCGTCATGCATGGACAGTATATATTGTTGGAATTTAAGCTCGTTTTAGCCTCGCTTTCAAGCCAATTTTTGTGCATATAACAATCCAACAGTCATCGGCAATCTAATATTTTATTGGTGTGTTGAGCTCATCGTCAGTTTAGTCAGTGATTACTTAGTTAGGATATTTGAGGGTTATTGTTTTCATTAATCAAATACATGATCCATAATTTATGCTTTTCCATGTGGTTTTGCTTGCCTTATGTCTGTAATTCGGAGATTAAGAGAGATGTGAGAATTGGCTGCTAATACATGTTTTTTCATTTTCTTTTTAAAAAGGCTGCCGATTTTTTTCTCAAATCTTCCTTATATTACAATCCAATTACATCATCTCTTGCCCAACATTTTGAGTTGTGTAGCAAATATTTCTGGTAAGTACTCTCAGTTTTTTGAAAACTCAGTACATTGTTCAAAATATGAATAGCTTGAAGCTTGAAACAGTATGAATTCGTATTTTATACGAATTCATGCTGTTTCAAGCTATTTGCTTTGCCTTATATAATTTAGAGAGTAAAGAAATTGTTCTGAAATCATCAAATCAAATAATAATTTTTATTCTTTCTTTCTGTTGCAGGTATCGTTCAGGAAGGTAGTTCCACCACCAACCAGACCAATCTCTTGCTAGAAACTGGAGAGTCTTGGGAAAGAAATGGACATACAATATTCATCTGGGATCGGTAAGTATTTTTTCTGTTTCTTACTCTTTTATCCTTTTTTGATTTGCAATTGCGTAAAATTATGATTGGTAATAATCTTTAGACAAAAGTAACATGTAGGATGCCATTATACCTTGAAGAACGAGCTTTTAGGCAATATAAGTTTAGTATACTTTGCATATAATCATATGTATATATTCATACACTGGTTACATCTTTGGTGTGAATGATAGTGCAACTTAATATATATTGAAGTGTCATTTCGTAACATTTGGGGCTCGTTACCGTTACATATATAACATAGACAGCTAGATAATTCCTTTCCTTTGAGTTTAGCTCGTACATCATCATAATATCATTAGGAATGTTCCCATTCACACTTCCCATGTTAAAGGAGCAGGAGCATCTTCAATCTTTATGTCATCGTATCTTCCTGCATTACTACTAGCTCTCTTAAATCCAAAACCAAGCCAAATCCATGATCTTCTTCCAAACCTTTTATTGTATGGCTCCAGCATGCCCAATTTCAAATCAAAGTATATCATAGTGTGCATATAATGTTGAATGTTGCTGGACAGGGCCGATTAATGAACTGATTTTCGTTTGAATGTGTAATTTGTTTAATGTCTTAGTTTTATTTATAAGCAGTTTTAAGAGGGGAAACGGAAAAACCTTAAATGTCATGCTTTTCATAGCCATCGTCAGATCAGAACATTTAGTGAAAGTTAAAGCCAGCTAAACAGCATTTACTCACATTTGTTTATAATTGTCATTTTGTCCAAAACTCCATCGATGCTTAATTATTGAACTCCACTTGCTAGAAATTGTAAAGAAAGTAACGGATACATTTCTATAAAATAATTGGCTTCTTTTCTATTCTTGTATAACTATTCGTCATGCGTCGTTTGTAAAATCATTCACTTTTCTTTGTTTATTTTCTTCTGTCCCTTACTTCGCTACCAGAACAATACTATGTATCTGTTTGTACAGTTTATATGTAGGAGTAACGAACAATAAAAGGAGGCATATTATACGTCCCGTTTTCCTTGAGTCCGGTAACATTGGAACATCCATAAATGTCGTCATATTTTTAGGGAGAGAGTAAATACTATAAGAAATCATGACAAAAGGTGATACGAGGTGGAGGTGGATCGGAAGAAAGTCCAACTATAACTTTAATGGATTTTTTTACACACACCATTTTGACATTACGTAGGATGGAATAGGGAAATCATTAAAATTAAGTATATTACCATGCAGTACTTATTGCGGGTTGAATAAGGAAGAAAGGTTAATCAGTTTTGCTTATAAACAGGGCAACTAAATACTGAATAAAAAGTAAATAGCGTTAACATCAATGCAAAACTCCTTTTGGCATGAGAAATTCTTAATCATATTATCATATATCTCTCGTAAATCGCAATACTTGTGCATCTTCATACACTTACGATTTATTTACACCCTTTTGCTAAAAATAAATTTGTCTTTGCATCAAAGGCACGTGATGCAGTTGGAGCAACCAAAATCCTTGTAAAATCCGCGTGCCTTTAACGACACTACACATTACCCAGCCGATTTCACTACCTTGTGTCCTTGAGAAAGTTGAAATGGGCAATGGGATCTCCATTCTCCAACTCGTAAGCTTCAAATCATTTCATAAAAGTGTTTCTTGGCGTCAATATGTCTTTTGGATTTTATCTATATGCTTGAACCAGTTTTACTAAATATATTTAATACTTTTACACCATAGGTTCATAATGACGAAGCCACCCTCAAAATCCAGCCAGTACCGCACTTTCACGGATACCATTACGACTATCAATTATCTTAATTGGGATAATTGAAAGGTAGGCTATTTTAGCGGTATCCATTAGTTAAGTTAGATTTTAAGAAATAGTTTAAGGTAATTTTGTTGTTATTTAAATCATGCTGGTAATTCAAGGAAACTGAATGTTAAAAAACACAGTGCAAGCATACTTTCCCTTACCTTACGAGAACGTTTTTCTAACTTTTAAGACCCTTTTCACAGCATTATAATTACATAAATACTATAACTCCAGCATAATTTGAGTTAGACCACATTATAATACTGAAACTGCAGAAAACTGCGTCATAGGTGGTTATCACTTTAAAAATTACAAGTTGAGTCATATTTATTATTGGAAATTCTAGAGCTACATATAAAGTATTGTGTAATAGAAAACTAAATTCATCCTTTCATTACAACAAAGTGAAAGAAAACCTTAAATGAGTCATTCAAATCAACAAAATTGTAAGTACCTAAAACAAAAAGCATTTGCATATATACCTAGTGTGTAAGTAAGTTCATGTATATTCTCTGTTAAAGCTAAAAGTTACTAGGAATCCCTATCAGTACACACGAAAACTTATCTTAATTCTTCACCTTCAACATTAAGACAACTTGTTAAAGAAGAGAATGTCACACGCGTAACGATTATTCACAGACCATAACGGAATGTTTCCATTCCGTCCATTCATTCAAGTTCATTATCTGATGTGTCCGCCGACTCCTCCTCACTGTCAGTACTATCTTGCTGCTTCTGAGCTTTTTTTCTTGATTTATTTGAGTGTTCTTTGTTCTTGCGTTTTTTTTGTTCGAAGGTGGTTCAATCACTGAAAGAAGCTGCTGACATAAACTTTTAACTTTTGAAGGATCTTTTAAAAGTATCTTTAAAAAATCAATTAATTAGTCTTTTAATGTGTTTGAGCGAATATGTTCCGATTGCCAATGTAGGATTTGAAGTTCATATTAGTAGCTTAACACAAACAAAAGCAGATTTAAGAATTAGCAAGCAAAAAACCTAAACTATAGCAATGAAGCTGTGTCCTAGCAAAATTTTGAAAAAAGGATCTGACAGTACAATCTAATATTTATATTTAACTTGATATGATTTAATAACTATTAACCTTATTCAAATATGCCTGCTAAACTTCAGTACCTTTAAGTGTATCTGTAAGTTCACGTAGCTTGAATCAAACTTCTACAATTAGTTATGTTGTCTTTTAGAATTTTTTCACAATTTGTCAACACATTTTCGTCTTTTTCCTCTCAAAGTATTTCCTCTTCTTGTCTGTGGTGGTGACGGCGACTCTTCTACTACTCCTTCTACCGCAGTTTGTCAACCTCATCGTCCTCAATCTCATGATTCTCAAACAACGCTTCTTGAGCCAACGCAACTGTTGGTAATTAGTTGTGTCCCAAACCATTTTATTTTTTTGAGAAATTCACAGTTTCCATCTTTTTCACATGGTTACGTTACGTCACATTCTCAAGCTGCTTACGAGAGAGGATGGAAACAGAATGCAATTAATAAAGTCTGTTAAACTTTAGGGAACGCGGCTAAACGTACTACAGCAATCGATTTACTAGCCATATTCGCGGCTAAACCCTTTTGAATCTTTTCCTCTGTAATGTTGCAGAGTTTGGGTTTGACAGTCTTGCCATCAATATCCTTTCCCTGGAGCCAATGGGGAATAATTTCCGTGTGAAATTGCTTTCTCAAACTTTCCCCGGATCGATGCGGAATTATTTTCTTCTGTTCCATAAGCTTCCAAAGCTTGTCCCCGTTAACGTAAAGAAGGGAATATGTTCTAATTGACAATGTATGGATTGAAGTTCATAATAGTAGCTTGGGACAAAGGAAAGTCAAAGCATGTTGTAGGTTGCAGAGCATGTAGCCAAATATTTAGTCCATTTTCGTAACATGGTCACTTTACCTCGTTTGTGCTAAACCGATAATTCAACTTAAAACCACGAATTAAATTGTTAGAAAAAAGTGCATTTTTAACTTATAGTCATGCTCCTTAATAAGGCTCATCATCCTTTTAACGCTTTGAAAGCTCTCCTCATTAGTGACATCATAGATCAACGTAATCCCGTCTGCCATTTCTATATGGATAACGTGAGGATAGGGAAGTCAGAATTTGTCAAAAATAATAAATCCACTTGTAAAAATAGGATAAACAAAAAACCAACTCAAAACTACGCTATTCACCATATCTGAGCTACCACTTCTTGAGGTATTGGACGTATTTAAGGAAACGTGTCGAGTAAACCATGCACAAATTCTTTTCTCACAAGAAAGTTTCTATCGAGTTCATTAGGAGGATCGAATTTGGTGTGTTTGGTGGTAGTACTGATTTTCCTAATCAGATATATCTTATTAGCATAACATCCGCATCGTGAGGTCTTTTTGTTATAACAATAGTTTTGCTCAGTTTTGTAAGGCAATTTCTCATCACAACAAGCTTCACTGCTTCTTGTTCTTTTGCAGCGTCACAGGATTCAACATGTGCTCTTTCTGCCGTACACTCAGCCTCCGCAAGCTGTATTTGGAGCTGGGTAAAATCCCCAGCTTCACATTGGCCTTCGTTTATAGTCCTGTTTTGAGCTCGGAGCACTTGCCGTCGTAGTTTGATTCGTTTTTGTTCTGCGTCTTGAAGTCGCTTTTGAGCGAGGTGATTTGACTAATTGTCAATTTAGCTGTATAAATTACATGTTGATAAAATTAGCAGCCTTCTGCTTCAAATACGAAGCATTATGAGAGTGAGCCAGGTCTAAACATCCGAAATAAATTATTGTTCCCAAGTGAATATGTTCCAATTGCCAATGTAGGGCTTGAAGTTCATATTAGTAGCTTAGGACAAACAAAACAGATTTAGGAATTAGCAAACAAAAAGCTAAACTATAGCAATGCAGAAATGTGCTAGCAAAAGTTAAATAAGTATCCCATTGTACAATCTACTATTTATGTTTAACTTGATATTTGATATTCTTTTTTACAATACTGTGTGAAATAGAATCTTTTATTGACTATTATTACTGTTGATGAGAACTGTCCTGCTGTTGTAGTTGAGATTATAAGCCAATGCATAACAACGTTTCTCAAGTCCTCTCCATCAGTGCAAAATGGCTCAATGGAGTTAGGAATGGGTAGGCAAGAATCTTCGGATAGTCGCGAAAAAGTACCTAAAAGTATAATATGTGAAGTTTAGAATTATTCAATCCCTGACAACGTCTTTCGATATTGCCTGAGTGAAAATGTTCTAATTGCCAATGTTTGGCTTGAAATTCATAGCAGTAGCTAGGTGCAAAAAAGAAAGGCGAGTTGACTAAAAGTCAATTTATCAACAGCCTAGCAATGTTTTTAATAAACTAAAACTTTATTTCTTTACCAACTTTTTCTATCATCTAAAATAAAAAAAATCGACAGTTCTCATAAAAACTCACTATTTACATGATAAGATCATCCACTCAGGATACGACCAAGAACTTTGTTGGCTCACTTTCGATTTGTATCTGACATACTTTCAAATTGAAAGTCTTGGAGTGATGCAGACGTGAGAGTGGATGGATGGCTAGCTTGTATTGCACTCAAGTATGATATGTTTCCATTAGAGTGTTGTGTCTGATCATCCAAAATTGTAGGATCCTGAGAGCAGTGATCCAAGTCCAGCTTGTGTGACTTGATAAAATGGGGGACTTCATGTGGCTTTTGTGAGTTTGTCGCACAAAAGTACCTCTGACGTATATAGGTTTAGTTTAGAATTAGTCAAACGCTGACAACGCTTTCTATATTGCCTGAGTGAAAATGTTCCAATTGCCAATGTTAGGCTTGAAGTTCATATTAGTAACTTGTGGCAAAAGAAACTCGTTTTAATTAGTTTGGATTGGCTGATTGCGGAGCATGTGGCCAACTATTTGGTTTGGTGCCTTCTTGTTATATGATTGCATTACCTCGTTTGATCAAAAACGATAATTCAAATTAAAACCATCAATTAAATTATTAGGTTTAGTTAGAACAAGATAACAATCGCGGTTCCAGGTAAACTACACATGAGCAGTTCTAAATAATCAATTAATAAGTAGTCTTTTAATGTGTTTGAGCGAATATGTTCTGATTGCCAATGTAGGGCTTGAAGTTCATATTAGTAGCTTAGGACAAACAAAAGCAGATTTAGGAATTAGCAAGCTAAAAGCTAAACTATAGCAATGAAGCTGTAGCCTAGCAGTTTCAGGATGACCTCCACTGCAGTTGCAATGACCCAGATCCAACAACGTACACACCAAAATAATTCAAAGGGTGCAGGTGCTATACCAGCTTTCAAACTTCAAGTGGTCGTTCTTATATATCGAACAGATTGTTTGAGTGCGCTGTCACCCTTGGTCTTAGTACTGTATAGGCGTCGACTAAAGATGCTTATATCTTATTGCTTTCAAGCAACTCTGCTTACTCTGCACTCACGTATGACGACGCTGAGTGCTTCAGAACAAAAATCTTCACTGTCATCATCAATTGTCACCTTCATTTTCTCATTTCCTTGAACCGGATATTTGGCAAGGTCCATTAGCTCCTCAAATTCGTTCCTTGTGGTGCTCGAACTTGTCCTCCCAAAAGCACAAGTCTATGTCTGAATTCCGCTGGGGATGGGTTGGTTTTTTATGGGTCGAAGTCTTAAGTGACAGACAACAGTTTACTTTATTTTATTTTCGAAGCAATGTCAGTTGTTATAAGCATTTCATGTATATTTTAATACTAATGTAATTCTTAGTTTTGCCGAGGGTGTAGCCTTTCGCTTCTAAATATCGAAGAACTTTAAACGCTGCCTTTTTTCGCTTCTACCTTTCGTGGGCATTGAGCCGCTTGGGTACTGAGAGACCCGACAGTGCAAATTACTGTAAATATATGGAAATTAGATGGCCCCATCTTTTCAACTTCCTGTCAAATTTATGAAAGTAATAACTTGTTTTAGCAAAAACAATATTGCAGTAGTAAAAGTCAAATACATAGAAATTGAGCATTTTAATATGTCATCATCACCTGATACAGTAGATTTCTAATATTATTTCTTCGACAGAGGGTAATCAAATCCCCCATTTTACACCTTCGCTCCCTAAGTGGGGGGAGGATTGCTTGGCTGCTGAGCCTCTGTAAGTCTCGAAAACTTACAAGTGGGATATTCAACACCTCCAAATTGATAAAATTAAATACTGGCTCGGGAAACTCAGTATAAGTTATTTCAATCTCCTCAATCCACAATCGCTTCATGTTGCCTGGTACAGGACAGGAACGTAGAACAGCTACAATCAAGTAAGCGTGTGCATCATGGGCGTCAAACGCCTCTTAAAAATTCTAGTTGCGGTAAAGGATTGTCTCGGAAGTATCTTTGTAATGGGAATGAAACCAATCGACATCACTTCCTCCCCCGACGCTCAGTCGTTCGAGATTTCAAGTCAGATTTAAACTTTATATTGTAAATTTCCTTTTACTTTCACATCAATTGCACCGCCTTCGTTGACTTTTAGCAAAGACACAAAGTACGCACTATCATTTCTCTCTCGTTTCTTATGAATGCAAATCACACAAGGTATAAGGTGAGAGCACTTCGGTTATATAAGAAACGAAGACAAAATCATAATGCATGCATAGTCAAATCCAAAAACCTGTACCAAATTTCATAATGATTGAGTTTTCAGTTGAATCTATGAATTAATTAATTAGAGAATTGTAATAGTAAGCTAGAAAATGTCCCGTGTTTTCGGCTAGCTGCAATTATCTACTAATCGAGTTTTCATTATAAGTCATCACTATTAATTTTATGAACTATAAAAGTATCAATACTACGTACGTTTCTCTCTCGCTTCCCATGAATTGCACATCACACGAGGTAACAGGTGAAAGTAATTTATGTTATCTAGGAAACATTGAAAAAATATTAAAGGTCACCGACACTAAAACCTGTCAAATTCTTCGACCATTGAAACAAATGCATACGTGTATGTTTCACAAACCTATATAAGTAGTCATGTGTTTTTTTAAGTTGGTCATCCCAGTGAATCTTTTGTTACAGTAGGTACAAGGGAAAAGAAAGCGTTCTCCCGTGTGAATAATGATGTGAGATCGAAGCGCTTGAGCGTTCGCGAACGCCCTGTTGCATTCTTTGCAAATGAAGGGCTTCTCCCCAGTATGTGACCTCATGTGCATGGTCACCTCCCCTTTGGTTGAATCCATTTCCACACTTTGTGCAAACGTAGGGCCTCTCTCCCATATAAGTTCGCAAATGATACTCATAGTGACTCTTGGCAATGAAGCCCTTATCGCATTGCTCACATTTGGAGGGCTTGTCCCCTTTTTGGCAAAATTCATGGTACTTAATACGTGCCTTGGTCTTGAACTTTTTCTGACACACATTGCATTCGTACAAACTACGAGGATCCTTGGAGCAATACCACGTAGGTTGGAGCAATCATGCTAAAAAAATGTTATAAAAAATTACTAGCTTTCAGCTTTGTACTTATATGAAATGAGAGTATGTATCTTGGAATTTTTTTATCGCATTTGTAACGAATGCAGAAGATATTGCTGTGTATAAATGGATGCAGATTTGTATTTAAATCGTACATATTTGCTATAAAAGTACAACTTTTACGTGGTGCTCATTTCACATACACGCATGGTACTGATGTCACATATACATGTGATGCATTATATTTGTCCCATAAAAGAATAGTTTAAGTACTTACTACAAAAGCTTGTGGTATTATGAATTGTTTTGATAAAGTGCGGAACTAAGTAATTGAGCAGTAACAAAATGTTTAAAAAATATTTGTGTTCATTATATTATAAAAATAATGTCTTAAATATGCAGCGTTAGTTCCTCTTAATCTTTTGTAGCGTTTGCTCAATTTTTCTCTCTCGTTTCTCATGAATTTAAAGCCACACAAGGTAAAAGGTGACAGTAATTCGTGTTATATAAGAAATGTAGAAACAATATTTAATTGAGAAAGTTAAGATTTTATTTGTTAGTTAGAGTAAACGTTTGTAGACGTATGTGATCGTATAAGCAAAATAATAGGAATATATTGAGCCGTGGCTTGAAGCTTGAGTTGCTCCGAGACTTTACTCAGCCTTTTATTATTTTCATGCATTTTATGGTTACATTATGCAATAAATTTTGTTTTGTTGACTAAATATTTTATATTGCACGTTAAGGTTCTCTAACTCAACGCTGAAAAAATATTAACAGGTAGTTATAATCTAGATATTTTACCTTACAATTTAGGTATAAAATAGCTTTAACTTTTAGAAAGAGCAAAAATCGCTTACACTTTGACACTTCAGTTGAACTCATTTTGAAATTTAGTCAACTGAACTCCTTTTTATTTAATCCCAATGTGATGTAATCCCAAAACCTGATGCTGCTTCCAAAGGTCATCTACCATCTTCTTGCAATCAGCACAAAACCTCGTTAGCCATTTCTTTAGTTATAAGTTTGCCGGCGTAGGTGCAAAAAAATATTGCTTCAAACAAATCATGTAGCGCTCGTAGTCCCCAGCCCTTCTTTGCGTTTTAAATATCTGCAAATGCCACTTTACACCTTCCTGAACCACTCGTTTGTCAAAGGTATCTTTTCACAAGCATCTTTAAGAAAATGACATTTCACATGTCATTATTTATAGTAGCTAATATACAAATTAAAGTAGTTTAATTGTAAACTAAATCATTGCCTACTTACTGCCACACTCACACAACCTCTCTGGAGTAAAATTTTGTGATCGCCCAGTTCCATTCACGGAAATTAGTGTATTAGCTTAAAATTAGAAATTCTAAAATAAAAATACGTCCGTCCGACCGTGTGTGAATGAGATAGGGTGACATCTGAGAACAACTTCCGAAATGGTTGAAAACTTCACAAGTGGGTCATAAACGGCTAGGATTGCGGATGTGGCATTGAGGAATGCAAATGCGTTCTGGTGACTCTCTTCTTTTTCTGTTTATATAATGAATTTTTCTGATGAAGGTCACAGACATGCCTAAACGTCCCATTAACTTTAGAAGTTACGGCTACCAGACATGAGACTGCCTTTCACAGTTGTTTGCTCTCAGTCCGCACTAATCGCTATGCATAAAAATTAATGCATAAATTGAGTTCAGCAGTTAACACCCAATTTAAAAATAATTTACGGTCATAAATTATTATGTGATGTGTGATACATGTTGCAAGTTTACGACCGTTGGTTTTGGTCCCTAAAAGCTTGTACTCAAAATTTGTCAAGGGGTTTGCTCAATAGAATTGAAAAGATTAATCGGTATTGTTTCCTTTCCCTAGGGAAGTATCCTTTATGGAAAAACCAAGTTAGGTAGGTAGATAGTAGGCAAAGCAAATGGGTAGGTAGGTTTTTTAAGTTAATGGCAAACTATTGATAATTATTGTTTTTTCTCTCGTTTCCCATGAATTCTAAATCACACGTAATCGTATGTCACGTGTTTTACGTATGAATTACATGTCAAACAAGGAGCATGGTGAGAGAGTGAGAGTTATTCATGTTATTTAAAAAACGTAAAATATATTTATAGTTAAGTTAAAATTAATACACTTTATTAATGAATGGTATGAAAAATGACTACTACCATGATAGTTTATGTTACAGTTATAATAGATATATTAAATAGTTTTAGCTTAAGAAAGGCGTATGAATCCATGGTATAAAATACGAAATTTAAGATAATACATATTTAGATTAAAAAATTCGGTCTAAAAAATCACTAGTTAGTTTTTAGTTGTTAGAACAAAGAACCACGAACCATTGCTACATCACTTGAAGCCTGTTATATTATTTCACATTATATACATAAGTTATCACGTAGATTATAATCAATTTAAAAACTATTCAAAGCGTCCAATTTCTTTGTTTTAATGCTGTGTAAGAAAATGTGGAATTAAAAAGCTGTCAATTTTCTTCATATTATGGTAATAAACAATGGTTGGGATTTAAGGTAGACTTGGAGTAATGTTTTTAAATAATCCATCCAGCGCTAGGCACTAGCCACAAATGGTTGAAAGATTATCCTAAAGTGGTAAAAAAGAAGTTGCTGGTGGTAATAATTCGGTGTTAGTGTAGTATCAATAAGGTAGTAGTATGTTTGGATAGTCTTTTAAAAAGTGATTATCAGTTTTACATTTACGATAAAAAAATCAACGCGTTGTGTTGTACCCAGACCTTAAGTTAGAAACTGTTCAGCGGTTAAGTTCTTTCCTAGAATTTTGAATGGAATAAATATATTTCTTCAAGTCATGGGTAATAACGGTTATGACGACGTGAATAGGTTAAACATTTTCACGTTTTTTAAGGGGTTCATGGCTATTTTGTTATATAGATGTGTTGCGTCATCATGAAAATATTTCGCGAAACTTTTGTTTTTTAAACCGTGGATGCACATGCACTGTCATAATTTTTAGTGACTAAGATTTATTACGCAACTTCTGTATATTTTGTAAATCTAGCGTATATTTAAGAGCTCCATTGCATTATCCTTTAATAATTAATTATAAAATGATGGTAGTATAGGTATGCTTGCACTTTGTTCGGAGTATTTTGTACAATTAATTAATTATAGACAAAATAAATCATTTTATTCTGTAACAAAATTGTTGTTCTACAGTTCTTAAAAAAATTATAAAAAAATAAAGACTAGCATAAAATATAAATTGTACGTTATATGAAATAAATAAATATTGTACTTAACGTAAAAATATATAAACAAAACGTTGTCACTGTATGCATTATACCTCACCGAGTCACTCCATTAAAAAAATTCCATCATCCTTTTGCTTGCATGTAACCATATAGGCCTTGCACTTATTCTATTTTCGGCATAAAAAAAGAAAATGTCCTACTGCCAGCACTGCAGAAGTCGTTACATATAAAAATGTCAATGCCAATTTCAATTACCACCAAATGAAGATATTTCATGGAATGACGTAACTTAAGCTGGAACGGTAAGTGGGAAACTTTCGACAATTCATTGTTGCGAGCTCCTCTTCTATTTATTTCAGGGCTAATATATTGGATAAATAGCATTTTCAAATCATAGTTCCAATCAATGCTGGTACAAGGTGCCAAGGAAAATATCATAATCCGAATATTTTTAATCAGACAGAACAGAATGAGATAAAGACAGTTGCCTCAATTTCTAAACTCGACTCTTTCTCGTTTGGCTTGCTCGTAAGAATTATGACATTCAAACTTCTGGGAAGCTGCTGTGAATGGAATTCCAACGTTACTGATGAAAATATTGCTATCAAATTTAGCTCCAAGGTGCAAAGGTAGTGGAGTTCCGAATACAAAATCGGATGAGTGATACGAAGGAGCAAGGCTTTGAAGTAGAAGTACGTAGATCACACGAAGGAACAGAAATAAAAAAGAGTAGGATACAAAATAGAAAAGACAGAGATATTTTATTTTCGAAGTGGATCTGTGTAATTGAAAAGCTTTTGTTTCCACATTGTATTGTACGGGTAATGTAATAACTGACAGTTGAATTTAATAGACTTTTCCTATATTTTTATCGCGTATTTATTTTACAGTCAAGATCTATTTTTTTGAGGTAGCTCAGCAACTGACTCGAATTCGACTTGCAGGATTTTTTTATCTGAGATAAAACGCGTCAGGTTTACCAATTGCTGTGTACCATTGGTTATTAACCGTGTGCTGACGTTTGGCGTTGACGTACCAAGATTCTACAAGACCTTAGATGCCTCGGTGCTTCAAAGCTACTTAGGTAAACGGTATATCTTAACAAAGCTTTTCCCTGCTCTGGCTTATCAATAGGTTGCCTTTTTCTTACCTTAAGCATAAGTCTATGTCAAGACGTCGAGTGAAAAAGGGTGAGTGCATAAAATAAAACAGTTGCATACAAACTTCAGTTTGGATTCAATTATCATATCCACAATTTCTTTATTATAGTGTTGAAGTCGGATGAGTATTGGAAGTTCCCGAGTGAGAAAGAATCTTTGGGGAAAGCTGAGCCGGCGATAAAACCGGATGCTCAAGTGTTTATTTAAGTTTAACATGAACAATGTAACTTGCAATGCAAATGCAAATATGCACCAAAATATCGTCTGATTAAGAATTAAAATTGAAGATCTTAACATTCAATAAATATCATAAAAAAATTATGATGGTTGAATTTATTCTAATTTTGCTATCTTTTTATCGCATAATTTACAAACAAGATATATTTTTTAAGGCAGCTCATCAGTTGACTCGACTTCGACTGGCAGACGTTTTTCATGTGTGGTGACGTTTGACGTTCCATTTTATGTCTTAGGATGATGCGGCCTAACATCCCTGATCCTATATTTCAAGCAGTTTATCAAAGCCAACATTTTGGTCTTATGCTCATCATGCATAACATCCGAGCAAATCTTCTTTTCCTCTCCGTCATGATCTTTGATCCACATGTCAGTTACGTTGTGTGGCATAACAAACGCTAAACAAACAAGATTCAAACCATGATTTAAATGATTAAAAACAAAAGTAAAATCATTAATTTAGCTGGTTTATAGATAAATATTTGGAGTACATACTTGCATGCAGGTCCCTACAAAATTTTAAATCATGCTTCAGCGTCTCATGAGTCACCTCGGTACCTTCTTTATTCACATGTTTTTCTCCTCCCCTCACACGCAGAATATTTCGCTGCAAATGATCCACGCCACGGTCAACGTTGGTGCCATATAAAGAGCCTCCTTTTACCTCACTTAAAATTGTGAGATGGTAGACTTTGCGGAACATGCATTCATCATAGCATAGACCTTCCTACAAAACAAATAACTTAAATCTAATAATTCAATAGTTCATTTAAAGACTTTAAAACCTCAAAAATCTATACGTACATCTGCCTCCTGACTGTATAGCAGCACACTTTTTCTCCATCGCAGCGTGTTTTCTCTCAGCCCCTTCTTTGTCATATTCAAATTCATTGTACCATTTTTTTATTTCATTCCAAGGGACATAAGCTGCGGATGCAGTCGCAAGCATCTGAAAGGAAAACAGTTAGACAAACAAAACGGATGTTAAAATTGAACTTGACGTATATTTCTTACATGATTACAAAATTCAAATTAACTTTGAACTTACGATAACAAAAATTCCCAAGTAAAAAACAGAATTCATTTTTTAGTTCAGAAACACAGGCTGACAAAATTGATGATGAGGTGAGGCTTGTAAACGTCACAGCAATTTGAAATCTTGAAAATTGGATGCCTTTTTTTGAGTAAATTTCAGTTCCAGCTCAAGGAAAATGCGATGTCAAGAAATAACTAAATCAGCCTGTACTAAAATTGTTTACAAGTTGAGGTTGGTTAAATGGGCAAAGTAGACCTGCCTAGCAACGAAGTTATGAATCATTTGAGGGATAAATTAAAATTTCAACAGCATACGTCTCGAATTGAGCAATTTCAAGACACCAGAGATTTTGATGTTTTTGGCTGACACAGAGTTTTTAAATGATTGCAAATGATGATGATGATTATTGATGAGATGTCACAACCGCTATAGTTTTAATCTTGATTCTTTAGACATATTTACTAAAGACTTATGCAATGCACATAGAATTTCTTACTTCTTGCCTAATGCATTTATTAAACTTCAGTGAAATGGTGTGATTTCGTAATCATAAATTTATTCGTATATATTCAAGGACTTTTTTAAGTTGGTACATTTCAAACAAAAATTGGTCCAATTTTTTAGCGTTATGTAGATTAAATTAACCTGGTCCGGGTATGATTATGATTCTTCTCGACTACTTTAGAAACATGGGCCGATACAGGAATCTCAGGTTTCTTAATTCGGTCCTTGAGGCAGTTTACCAACGTTGTAATTTGCTTTTTGTGTTCTTCATGTAAAATTTCATAGCACATGTTACGTTCTTCCTCCACACGGTTCCTTTTTAATAGCGTTGCTATTTTGTGGGGCAACACGAAGCCTGAAAAGAAGTTAAAAATCACAATCCAATTTTTTTCCAAAATTTAAATGAAAAGAATTAAAAATTAACATAAAATCTAAGACTATTACCGGTATGCAACTCTCCACAGTGTCTTAAATGATGTTGGAGGTTGTCGTGAATTACTCCCCTTGGCCGCCCGTTACGAAAGTACATGTGCTCCTTCTTTTCTGTTACGTTCGCTCTAAGCATTTGTGTTTCTAAATAGCGGATTCCTTTCTCAAGATTGATGCGATAAAAATAAAAATGTTCTGATGGATCGATTAGAATTAATTGGTAGCCGATCCGAAACATGCATTCTTCAAAGCAGAATCCTGTCTAAAAGCAAAAATAATATAATATAATTTGAGTCAATTCTGATTTTAATGTAAAATCACTATGATTTTATAGTTATTTTGAGGAAAGGGAGCTGGAACTTACAGAATTCTCATGTAATTCAAGGCACTCCTTTTCCTTTGCTTCTTCTCTCGCTTCAGCCCAATCTTCATCATATTCGTATTCCTCGTACCACTTTTTTATTTCTTCCCAAGCCTCGAAACTTCCTGACGCAGTGTTCAGCATCTGCAAGAAGAACAATAAAATTTGATATTAAGCTTAATTTTTTTTATACCAATAATCATTAGTAAAAAAATTGAATACTTACCAGAACGAAAAAACTCAACACTGGAAGGATATTCATTTCGATTTTTGCAACAGTTTGGAACTTAAATTTTTGGAGAAGATTGAACGATGCTGGTTGGTCAAAGATGATCAAAGTTTGGTTGGCAATAGAGTAATGAGCAATTACAATGCAAGTTTGAGCAATATTGGCTTCCTCGGTACTTAATTTTTGGTCATGAAGAAATGTGTTGTAATATGCATATGCTCAGAATAAAGAAAGCAAGCGTATTGCATGATTACTTATTAAACGTAATCATAAAGCTATAATTGCATCACCACCTTTAAAAAATGACTCATTATTTAAATCAATCATTTTTCAACCAATAATCTTCGCAAGCGTGTGATTACATTTTAATAAAAAAAATAATGATAAATTAGTTTCCAACAGAATACACTGATGCTGTTTTTGATAAGCAAACGAGTATTTATTTCCTCAAACTATCGGATTCAAAATTCAAATGTATAACTTTCTTCGAGGAGCTTGGAAGTCTCACGTCACCCCAGCAACATTCCTGACTCCCCGCAAACTTTCAAACAGGGCCAAAAATTGGATAAAACAATGATCACGTATCGTATTATTCCTTCACATAATCTCTCCTCAGCTGTCATCACATCACAACCGCACTGTCCTCTCTCCCTCTCTCTTCTTTTTTTACTTCCGTTTGACCCTGTTTTTTAGTATTTTCTAACAACTTCAACAATTTTCGATCGGTCAACCTATTCCTTACAAGTATCGTTACCATTTTATCACTTAATTGACCCACTTTTTGATAACCTCCAGCTCCAATTTCTCGCTCACTCATAATTTTGTTGACCTTTCACCCTAAATTGCAAGCTTCCTCTTGATTTTCATTCCCTCCTATTCCTAATTTCCTAATGGCTCGTTGCTGCCTTCCCAGTGTCAATTGTTATAATCCCATTCGATCATCACCAGCTGCCAACTGGGACCGTGGAACCTTCAAGGACTTTAGTGATGGCTGTCCTCCAGGCGGCTCTCGTTTTCCACCAATTCAACCTTCAAACAACTGCTGCCCTCCACCTGTATGTTGTTACGAAGCGAGGCAGAATGTCAACTTTTGTGGAGACCACCCCAGAGATGATTGCTGCAGAATACCACAAGCCCAGTGTCCGCCAGTAAGTCCCAAATCCAATCAAAATAATAATAATTATAATCAAATCATAATGATTGTGAATTGTGATTCATCATTTATATCACACCATGATCCTTTTTTAATTCTCGCAGGTTTTGCCATGTTGTACTCCCGCTCCAGTTTGCGTCGAGCGAGTGAAGCTAATTAAGCCTGACACTGTTTGGGAGCCGCCAACAGTTCCATTCGACGGTAAGATCGGATGAAATCCTTCATATTTTTAATGCAAGATGGGAAATGGATGGCAAAAATAATTTTTGGAATGATTTTTTTCAGGCTGCTCCTACTACAGAACTGACTACCGAGGACCTTGTGGACCTCGAGCTCTCAGCTGCAAGCCAAAGACCACCATCGACCAGTCATCCGGAAGAATGGACGGTTTGACCGTTTACAGAGATCAATACACCTGGCCGCCGCTGGGCCCCATCGAGCGTCCCAAAAATAAAAACGATTATGTTCCATCAGATGCATTATTTGAAGGGTGTTCTCGCTACCGACTTGACTACAGAGGATGCCAAGGGAGCCGGGCCCAGTCCTTCAAACCGATGACCACCATTGATCAATCATCCGCTAAAATGGATGGCTGTTCCCTTTACCGTCATGAGTTCGTCCCGTATTGCTCAGCTGAATATTTATACGCTCGACCGGCTCCCATCAAGCCACAACAGTCGGAAACCATGTCTTGTCAGCCTTTTGATGGGTGTTCCACTTACCGGGTAAGCTTACGTCAATACAATATACAATTGCTCCTGATTGTGAATTAATTATAATATTGTTAATTATTATATTATGTTGGATTTTTTTTTTCATTTACAGTTGGACTTTCCACCAAAATGTGCGCTGAAAGCACCTTCTATGAAACCGGGAAACAGCGTCAGTTTCTCATCAAGTCCATTTTCAAACTGTTCTACATATCGTACCGAATACGGCCCATTTTATTTTGGAAAGTGTGATCCATGCTGCGGTCCAATACGTTGACGACATTGACAAGTTAGGTTTGCATCGTGTCGTGTCAACGTCAACATGTTGATATTCTAAATGAGATATATAATAAATCTGGCACCACATGAGTGTAACAAACTCAAACTATTTAGTTGTTCAAGCATACAATTATTCTCCGCTATTCTCTAAATCTTCTCTGAGATGGTCTCCACATAAGGTGACATTCTGCCTTTCGTTTATGAATGAGAAGCAAAGAAGTTTCACAAAAAGTTGACAAAGCCAAACCTCATGAAAGTTGTAAAAAACTGGCAATGATTTCCATCATCATTTTCATACAGAATCCAGACCCTAAAGGAAGCGAGGGGCAAAGATGATACAGCATTTACTTATCAATTGATAATTTAATAATAAAATACATCTTTTGAATGTATAACTATTCTGTACTCGTATTTAGCTATCTATACTTCAGGTGACGAGGAAAGTAGGTCGTTCGTGTGGTAGTGTTTCTAATTCCAAAGGAACCACGCGCTATTTTGTACATTAGACAATGTCTACGTGTCTTTCTTTGGGTTGGCAACGTGTAGGCAAGTGACTTTGATTCCATGTAAAGCATAAAAAACTTGGATTTATAAAATAAATGCGTTTCTTGTTCTTGTTGTAGTGATATTTTTGGTTGGTAGTCACAAACCAACGAAACATTTCTCATTTCTTTTTGACGAAACATATTTTCATAGCTAGCATATATGTAATATTAAAATATAAAGCATTTTTCCTTTATAAATTCCTTTTCCTTCCATTACATATAAATACTTTCAATCTCTTATCAAATAATTTAGTTTTTACCAAGAAGTTTCCCCACAAAATAGTTTTTCTTGCTAATTACCTATTATCTGTTTTTTTTCTGGAAGTATTTTTCTTTCGTTTAAAACAAAAATAGTCAGTAAACTCACCCTATTTCCTGAGTATTTTATTCACTGAAGAGATAACTTCTTTTAAGTTAGTTTACTTGTTCTTCCACGTTGATAATATTCATTGTGAAGTTTGTTTCTAGAATTACAGTTTTCTAGATTTTGAAGGAATTTTTTCCGCCGACCCGAGCAACAAAGAATTATGTTGTCAATATAGCATTCATCACAAACATTATAGTTGGGCGATTGAAAAATATCATCCAATTAATTGTTTATGCTTTAGAATCCTGACACGTATAAATTTCTATTGAAAGCTCGGAAATGAAATTTAATAAAATATGCAAAAATTGGAATTTTATGATGTTGAAGAAATAAGAAATAAAAGCTTGTAAATAAATTTATAATTATTATGTATCATTTATTACTAAACATTAAAATGTAAAAGCAAAATACATAGTGACATTGCTGCAAAAATCCTCTTTGTGTGATACATGTTGGATTGTTAAGAAAATCAAGTACTTTCTAAACCGGGGCTACATTTAAAATAATATTTGGAGCTACCATTTGATTTTCAGCTTTATTCTTTGCCCGAGTAGGCAACCTGCAGCGTTTGAGCTTAATAGTCATTTGCTGATATAAAGTTTTGGCACAATTTTTTATGTGTAGCCTAAGCTCCCAAGCGAACACTACAGAACAAAACAACAACAGCGCAAATGTAGATCGCACAATTCCAACCACTCTGGAATCCATTTTCATTTTTTCCACCAAAACCTCCCTTCATCATTTTTTAGATCACGAGTCTTTAAAGCATTGCCTTCTAAACCATTCAAAAAGAGTCTGATACCACTATCGTACAATAGTCTACTTAAGACCTCCTCGATATCCAAATTCACAAGGGAATAGTCAATCCCAGCTAAATCCAGTTCCCCATCATATTTCTTTTTGGCTTGATGACACCGACTCATATCTGTCCCAGCTTTTATAGTTGCATTTTCCATAACAGGTAAATGATACCTAAGGGATGAGTGCTCTTGTTTACGAATTCGTTTCCCTGACATGTAAAGCCGTATGTCGTCTTTGACCATCTCACTGAAGTTCGAATAGTTCCGCTCGTAAAGGATTTCCGTCCAGTATTTATCCAATTGTAATGTATCCTTAAACCCTTCTTTAATTAATTGAAGCTCTAATATCTCAGCGTCATCCTCACGAAGAATAAGTGGCCAGTTTTCGAGATACATGTGATCATACGCAGAAGTCATCTTGAACCCATTAGTAAAAAAGTTCTGTTAATGTATCGTAAACGTATGCCATTTACAATACATATCCATGCATGAGATTTAAAAACATTCAAAGCAATCTTGTTGTTTTTAAACTGCGCATCAAATTTCATCAAGTTAAGTACTTGGCTTTTCCCTGACATAAAGCCGACTGTTTTCGTTTCGTCGCAAAAGAATAAACAGCTAGTCACATAACCGAACGACATAAAACTAAAGAATTACAAGAATGACGGGAAATTATCTATAATTGATATAGTCTTTGACTTGTGTGAAATTCTGATCCAAAACAGCAAACGTTTAGGGTGAAGTCTAACTGTTGCCTTTGTCATTGTATGCTTCATTTTGAAGTTTCTTTATACCTGCATTATGACAGAGAACTTTATCATTCCTCCTGCTCCCTACGTGTGCGATACATTAACAGAACTTTTTACTAATGGTTTCAAGATTAGCCCTAGATATTTTCTCAAGGGTAACGACCTCATTCCAAATTCTTCACTTTATTTTCGTGATCTTTACGCTGAGAAATTAGAACCTCAATTAATTAAAGAAGGTTTTAAGGATAATTTACGATTGGATAAATACTGGACGGAAGCCCTTTGGGAGCGGAACTATTCAAACTAAACTGAGATGGTGAGAGATGACATACGGCTTTACAAGTCTAGTAAACGAATTCTTAGGAAATCGGCCAGGTCACTTAGCTATAAGTTTTCTGTTAAGGTAATTGCGAATAATAAAGATAAGGGTCGGTGTCACCAAGTCAAAAAGAAATATGATGGGTATCGGTATTTTGCTTATATTGAGCATTCTCTTGCGAATTTGGAAATCAAGGATGTATTAAGTAGACTGTTGTACGATAGTGGGATCAGGCTTTTTGGAATGGATTAGAAGGTAATGCTTTAAGGAATTGTGAATCAAAAATTAAGGAGGAGGAGGTTTTGGTTGTAAAAATGAAAATGGATTCCAGAGTTGTTGGAATTGTGCAATCTACATTTGCGCTGTTATTGTTTTGTTCTGTAGTGTTCGCTTGGGAGCTTAGGCTACACATAAAAAATTGGGTAAAATATTATATCAGCAAATTAAAAAAGGGGCAACATTATTGTATCAGCAAATGACTATTAAGCTTAAGCGCTGCAGGTTGCCTTCTCGGGCCAAGAATAAAGCTGAAAACCAAACGGTAGCTCCAAATATTATTGTAAATGTAGCCCCAGTTTAGAAAGTACTTCATTTTATTAGTGATTTAACAGGTTTACGCAGAAACGATTTGTAAAGCAAATTCATGATGTAGTTTGCTTTTTTAATTATGTGGTATATAGGCTTAAAAATGTTCTAAAAGCTACTATATACTTTGCTATTACAATCGAAGCTGAATCAAATAATTGACCGATTGAATAAATATCATAATTACTTTTAAACTGAATTGTCCTCCTAAATAAAAAATAAAATAGGGTAAAAATATGAATAAAAATTCAGATGGATTTCTAATTGTTTTTTTACCAAACGGGTTGCTTTCAAATCGACAAACCATGCTGAGTTTTATTGAGTGGGCTAATAAACCCGGTAACACAGGAATGTAACGAACTAGCAATTTAGGGTTAAGATGACATTTGATCCCGAATATAACATTGGAGATTAGCGCGGATAGCATGGATTTTCCCTCATAATTAGCTGTCGAATGATACAAGATGGGTGTCACGATTTAATGGTGAACATAAAATTCTATGCCAATTCTGAGGCAATTCAAAGGTGAACGTGTCATAATCATAAGTAGTTACGAATAGAGTCGTTCTATTCGATATGAGGATAAAACAATGAATCAACAGATGAATTTTTTCATTAATCGCTATAGTTTATTCTAAAGAGTTTCAAGTCAAATGTTTGTCATTACAAATGTATTTATAGAAAAATTCACATGAAAAATACAATACATTCATCTGAATATCTTTTTCTGCAAATTTTATACACGAATTATGTCTTTTCAATTTCATTGCTAATTATTCTCCTGAGGAGGAATTTAAAAAAGTCTAAAATAAACTTTAGTATTTAACGCTGATTCTCATAGTACTTAATTAAATTACACTAGAGATACAACAAAAACTTAAAAAGTTGTGTAATTTTACAAATATTCCCATAATAGCTTCTTCATGACGGGTAGGTTGGTCCTCATTTTCTCAACTTGGTTGGCAAAAGAATGATAGATTCCTTGTGTAATTAAGTGCTGCATAAAGCTGTCACATGTCAACTCCACTACGGGCAAGCAAATATGACATTCCTCTCGGCCGCATGATATCCAATGCTTAAACAACTCACGTGAAGTTTGGCAATGCATGACACCGCAACTAAGATCCTGACACTTAACAATGTGATCGTTGCAAAGTTCTCCTTTTGCCTGAAATTTAAATTATAATCATCGTGTTTAATGCACACTAGTAGCTTACCAATAACCACACATACCATCATATTTTAGGAAAGAAACGAAGCGTATATTGGACTTAAAAACTTACATAATTATCGTGAAAAAATACTCCATTTTCTACTTGCTCCTCGTTAGCACGCTTCTTTTCGTAGCGAATGAGACAAAAAATGTTAAACATGATGGTATTATTAGCGTCACTGCTCAGGAATGAACTTATTGGTAGTGAGGTGGTACCCTCCGGGGCAGCCTCCGATCCTGAGGTTTCTTGGGATTCCATGGGAAGCATTTTTCTACAATACCACAAAAAGAAAAATTTCCCAAATTAGAATCAAATCTTCTAACTCTTCTTGTCCCTTATGAGTACAACGTTCCGTTTAGTTGTAAAATATCGGCTTTCAAAATATTTTGATAAATAAAAACTGGAGTACTACCGAGTTTGAGATATGTCCAGTTCCAAAGAGCTGACGTAGAAAGAATGAACTAGAACTACCTACAATTAAATCATCTCTGCAGTCTGAAAAGTTTTGAGTGATAATACAAAATGTGGCAGTTTTTTTTATAAAATGCAAATGCTTCTGACGTTTGCAAATGAAAAAAAATGGGTTATCACCAAAACCCAACAAAATATTTCAAACTTTAACTACGACTGTTGTTCCGTGTGCTGCGTTGCAAACAAAAACTCCAACTGTTAAAAACGAGACGCTTCTACTCCAAGACGTTCATTGTTTTAAAAGTTATGATCCTTTGATTTATTATAGAACAATGGAATATGTATTTTTGATCAACTATACTAAACTGCAGGCAATGCAAACTTCCCTTGGAAAAATTGAATTGAACGCAGCTGCCAAAACAATCACTTTATTAAGCTTTTCTGCTGAAAAAACCTGCGTCTCCATTTCCAAGAACTCCGACATACAAATGTGATTGTGAGCTATAAGCATGAGTGCAGCAGGTGCTCCATTTACGCTTGCTTCCAGTCCAGGTGTATGATGCATGTTTATTTTCACCGTGACAAATTAGCATTTCGTGAGAATGCTCATGAAACCCAACTTAACTTGACTTGAGCAATGCCAAACCAATATTCATAAGTACGTATATTAAAAACTTTTTTTTAATCCATTTTAATTTACTGTTTTCCAGAAACTATTGCATAAATCATATAAATTTTTTACTTAAACATTTTCAATTCTAGATTCCTTCCAGTGCACCCGATCAATGTGTGTTGTCAACACGCTTTTGAGAAAGAACGTCCTGGGACACTCTTCACATTTGAAGTCTCCACTGACACCTTGATGATCCCGAAGGACATGAATGTCACAAAATCGCTTCCTAGAAAATGACTTTCCACAAGTGTCACATAAAAACACTCTCTTCTCCTCTTCTGACATGTGCGTCCTCAAGTGGAGTTCCATTGCTTTCTCCGTCTTCCTTTTCATTGGCATTCCACAGATTTTACATTCCTGCATTAGGATAAATTTCTTCTTGTTAGTCGGATTTTGATTTCCATTTCTGATTTCTTCAGACGGACTCAACTCCCCCTCAACTTTAGAATGCCGTCTATTAACATGTCTCTTTAAGTTCCTTTTAGTAGTCAATTGCATCCCGCAAGCGTCACAGATGAAGATCTTGATTTGGGCTTTTGCTCGTTTGGGCAACGGATGCAAAGAAATCATGTGATCCTTTAATAATTTCCTTGATTTCAGAGTGACTCCGCATTCCGAACAAACCTGAGGTTTATCCACGTGGACGGCATCAAAATGCATTACTTTTCGGGCAGAGCCCACAAAGACTTTTCCACATGATTCACAGGGCGTCGGCTCATGAACTAAACGGATGTGGATTTGAAGGCGCTTCTCATTGGGAAACTTTTTCTTGCAATCTGAGCACTCCAATTTATTATATTCGAACCCAGCTTGATCCAACGCTCGGAGGGAGGATTTCCCATGATTTTTTAAAACATGATTTCTAAGCTCCTGCTTTTTGTAATAACTTTTGGAGCAATTTGCCTTCGGACAAGGGTAGCGTCTTGTTGATCGTCCGGCGTGGACTTGGTTTAAGTGATCCCTCAGGTACTTTCTACTTTTGAAAGTTTTCGGGCAGTTGGGATGAGGACAAGGATGAGTTTCTGGTTTGTGGCTGTGCACAATGTGTTCTCTAAGGGTTCGATTGGAGATGGAAACATGTGGACATTCCGGACATTTGAATCTGTTGTCGCTGTGGGCTTCCTTGAAATGTTTTGATAGGTTTAGTTTGGTTGTAAAAGATTTTAGAGTGGGGCATGATAGGCAATGGAAGTCTTTTTGAGATTGAGAGCGTTTTTCTTTGGAGGTGGAAGTTGAAGCTGAAGGGGTGGTGTCTCTTCTTTTCGATTCGGTGGCTGTAAAATCACAATCAGACTCTGAATCTGAAGTGGTACTAGCACTCCACTCTGGTTCGGAAGAAGTATCATCATGTTTATCAGCTCTCCACTCTGATGCTGAATAGGTTGAACAAGCATCTTGTTCATCTTCAGTAATTAGCTCACTCTTGATAGACATTTGGTCATCACCATCAGGTTCTTCATCTTCCTTACTTTCATTTTCATCTATTTCCCTATAAAGATGAATAAAACATTAAACGAAAGGTTAACAGGCAATACTGTGTTATAATAATTGAGCTCAGATATAATTGTGGACAGTACTGTTTCGTCCTATTGGGACTCATCAGCACAATCCAATCTTTGCTCAAATTATGATGTACTGTTATTATTAGCACAAGAAAATTGATCACGACAACTCAAAGTAACAGCAAACTGCTGATAAACAAAAATGAGTGGAGAAAAATCTTTTCTCTCTATTGTCATGTAAACCCGAAAAAATCTTGCCCGGAGAATGAATTTAACTGAAATGATTCGGAACACAGGAAAAGTTTAAATGAAAGGTTAACAGGCAATACTGTGTTATAATAATTGAGCTCAGATAAAACATTAAACATTGGAATTAACAATAAAATGGGGGATTATTTGTTAGATTAATTAAATAAAAATATTCGAAAAAGTACCTTTTTATCTCAATGTCGTCCGCCACAACGGGATCTTGATAACTACCATCACGGTCATCCTCATCATCATCAAAAGTCTGAAAGTCCATCTGAAAATCTGGATTTGAAACATCATCCACATCCATATTCAGGTCCCGTTGAATTTTAACTTCAGGCATGGTTTCCTTTCTCCTCAGTTCACCTGAGAAGGAAATATATAAATCAAATTATAATTGTTTCAAAGCTGATAGTGAAACAAATGCTAACTAAATGTCTTTATCATGAAGTGTAATACATTTTGTCTTGAGCAAACTCCGTAATTTGTCAACCCGATCGGCATCAGAAATGTCCAGTTGTTGAGCCAATAAATTGACCAGCCTCCGTCCCATCTTGTAAGAGATATCCTCCTGTGACTGCTCAAGAAGCGTCCCCAACTCTCCCAGCTTAGAGGAAAGTCGAAGCTGAATTGTGAGCAGCTCATGATAAAGCTGGTAAATTGATTCAACCACACTTTCACAATCTTTACAAAAAATTTCCTTTCCTCCAACAACTTCAAATTTAAGTGGATCATCATGATCATCATCAGCAACTACACTGGCATTTAATTCTGGTAGTTCATCATCTCCATCATAAAAAGAGACTCCCAAGTAATGCTTGGTGAAGGTTCGAAATCTGGTGCAAAGACTGCGGCTGTTGTTATCATGAACACGACCACAATTAAAACTCTCAGTTTTTATAGTTTTCAAGCACACGAAACAAATTTTAGGCTTCATTTTAATGCTCAATTTTTAGTCACTTGGTACACTTAAATTAATTATCAAGAATTAGTTAATTACATTAATTAGTTCACTACAAATCTCTGTTTTTAAATCAGTCAAAAATTAATACCGATTTGAAAGTAAGTACAAAAGAAATATAAAATGAAGAGGAGGAGACGCATTTGCTTACTGCCCATCCGCAGCTGTATTATGTTTACCTTCTCTTGTGCATAACATTTTTCCCACTCTTGCTCATGTCATTGTGTCATATAGTGGCATGCATATTATGCATTTGCAGTGCAAGAGCGTATGCGAGAGAGTGTTTCTGGCTCAATCCAAACTTGTTAAATCTGTCATTTTTCGCCTTTTTTGAAACCCTTAAAAACTCTCATCGTTGAATTGAATAGTTGACAAAAAATTAAAGTTGAAAGCAATTATGGAAGTTTCCTTTTATTTTATCTGTCTGTCTCAAAACTATACCCTTTCTGGAGGATATGTTGATGTTGATGCTGATGAAGAGATTAAAAAAGCTTTCAGAAAAGAAACTTAAAGAAAATCAGTTCCATTTGTGGACTATATCTTGGCCTGCTTGGAACTCAACTAAGACTCTCTTGAAAACTGGGAGAGCTGATGTGGTTGCTGGAAAGTGAGAAAATGCAGTTTTACAGAAATTGAGGCACCTTCTCATCACCTCACTAGCTTGTCAGATGAATGGTGACTGAGCGACAGTGAAAAGGTTACGGACGTTACCAACAAAGAAATGTGAGTTGTGCAATTCGTATTTATAATTACACTTTTAGCGGTTTTCCAGAGGGAGTAGAAACCTTCATATTATTCAACCTTATTTTTATGAATTTAAATTCCAGTTATGGAAAAGAGGAATGAAAAGTCTTCCCTATATTGAGCAGTTTAACCAAGAAAGATTCTGTCAAGAACGAATGGTGGCGAATGAGTCAAAGTGTCAAAATTGAGAATAGGGGTGATGAGGACGATGGTGAAGGAGCAACTGGAGGCTTCAGAGATTCTCAAACTAATCAGATCTTCACTGACGAAATCAACATGGAGCTGGAAAGTGTAACGCGAAAGTTGGGTTCTCCTAGGTTCTGCTTACTAACTTCTACTTTCGGGGTGCTTTACAAAATGGCAACACGCAATCTGACTTCATGGTTTATGACAATGAATATGAGAAATAAGAAGACGAGAGGAAGGTTTGTTCCTTCTCAGAGTTCTCCTCACGACAGAATGAGGATCTTATTTATTTCAACACTAATATATACTCTCTTTGGCTTCCTTTACACAATGTATAAGTCAGCTTATCCCAAAATTGTACCTTACAGGAGGCATACACACGGTCGGAGCGTGGTGTATTCTAGACTCACAAGTCTCATCACTACATATTCCCCCTCCAGTTTAATTAATTTGGGACCCAATTAGTCAATAGTATCGACGTAATTGTACACATTTATCTTTAAAACTAATACACATAATCCTTCCCACACGCACAGGCGGGCTAACAAGACAAATAGTTTTCAACCAAAGAAGTAACAAATCTTTTACATTCACATTCCTTTTCATCAAGTAATATTAGCATCACTTAATTCATAACAATTTCATAATTCAATCATATTTCATATATCTTTCTATACTCTGTTTCTTTTAAATAAATCTGATAATTAACAAATTCATTTCAACAATAACAATCACATATCATAAACAACAAAATGCAAGACTCATCACTACATTCATTTCATGCATATTCAATCATATCAATTTCAATTCATACCAAATATTAAGTTCATTTTATACCAAATATTCATTTCAAATTCAATTCAAACTCAATTTTTCTTTTAATTTTAAATTCATTTTAACATGTAATTCAACTCATTTTTTTTCTCAATATAATATGGACTTTGTAAATCGCATATCTTCACACAATACATCAAACAATATTATTAACCATTTTATAATCATCATTCCAAATATTTTTTTAAAGAATAGTATAACACACATAGAATAAGTTCCCAAAGGAGATAACGATTTATCCATCCATAAGTCTTCATAGTGTTTTCAATCAAGGCAGCATATCCAATACAGACATCATTTCGTTTTCCGAGAATGAATCCAGGTAGTTAACATCATAGGCAGGAACGTTGAACGTTGCTGGTTCCTAAATAATTCTCACTTAACATTAAAACTAAAAAATATCATTTAGACAAACCATACATAGCATGTAAATTAAAGTAAAAAGTCGTGCACTACTCCAAACTTCAACTTACGTACCATTCATTCAACATTTCATCAAATATAACCAATAGCATTAGCAGGTGCTTTTGTAAAACAACCTTCAACCAAATTACAAGTTCAAACATAAATTCATTCATACACAAAATATTTGGTCAATGATCCCATAAGTTCAACTAATCCTCAAGTTTTTTTTATAAGTCAACCATACATGAATATTTAATTTTTTCTTTCATCCAACAAAAAGTAAGCTTTTGAGAAGCGTCACTAAATCTTTTTAACCTTTCACAAATATTCTATAAATAGATTTCAATTAACAAACCACATGTCAACTATTTTACATGAAATACAATGTACTACAAGAGTCAACAAAATACACAATTTTTGTTCAAAGTCACGTCAAATGAAACTAGCAATGTTAAAGTACCTAATTTGCATCGAGAACAAGCCTCTAACGTCACACAAATAAAATACAACTGCGAAAATCAAGTGACAGACGTATGTAAATTAGTCAAACCGAAAAACATTGAACTCAAAACATTTTTAACTTCTGTCTCCCGCGAAAATTAGCATAAGCCACGAATTTTTGCTTAACCTCTTCTTCAACATTAAGTTGTGAACAAACTTCAAAATAATGACCTTTCTTGACTTCAATAACATGTAAAGAATTTACGACCAAGTGTTCAAGCAAACCAAGTATGTCGTGCTTGTACCAAAAAAGATTCGTCTGCAGGTGCAGATAAGCCATGATTAACATACAGAAGATTATTAGAATTTCCATTCTGCTTGTGAACAAACTTAAAATATTCCGAAATACTTCTTTTTTAACATACAGACAAAAATGAGACTGTTGAGAAGCGCTCAATGAAAAACGAAACTACAAGGTTAATGCTCTCATCATTTTTTCATCAAGTTTTTTTTTTTGCTGTGCAGCTTTATCATCATTTGAATAGCATACAAATTCAAGACTAAAATTTCTGGTTTTGATTTCTATATTTCGTTCATAAATTTTAAAATTTTTTTTGGTAACTCAAATTCATGACACATGAGTAAAATCAAATGCTTTTTCGAAAATTTTAACTGACTTCAAAGAAAAAATGGAAATTCCTTGTACTGAAATGCTTGACTTGTCATGTCATTTCAAAAAAATAAATGTTCGATAATGGGAATCGGAACGTAGATGTAGTTTACGATTCGAATTTTTGACAACAGAAATCATGAGCAACCAATCAAAATTTAATTTCAAAAATAGAGTTCATGTAGCCTCTCAAAAATAACTAATAACTGCTATTATGACCAATTCGAAAATAATCGATGTACGTAACGTCTACATAAATGACAAAATTGAGATGCCGATAGCAGAAAAAATAAGAATATTAACCGAATTTCTTTTCTTACATCACCAGATTTTGAGATGAACCATGAACAGAATCAAACGAGAGTGAGGTGGGAACAGTAATGAGGTGGAGGTGAAATCCGACAGCGTCAAATCCTCTCAGAAAAATTAGAAGTGGATAGCATTACGGCCAATTCGCTTTAGCGCTAGTAAAAAGCGGCTACCAATAATTTACTAAATATTGAAGCAACAGAAATCAAAATTAGTAACTCTTTCAACCATTAACTTATCAAAAAATAATGCCAACCAATTCCAATAATTTCCAGCTAAAAATCAACTCAACTTTTTACAAAATCTGACAATTTTCAATACAAATAAATGATACCAGTACCAATACCAACAATTTTAATGCACAAACTGTTTCAGAAACCACTGAAAAATTCGAAGTAGTAAGCCCTGTGTAAATCGCCACGTGTAACGTAATATTTGGGGTTCTCCTAGGTTCTGCTTACTAACTTCTACTTTCGGGGTGCTTTACAAAATGACTTCATGGTTTATGACAATGAATATGAGAAATAAGAAGACGAGAGGAAGGTTTGTTCCTTCTCAGAGTTCTCCTCACGACAGAATGAGGATCTTATTTATTTCAACACTAATATATACTCTCTTTGGCTTCCTTTACACAATGTATAAGTCAGCTTATCCCAAAATTGTACCTTACAGGAGGCATACACACGGTCGGAGCGTGGTGTATTCTAGACTCACAAGTCTCATCACTACAAAAGCTCGGAGTTTTTTTGTCTACTGAAGAAAATGAAGAAATAAAGGAACAGCATGCAAGCGAGGGGAAATAAGAGGAGCTATTCAGTAAGAGGAGGAAGTTGCAAGGGAAGTGGAAATGGGATTGGATTTGAAAGACGAGGAAACATTTTTTGATGTCACAAGGAGATTACAAGTTGTACTTCTGAAGCGCTTTCAGCTGGAGGTCTTTTCGAACGCTTCAGTCCTATCAGAATCATATCTTTAGCTCCCACAAGTCAGTTGATACGGAGGGAGCCTTTTCTAAGAGTTAGAAGAGTTGTCACCTCTCGTTTTCTTTTGAGATATGTGCATAGGAAAGCTAATAAAGTAGGTAGGGGAGTTTTGAATTGAACGAAGTGAATTGCAATTTTATTTTTATTTCATGATTTAATGTCGGCATGCATGTTATATTTCAAGCGATGCTTTAATAGTATTTGAAATTGAAATATTTCTGAAATTTAAAGTCATTGTGTCTGAAAGTTGTTTGATTTGCATAATTTTAAAACATTATATTTTCATAAACATCTAGCAATATCTAGCAAAAATTAGGAGGAATACGAAGCTAAGAAATTACTCTGTATTTTAAGTGAACACTAGTCTGAATACTCCAGCCAGGCTATTCTGCAGTGATGGATTGAAAAAACGAGTTACGACTATTATATTTTTTGTCGTAACTCAGGAAAATTGCAGATAATTTACTTGCAGATAGTAATATATTTACTTGACTCAATGTAACTTGAGCTACACTGGCCATCGCTTATTGAAATTACTTTCATTACACTAACAATCAATTTGATTTGATATAGTTTATTTGCTAAAATAATTTTTTAACACATTAATTTTCCACTTCTGTTAACCATTTGCAAATTGAATTCATCAGTTAATGTATCGCCAAATCGCTTATTTTTAAGGCAGGAACCAAGCTACTTGCATATTTTTTCGTGACACGTAAGCTACTTCCAAAATCAAAAAGGGAAAGGCAAAAAGCATGCCACCAACTAATATCAAAAATGCTGCTTTCACATTTCCCAAAGATAATGGATAGAATTTGTCGTCATTCACCGGAAACAAAATTGTTGCTTCCCAAGACGCATTTTCTTTAATATGCTTTACATTTATCTTTCGTACGTTCCGCAAGTCATTTTTCATCGTCTGCATTTCCAAACCCATGGAAAAGAATGTTGATATGAAGGTATTAAAATGAGACATGAAAATTTCTCCTTTTCTGCTAATGAAAGTAGCTGCAGCGAAGGATGCGCTGTCTTTTGCATACTGAAATGGATCATGGCCAAATTTATCTGTGAAATAAAGTCCAATAATAAATTTTGAGTTAATATCGAAATCAAAACAGGCGTAATTAGATGTAGCAGCTTTATGCAAACATTTCACGTCGTCCTCATTCGTTTGCATTTTCTCATGAAGGTTTTTTATCACTGGGTTATCAGACCTGCTGAATAGATCTCCGCCAAGACCACTCAAAAATGTTTGAGATGCACCCCATCCATATTTAGATGGGACGAGGTCAGACATAATATGCTCAGGAACAGACCTGACACCTGGTGACACGATGAGGGATTGAAGACTGCAACAATAAAATACTCCAATAATATAACCGCACCATAACCAAATCAAAAACACCAATGTTGAACCTCCTTTATTTGTCCAAATATAGATATGTTGTCCAATCAAGTAGCCATAAAGATATAAAACGTTGGATTGAAATGAACTTTTGACTTTGACACCAGAAACATTGCCACGTTCAATTGCATAAATTGCAAAACCGGTTGAGAAAATTGAAAGCATCGTTGTAGTCCAAGCGATTGGCCCAAAAGCATGGAAAATTGTGGTCCATGCGTAATAAGCTTTTGGCTTGTGAGTAACGTAAGTTAAAACTGTGTAGCGGATTGCACTTGTGAATTGGACAACAAGCATGCGGTCAATACTCGGGCTTACGGCGATCCCAATGTCACTTTTTCCATTAAAAACATCAGAAACGCATCCAGTCCACGACCCATTTTTTAAAAGGCTACCCGAAATCCCTTCCGGAATAATATTTCCAAATGAGGAACATGGAGAAAGTTCTGAAGTAAAGTTTAGTTTGTTTTGCACACTTAGAAAAACCTCTGCATACAAACCTCTTTTGTGTGTCCAAGAGCCGTTTATCAATCCCATTTCATAGACGGATGGGAACTTTGTTGAGGCACTTACACGCAGTTGATGCCCATGAAAATCACGAGTGTAATCTGGAAACAGGTGGGGCAATGTAGGAATCTAACCATTATCATCAACCTGTAATTTTATAGTATTTACTCCCAAATCTTTACAAAACATACAATTCAAAAATATTTGTGAAGTTGGTAAAACAAATCCCACTTTAAATCTTATTTGTTTGGAAAATTCTGAAAGCAAAATGGATTCGCATGTTTCCTTTGACTCCGTTATGAATATAAAATAGTCTTTGTCTCGTCTTATAAATGGGAAACTGTTTCTGGTGAGTAGTTGAGAGGAAAGACTTTCTGAATCACTTGATTTGATGAAAACTATAACAGCTTTTATATACGATGTAAATGTACGTATCTCAGGTTCCCCCTTCACGTATTTTAGCTCATGAAATTGATAAAGATAAAATGTATGCTCACAATTACTCGACAATTGATGCAAAAGATTTGCAATTTCTTTTGATTCACTTGAGTTTCCAGGGAAAGCAAGAAATATTGAGCGGTTCTGAAAGTATGTCCAAGTAATTTCCAAAACTATTGCTAGTTCACTTTGAGTTGGAATTTCTGTTTTGATAAGAGGACTGTGACAGAAAAATACAAACAAAATGAAGATTCTAAAAGGTTTCATTTTATTTTCAAATGAAGTTATCAACCCATAACTGACGTCTCGAATGAATAAAACAGAATAAACAAAATGTATCTTATTCTTCAAAGCTTTCATATAGCTTTAAAGCTTCTAAAAATACATTTTGTGTGGAATAACCGAACAAAAGCGACACCGTGATAAGTTGTTTGATAATGTCATGATAATGCTTGTCATGTTTTGAATTTGTGGATACGACAAATAAATTACATTTGGGTTTGGTCTCTAATGGGATTAAAAAGGCTTTGGTTCAATAATCTGTTAAATGACAGAAATATTTCTGATTGGGACACTCAAATAAAGAACTATGCCGAAAATATATAGACAGAGTGCAATAAGAGCCGACAAAGTCTCTGATGGAGGGATAATGTTCTTTCTTTCATTATTGATTTATTCTGGTTCAAATATTCAACAGAAACTCGATGTACTCCCATCTTCAATTTGTTGCATCTTTTGGGAGAACATACCAACATTTTAGACGGTGATGATCGGCTACTTCCACGAGAAACAACAAGGTAGTATAAATAAATAATGGTTATACATGGAATCAAGGGCAATTTTTTAGCATTGTCTCATGCCAAGGTTTCCTGCAAAAAAAGAAGAAAATGTATAATAAATTTATAAGGCCACCGGCCATCGAATGAAGATTATTACGTTTGACTTTGCACGGGCAAAACTTTAATTGAATGCAAGCAAGTATTATCATTTTTTATGCAAAAGGAGTTTGTGCATTCGTTTGCCAAATGCTTTTTTGTTATTTCAGATAACCCAGAATACGACAAAATAGAATCAGACAGCTTACAGATATGTTCGTAATTGCTAAAAATCAGCAGTGCTGAATGCGGAAAAGCTGACAGTAACGCAATTAAAAAACATGTAAAAACATCAAGGTATTTCTGGTATTGTATTATTGAGTAGCGCATTTGAAGTAAAAGTATGAATACTTCAAAACCAAGAAACTATTTAGTTTCATATGCCAGTAAACAATTATAAAACCCAGTCGCCACCGTCAACGTATAGCTCTCACAATTATCAAAATATGATCCAAAAACTCGCATGAAATGAAGGCGAGCAAAACACAAAACACGGCCTCGTAACATAATTTCTGCTATTTTTGAAACTTAATGTTTTTTCTTCTTCATACGTTACTCAAAAAAGCCAGCTTATAGGGTTTTTTGAACTTGCACACGCTCTTTTGCGTCCTTTAAATGAGGAATAGAAAATAAGAAGCATATACTGCAAGGATAAAGCGTCGAATTCAATTAATTATGGCATTGAGTGACTACATTTTTCTATTCTTATGATTTTGAAAGGTTTTTACGCCTCATGTTACAGCTATAACTTGAATACTTGAAATAAATAGACTCTCATGGAAAATTTGTTTTTAGTCAAAAACATTTTTGAGCTCGCTTTACTTGTGTGCTTTAAAATATCGCCTTCTAACGAGAAAAAATTAGAATCTTTAGGTTTTAAAGATGTTAACCCACGAAAATTATGTATCTTTGGTTCGTCTGCAGCTGAAAGCGTTCAGTAGCTTTGGTTATATTATTCCTTTTTCTCAATTAACAACAACGTCACCAAAACTCATTTGTAAAAGTCAGCCGGTTATAAAAAGAATTTGGTTTCAACTGGCTCTAGTTGCAGCTATAAACATTGCCTTGTTGGCCCAAATTATGCAACGACCGGAGACGGAGCCACTTGCTACCACTTTGGAAAGTGTGATGTTTGGAGGAGGATTGTTTTTTCTACTTTTTCAGGGAGCTATCATTCTACAGAAACGAGAAGAAGCAGCCGAGCTCTTTGGTTTCTTTTTGCAATTTGAGCATCACAATTTAACAGGTAACACTGGAAAACAAAGAGACTTTAACTCGGAGAGAAAATGTTTATTTTTTTTTAAATTTAAACTTGATTACATGCAATCACTTTCAAAGAAGAACTTACGAAAGTAAATATCTATTTTCAGATTGGTTTGGCAGGAATGGGTTGAAACAAAAGGAAAAGTTGGTAATAATACTCATATTTTTGGCTTACACAATGGGACCACCAACTTCCACCGTATTTTATGCTTTCACTCGTTGGCATGATCCTTGCAATTCTGGAACCTTGGGTTGGACCCTAATCCCAGCATGTTGGGAATCATCCAGCAGCACAAAAAAAGTTTGGGGAATTTCAAAATCCACAGCCTATCTTATTTTTTCTATAGTGATTTCTACTTCATGGGTTTTAGACATAGCCACTAGATCCGTGTTCCAATTTTGCACCCAAATTCTTGAATCCTGCTGTTTGATACAGTACATGCGCTATTTAAGAAATGGCGTGAAAGAGGATTTGCGTCGAAAAATATTGGTGTGGCGCCAACTTCAAATTCTTTCACAGATTTACAACAGCATCCAAAATGCCTGCTGTGTTCTGTCAATTGTATCATTGATGCTCACCACTATTGTATTTAGCTACGGAGTAATAGGTCTTGGAGCCAGTTTATCAATTACAAAATTTGTATTTTTTATGTATGGGTTTGTAAGTGTATGCTTTGTGCTTGCAATCTTGCTTTCTGTATTTGCAAATGTTAATGAAGATTCTAAACTTACTTTGGAGTGGATGAAAGAAAATCGTTTGCTTAGTAATGTAACCCGGGAACAAAAGATGTGGCACAGATTCGTGGTATCCATTCGTTGTTTGAGGGTAAACATGGGAGATGTCAATTTCGTGGAGAAAGAAACCTTTCTGAATATTTTCCAGTTTTGCATAGACCAAACTGTGTCGTTACTTCTGATGTCGTAGTAGTGATCAGGTAGTCAGTTATGTAATGTTGATTATTTATTTTTCTTTTTATAAGATACACGTTTGTAATATACACACACATTGTGCATTAATTACATGAATAAATTTTGCACGTTACCCCCAAAATCCCTCAATTGTAATTCGTGAGTTGACAATGCTTACGAATAATAATAAATTGATTATGATTTACTATTGTTAATAATAATGAATGCTAAGAAATATGTTCCAATGCTAATTTTTTCCTAATATTAGATCTAATTCTTCAGCATAAGCAGATTTACTGTCTGATCGAAACAAAAGCTAAGCATCACCAAGGGAGACAGTTCGTCAACATAATTGACCCTGCCAACGTGACACTTTAGTGGAGCTAGTGATGCCAGATATCTGTCAACCCATTTCTTGTCCTTTAGTTTCATACCGTTTGATGATATCTTGCATCTTTTAACAACAGAATGGATTTGTTTGGATGCAGAATATAATCCACCAAGCACAGAAGTATAAATCATTAGGAATAAAAAACCATCTTGCACACAAGTGAAAAATAAAGCTAGTTCAGGAACCGACATTTTAAATCCAAGAGAGATGATTGTGTACAAACCCAAAATAATTCCCAGCATCATAAGTAGTAGAGTTGAAATGGCAAGCCCGTCTTGTTGAATTAGATTGTAATAGCGGTTAAGTATTTGTAATTGTCGATACTTTGGCAAGTAAATATTACAGTTGCCAGCTTTCTCCAACAATTTCTTCTTGATATGCTCCACATAGCGACCCAAGCAATAAGATTCCACTAGAGAAAAATCTACCATAAATATTACACAACTTCCAGCTCCATCAATGCTGAACCAAAAAGTTATTGTACAAATCAAAAATAGGATGAGAATTGAAATAAATGACCATTCCTGGTTTTCATTGGGATTTACGCAGTCCGGAATTAAAAAGTAGCCAAATGTAGCTGAAGTGCAGGGCATTATCCATTTCAGAGCTGAGTAAGGAATGGCAATCATTAAAGATGAAGCAATTCCACATAGCATAATAAGTTTAACTAATCGTCCTTCATATGTTAAACAAGATTTTGAATTGAAAAAATCTACAATTAAATATTAGATAAACGAATCAATATCTGATGCCTAAATTTTTAAGTCGGGACGTAGCCTGACGGCTGGCCTACTAGTTTTATATAGATTGCATATTTTTATGATAGAATTTATATAATATTTATACATACCCTTAAAATGGCATTCTTCAAACTGCAGAAAAAGGTTAAAAAGTTCAACCAAACTTTCTCGACGGAGGAGAACAACCCACTTTGTAAACCAAAACACTAGCACAGCTATAACACATAGAAGACTTTCTATAAAGATGACATGTGGTTCTGCTTTCGGCCTACAGAATATTTGTATTATTAATACAAACAAGTAAATCGTATATAATATAGATTTATAAAATTCTGTTTCCAGATTTTCCACGCTGCTTAATACAAGTTTTTTAGTAGGCAAAAACTTCAAAGGAAATGTCCCTTGAAAATGTTGTTGTTTCAAATGAAACCGAATGTAGCTGAGCAGGTTCTCCTGAAGAAGCATTTTTTCAAAAAAGTTTGCACTGCACCGAAAAAAATCCCTCTGGGTTCAAATTATAGAGAAATGAAACTGTGTTGGTAGGTTTATCAAGTGAAAAAAAATGCACTTGTGCACAAGTGAAAAAAAAAGTGATGCGTCGCAAGTTTTTCATGGCCAATTATTTTTCTTAGTCCATTCTCATAGTTTAACCTTAGAAAAAAACTGTCATGAAAGGTTGCATATATGTGTATTGTGGTAACTAATTCAGAAAACTGGTTTTGTCCAGTCAACACCAAATTTTGTTCAGTTCTCTTGACTAACCAGCTTAATCAAGTATCAGTCGGCTAGCGAGGGAACCGTCTGTTTAATTATAGCACAAATTAATTTCTTCATATTCAACGAACGTTGCTATCTAAACCATACTGCATTCAATTAACCGCTCGAACTTTCTTGGTATCATTTCATTAAAAGGCTCTTGATAAATCAGTTTAATTGTTTTTATAGGAGCGAGTAAGCTACCAAGCAGTCAGAAAATTGGATTACACATACCAAACCATTTCCATATAGCAAGTTGTTTCGTGGAAAAGTAATAATTAAAATTACAGTTTATAATTTATACTTGTATTTCTAATATATATCAAGCATTTTCATTTGCTGCTGCTTTTCACTATCAGTTTTTTTTCCTAGGTAAAATTGTAAACAAATGTGTGCATTGGATTTCTGTACTTACAAAAAACTTATAGAAACTCATTGTGTTATTGCCAAATTTTATCTGATTTAATTTGACAGGTGATTTAGAAGAGAACCGAAATTTTTCATGCGTACAGAATATTAATTAATGAACTAACTTTGATTAAGTCAACATGTTTATGTGGACTACTTACAACTTACTAATAAAAATAAATTACTGGATATTTAAACAAATATTTGTTATTTACGAATATACTATTCCAGATTATGACAGAAAAATTATTAGCGTTTCTCTCAAATATTGTTTACCTGGCAGCTTACTCATTGACTTAACCTCCTTCTCACAACTTCAATTAAGTTGATGATAGAGAAAGTCCTAGAACAAAGCTGTACATATATTGGGCAATAAATAAAATTGATTAGAATTGATATTGATAAAATGTACATATAATCTTAGCAATTTGACACTCATTCAGTAAGTAGTGACTGAACAGTTGTTTATGTTTCTTTACCACAAAACATTTCTCACAATATTATCACGTGACTATTTTGCAATTCATTTTGTTTTGAACATTATAAAATATCGATGTTTCAAAATTCTCAGGTTCTCCACACTGTTTGGTTTGCCAGGAGGTAATCAGGAATTCAAAATAAAAAGGAAATGTCCCTTGAAATGTTCTTGCAAGTAAAACTAAATGTAGCTAAACAAATTTTCATGAAGAAGCATTCTTGCAAAAGCTTTGAACATGTGGCTTGCTAGCCGTTTGGATTATCACAGTGGCCTGAACCTGAGAGCTTGAATACTTATGACACCTACACGGTTTGCAAGAAACTGTATGAACATCACGCATAAAATAGCTTAGAGGTTATCATGGGACAAACTAGCTAGGCACTATGCTTATAACTTGTGACATGCATGTGAGCTATTTTTACACCTTGAATCGCATGCAAGACAAGTATGTTAAACAAGATGATACCACCCAACCAACTATTCTAACAGAAAAGTACACCTTAGACAATTATTACTACTCCTCCGCAGGAAGATTTTTCGTATTCGGAAGACTAGTGAAATGCTTATGCTAATGAAAATTCAAAATAGCCGATTCTTATCCGCAATAAAATAACTAAACAAGAGCACAAGAAAAAGAAAGGGGGTTCGAAATTTCAGAACGGTTCTTTTTTTTTGTACAAAAACTAGATACCATAAGACAACCATATGCCCCCTCGTTCATTCGAAAATGGACAAGAAAAACAAAGTTACAATTTAGTCGCTGGAGATTCTTGTTTTTTTCGAAATTACTTATTTAGAACAAATATTGGTACATTGCATAAATCAAAAAAAGAAAAATTTAACATATAAAAATTTCAGTTCGTTAAAATTTAAATAAAGGTACAGCTGTTAAATTACGCGAACAAAACTCTCATTTTCAGATGAAAACACGCTAAATTAATAGAGACCAGTTACTTACGATTGGCTGCAAGCCAATTCGGGTATAAATTTAAAAACTTAAAGGATAGGCAGCAGATATCTGTTTGAAATCGTCATGAACACAGGAGAGCCAAATAAATTTTCCCAAATGCACACCTGTAACAGAACTGTCTTGACTTCTGCTCTATATATACTGGTCCACGCATGAGAAAAAGAGAGTTGTAAGACACAAGCAAGACGGGGACGACCGAGCATATCCTCTCTATCACCCTGCGTCTCGTCTCAGCTTGTGTGCTTCTGCTGACGTGTCGCATTCACACTTGAGCTGTGTATCATTCAACATTGAAATATTGCTGAGCAGCTGCTGTAGCACAATAATATTGAGTGTTTGTCAAAATAATATTCTTAAAATTATAGTAACTTTTTCTAAGAGGTAATCTCTAGGTTACATCGACGCTATTAGAATGGAGGGGGAAATGCCACCCGCAAAAAAGTTAAAATATGACCCAGTTGTGGAAAAGAAGCTTAAAGACTCCTCAGCTCTGAATGGGAGTCAGGTCTCGGAGCAACCTGTGCATATTGCTGTTTCACCGAAAACGGAACACGTTATTCCACCAGAGGTTTGTTACAAAAATTATTATCTTTCAAGTGAAACTTACTGAAAAACCAAAGTATACAAATGTCATATTATTTTCAAAAAAGTGTACAAATGTAATATTATTTTTCCTTTTTGTATTGAAGATATGGGCCAGGATCTTTGAGTATTTACCATCCACAGATTTGGAAACCGTGATCAACACATGTCCAAAGTGGAACAAGTTGCTCTCTTTCCAAAAGCCATCAATGCTTTTCCCAAAGGTACAAGACTCAAATCATTGATGAAATGTTGTGCTATATATAGTGTGAAAATTAAAAGCATTCTTATTTTTTGCACAACTGAAACCAGGAAAATTATATGTTTTTGTTTTCCCCACGTCAGGTTCTTCGAAACATGAGAGGATGGCTTCCTAAACACGACTTGCTTGCCCTTCGTTTGATCAGCAAAGATTGCAAAGCTGGAATTGATTTTGCACATCCAGAAAATTTAACTCTTATTGCCGAGAGACAGGAGCAAGAACGAGAAATGGATGAAAGGAGACGTGTGATTCAAAATCGAATACAAGAAATGGAAATAATGCTTGTTGAGATGAATAACCGTGCTGTTGGGGCTGAGGAAAATGAAGTACTCTGGCAGGAAAATAGAAGGTATATCTTCAATCAGGAGTTGTTACGTCTTCGTCATATTTTACAAGATTATTATCAGTGAGATTTGTATGAATTTATGAGAGGAAAACGTTTTTGGGTTGGGCATGGGGCTGGGGGAGAGAAGGATATTTTGTTAACTTTTCAGTTGTAGGCTGCAGGTAATAGTTGTATGTATGCTCGTCTGTGTGGCATTTGAATTCTTCTATAAGGGATTATATTTGTTATCAGTGAAATTAATTAACTATTTTTAAGCTAATATTGCGTTGTTTTTATGTTTAATTGTTGCAATAAATGTCTGTCAATGTCGGTAATTTGTGGAGTTCTGAAATCGTCATTTGGTGTCAATTTTTTAATTCAGGGAAATGGTTAATCAACACTAACTTAATATTGTCGATCTGATAATTTCTTGGTAGCATTTCAACTTTTAATATTTATTACGTAGCTGAATCTCAGTCAGCGTAGCTTAACTTTACTAAGTTTGTCCGTCCGTCTGTCTGTCCGCACTCTCCTGTCGACATACGTTGACCGATTTCCACCAAATTTTGCACATAGTTAGTACACTTAAACAGCTTGCCTTGCATTGCTTTTTATGGATTTGCATGGTCAAAGCGTTTGAAAGGTTAGATGATACCATACCAGATGCATGTAATGAAATAAAATAAATATTCAACTTGCAGGAAAATAATAATACTGCCAGAAATGGCATAATTATTGTTAGCAATATCATTTATATTTATAAAAAAATTATCTCGACCCTGCTTCCCAAAAACCTTTAATGATTTCTAACAAAAAATAAAAATAATAATAATACTTTCGCAATTTCACAACGACAAAAACTTTAATCCGTTTGATGCGAACAGAAAGTTTTATGATTAATTCGATTTAATGCTCCATTTTATTTAAAAAATTTATTCCATTTCATAGAGTATTGAAAGAAAACTCTCTAGTTAGCAATTTACTTCAACGCCAGAGTTCCCAACTCATTATCCATCCATCCGTTGACGGTGGTATTTGGCCAAGCCGCTTCAATCGCCATCGCACCTCCTTCTTCCATTCCTGCGGGTTGCTCAACGCAATCCGTTTCCGGTTCCTTATCAAGACATTCAATTTTTACTAATGATCTTGCTAACTTTATCCCGTAGTATAATTGATCCCTAGAACGCAAATTAAGTGAATCTTAAAATTTAAACCCAAAATAAATATTGTTAACTAGTTGTTTAGTGTTACCCTCCATGTATGAAAATGACGTATCTCAAATCATCCAGAATACTCAAAGCACCTCTTCCAAAATTAAAGGAGTGTTCTGCTTTCCTCCACTCAATATTTCGAAATAGCTCCTTGTTTGTGCTGTATTTTGCAATTAGTTTTTGCTCAGAGTTTAACAGCCTCAGTTCCCAGTTGAACAAACCGACACTGTCAAAGTCGTTGCACTTTGCGCCATATCTGTACACAAAAAATACTTTACTTTGTCACTTTTTTATAACACCAAATTTTCACTCAATTATTTTTTTAATTAAAAAAATTACAATTGTGAGCAGTGGATTCGAAAGGGTAGAATTAGTTTCATGAGCGTTGGAGTCAACCCATCTCGCCACAAATCCACAATGTAGTATTTGCTACACCAATCCTTCAAATTGTCAAAGTAAAATGATTCGCTGGGAATGTCATTTGACGTTATGGAACCTAGTCGACACTGTTTTGCACGCCACCCATGACCGCATCCAACGTTATCCCACATTGCCCAGCCATCTAAACCACCTAAATTAAAATTAGGATGTGAACAAATCTTATTACAAATTTTGGATTTTGGCTTTGTTTTATTGTACGTTGGCCAGATGGATTTCCAATGTAGCTTTTTGAAAGTATTTCATGACGTAGTTGAGAATAAGAAGCTCGCCATCCTTCAGGTTTATCACGAATCCAGGATGGAACGTCGCCTAAGTTCGCTCGTTTGTACTCGAAGCGTGTTTGCCAAAAATGGTTCCTGGCAATTAAATTCTTCCAAGTGTGGCAAACCTACAAAAATTCCAATGATTTTTTATATGTGTCAAATAATTTGTTAATGCAATTAAAAATCAAGTACAATTTTGTAAAAAATATGTCGAACCTGTGAACAGCTTAAAATGTCCTCCTCTTGGATTTCATGTAGAATAAATTCCAGAATCGTTTCTGGAACAACAACTCCACAAAGATTATAACCGTTATCGGGTGGTAAATCATCATCCTCAAAAATAACACTCTCGGTATCACATTCCCCCTTTAAAAATGAAACTTGGGAAGACTTGAAACAAAATAAAACTTTCCATCCGTTTCTCAAGAAATTTGACCACGTTTCACATTTGTTTTGTTTCACTGGCACAATTTTCACCATTATTAATATTATTGTAAATTTAGTCACAATTTGTTTAAAATCACATATACACAACAACAAAATCGGAATGCGAGTGAGTTTCACGCGTAACTTTTCATCAAAAAATTTCTGGCGTTGATGCTAATGATGATGAGCATTCCATTAGATGGCCAAATAAATAATGTTTAGTATTCCAGGAAGATGATAAAATGTAGACATCAACAGATATTTGCTCACTCATTTGATAAAATGAATAGGATGACGGCTAATGTTCTCATTAGGCTCATTAGCTTTTGTGTTCTCTCGGGAAAAAGACATAATGAGTTTGATAAAGTAATGAGTTATGTTCTCGTATTTTATCAATGGTTGGGTTGAAGCATGTGTGAGGAAATGGCATAAAAGTTGCGTCATTTAGAGCGTGTGAAACTGTCATACCATTTTCAATACTTGGAATGAGGTTCTTTTGTAAAATTGAATTTGTATTGGAGGGGATCATACATGGATTCTTCCATACTTTAGAATGATGTCCACACATGTTTTAACAGCTATACATATCGGCCATCTAATTTAAAATCTGTGTGGTGTATGCTTGGTGATATATATAATTTACACCATTTATACCCTCAAATGTATGTTCAAACTTACTTGTAAAAAGTAGATTAAATCTCAATACAAAGTCCAAACATAAATCTGCATGGGATTTCAAACTCGTTTAAAATATGTGGTTGTTTTGAAGTTCCCATCAGAGGTAGTACCTCGAAGGGTATAGTTGTTTTCCAGCTAGTATCTCTATGTTGTTCGGCTCAGTCCTTTTAATGTTCAACTTTTTTTGTTCCTCACGTCAGCCATCTAAATCATTGTCCATGTTTAATTAATGATCGAGTGAAAAAGAGTTCTCCTGTCGCATGTCGTAACGTGTGTGTTCGTTTCCAATTTTTAAGTGAGTTTCCAAAACTGGAAGCTCAAGTTCTAGAATCTATCCAAAGAAACCAAGCTGGTATACATATTAGTTACGATTTTAGGGTTTTCCTCCAATTTTTTTGTAGAATTTACAGAACAGGAGCTCTTTTAAGAGGTATAATATAGCAATCTATACAAGACAGTATTCGTACAAACGTCAGAGTCTTTTCAGAGTGAACCATTTAATTTTGCGTGTTTATATTAATTACTTTTGGTCTTTATAGAATAAGTAAGTTTGGTCTCTCTGGAATAAGTTATTATTGCGTTACCAACATTGAATCAATATTGAGCTTCTCAATGCAGCACAATATTACTCTAAATTTACATGATATGTCTCAAAGGGAAACATTTCGCACATATTACACTTTCTCTGGTGCTGAGGTAATTGTTAGTCCAACAGCTTCAGTTAAACTATCATCGTTGCTCCCACTACTATCGATGGCCCGCCGACCCTTTTATAACTTTGACTCGGATAGCTTTATCTACTGTCAAAAGAATGCGAAAAGTGATCATGCATTGGGATTTGGTGTTTGGTTGGAAGCATTCCCCAATGATGTATGGATAAGCTTATTCTGCGTTATAATATTTGTGACTTTGTTCACTTACTTTTATCATCGTAGACTAGAATGCGTTGTACGTAAGCTAATCGCTTATATTGCAATTATATTTGCCCATTCAGAGGTCTGTAGTCGAAATTTTATTGCAATATCTTGCTTGCAAATCCTGTGTTTACAATTATATGGTAATGGTTTAACAAGTTTAGTTACCGTAATGCTCCAACCCAAAGGACTAAAATCTGTTAAGGAATTGGTTGATAAAAGTTACACAATAATGTATGGTAAAGACTCTGGTAATGTTTCAGCTGCAGTGAGATACGGTGACGATTTCAAGTCATTGGGTCTCCCCATTTCAAATACCTTCCGTTCATATAATTTCACAAGTATGCATGACATTGCGCAAATTATGATGGATAACCCGCAGCTTGTTTACATACAAGCTACGTCGCAAAGAGAACAAGTGAAAAAGTATTTTTCCTCGCGTTTTAGAAAGCGATTTCGGTCCTCGAGCGGATGTTTTATCCTGGAGCAAACATTAGTGAACAAAATGTATACCTGGACCATGAAAACTGAAAATCAGTATTGGCTATATGCTACTTCTCAATCTATTGTGGCATCTGGATTACAGTACAAATGGGATTAGTGGGCAAATTGGCATTTTATGCTGGATCAAGGAATACTACATTTCAAATATTAACCTGGTTCTGATACAATTGATTATAGAAAATTTCTTGCTTTATTTATCCTTTGGTTTTGTCTAGTCACCATTTGGTTTGGAGTGTTCTGTGTAGAAATCAATGTTTTACGAAAAGTGCACCGTTGTGACCGATTCTTTACGACAAGACAAAAAGTAGATACTGAAAATTCAAAGCTTCTTGCCAAATATGACCAGCTACACTGTGATTTTTCATCCCGTCAAAGGGTTCAGGGAGCCTCACAAAGAAAGCTGAAGAAACCATATAAATTAAACCAACTGGTAGGGAGTCAGGCTAACAACCAGGCAAAAGAAATGCCTAGCTTATCCCAAAACCCCAAAAAGAAACGCAGGTTCAAGTGTATATTTTGTGACAAAATGGTTAAAGGTAGTTCATTTGCAAACCATTTAACGTCACATATCAAGAAAAAGGAATACTCTTGCAGCCGATGGCAATCTTACACAATTAGGAGTGATTTAAGTGAACAGGTTCGATTAGTCTACAAAGGGGAACGTCAATTTAACTGTCAAATTTGTGACAAATTATTTGCTGACGCATTTAAGTTAAAATGCCACAGAAAGGGTCATTTAAATGAAGCTGCACTCCAATGCTCAATTTGTAGGAAAAAGTTTAAATCATGGTATGGATATAAAAGACACACAATTGCTCATCAAGGAATACAAAGTGTAAAAAATAAATCAAACTGTGTACTATGTGGAAAAGGGGTTGCAACTAAATGGGCTCGGGATGAGCACTTGAGAAGGCATTTGAATGAGTTGACCTAACAATGGCACACTTCCCGGATAAGCATCACACGTGGGATGAAAGGGTGTACATTAAGATATGCACGCAAGGTGAGAAAATTGGCTAACCAAGTTTTGAGGAACGGTGCTAAACAGGGATATAGAAGAACTTCGTGTAAAACTTAATAAAATTCCCACTTTTAAATCTATTTACATTCTGCCCAAAGTCGTCTTGTACTATCAAAATAGACTAATTACCCAGATTGAACGTATTTGGTAGTTTGTTCATAACATCTTAGGGAAGTCTGGGATTAATTGGGGAACAAGAATGCATTGCTGAATATGCACGTTTTCCTTTAGGGAAATAAAAAAAATCCCAACCTTCCCAAGATGGGAAATCACTCATAGGGTAACGTTAATAATTTTCGCATAAAACGCTTGGAAAATTCAGACGATATTTTTTTGCTTTTGCTTTTATTTTGTTGAAATCCCAACCATATCCCTACTGTTATGTGTGAATTTCATGTGACAAATATTCGCATGCACAGTCACAAGCCACATGCACAGTATATATCTTTCTGCTTTACCACAAAACAACATCAGTATAAAGTGAAGTAACGGACAACATGCATCGAAGCGCTAGTATTGAGATGAGAGCATATATTTACAAGTCGTGTTCATTCACACCATAGCTGGGCAGGCCCCTGGTGGCCGGTGTCCTTGGCCACCGGCCACCGACCCACGATTTGGACACCAGGCTACCGGGACACCGGCCACCGACCAATCATTGGGACACCAGGCTACCAGGACACCTGGTAGCCGGTGCACCAAATTTGGGACACCAAGGCTGGGGGCCTGCCCAGCTATGATTCACACTGATTGAATCGACGGTACCATTTGATATGATATCTTGATTTTGAAAGCTGTGCTGATTTTTCTTGGACATATAGTAACTTAATAGTCAACTAAATAGTTTATTTATAGTGCAAATATAGGAAATTAAAATACAAAAAAGTAAAGGCGTGTACAGTGTAGTTCTTACACAGCTGGCAGAAACTCGTGCTTGTTCGATCATCAATTAAATGTTGCCTTTAGCTAGCTGCCATTGTTAAGACCTTAGTGCTGATCAGCTGTAGCCTGGACAATTAGTAAATTACCAGTTTAGGAAGTTAATTTTAGGTTCCGAAATTCGTTTTTCGTCAAGCTATGTACAGTATGGTGTTATTTATAACTGAGCAAGGGACAGTTGCTCTTGTTCCGTCAAAAATGATTAATTAAGAAATACAAACTGAGTGAGTGATAGTTGTCACCTGGACCTCACACGTCAAATATTAAATAAAATAAAGGGTTTTAAAGTTGTTTTAGCATAAACGTATACTGTAATGATAATAAAACTTTAATTGGAATAAAAATTAATGCACTAATGTATTTACTCAAACTGTTGTGCAGCATAGAGGAGGCAGCTCCGCTAGTCTAAATGGAAGGGTGTAAGGTTCTAGTACGAATCCCAATGGCCCTCTGAAGCGTTTTTTCTCAGAGCTAACGTCTCTGAGTTTTTTCCGTTTCAGCTAGTGTGAGTGTCTCCTGCGGACTACCATTGCACTTTGGTTGTCCATAGTTAATATCCGTCATCGGAACTTGAAATGATAAACTGAAATGAATAAAGTATGGTGGCGGGGAGCCGTAACTAGATAATAAATGGCTCTAACCCCGTATTTTTTTTATTTTTTACTCAAACTGTTGTGTATTTAGAAAACCTTTTAATGATTTGTTAATTATTAATTTCTTGTATGTGTTTGCATAACAATCAGTAGAGCATAAAATGCATCCGTATTTCAGGCGTATTCGATTTGGGATTTATTTTGCCATTCCCTAACCCTATGCAAATTTTACGAACATTTCCTTGTGATTTCCCTGATTCGTATCCCTTTTGGGTTTAGCTGCCATCTCCCAGGTTTTTCCCTGGGATATTTTCCCAAGCGTAATATCGTCGTAAAACAACCTTTCGTTCCATCTGGGTACATGTAAATAAAGAATTCTTGCTGCATAGATAATTGAAGGGTTCACTTGTATTTTGGAATATTGATTTGGAACAAATATCACCACCAGAGACGATTAAAATGTAATTGCTAATAATCACCTTTTCTATTTAGACCTTGCGCCCAAAGTGATTATCTTTTTAACCGTTGTTCATCAACTCACTTGCTAATAAACGCTTACCTTGACTAGGGCTTAAGTCGACATCTACATTTTCTTTCCATATTTTTTTTGTCGAGTTTACAAAACAGGAAGCCCGGAAACTGATGTTTTCAATTGCACCAAGTTTAAGATAGCAAGCCATAAACGGCATTAATCTGTCCTATATCTATTCATCCAATCGTATTGTCAGATCGAAGTGTTTAAGTCTGCGTGTTTGGATAATTTACTTTTTGTTTTTAGCTTTCACCTAGAATTTGCAATACATATCCTCAATCGTAAATTGAAACCTACAAGATTTTATCTCATTATAATGTCAAAACATGTATAACATTCGAAACACATTATGTAAATACAATCACGTTGTTTTAATGTTGCTTATCAAATAATTAATCCCTAGTTCGTAGCTATATAATATCAAGTAGTTTCAATTAACTCACTCAGAGGGTTTTCTTGCTTGGACGTTGGTATCTCCCCATCGTTCAATCAACTCAGTCAGTTTTTAAGATTCTAGTTCACAACTCTGTTGATTTGGTGGGTGGTGAATCAAAGAAAAAAAGTTATCGCCACGTAGACATGATCTAAGTTTGCATTGTAAATTCTTTAAACAAGTAATACTCGGCGTCCAAAATCGAACTAGTTTAATGTATCGCTCTGCAGCTCAACAATCTAAATTTTTGTTGGTTATTGGCTGACAAAGAGTCAAATTAATGAAGTTTTTTCTGCCCTAACGATCTGCGTTTGTTGTTTCTCGTTTTGGACACTATTTTACAAAACTGACAGCCCTAGTTATTGGCAAACGTTTATAACAAAAAGAAACTTTACGACACAATATAAAACTTTTATTCGCTCAGGAGAGATGTCAACCCAAAGTTTTATTGTAAACTATTCATAACAGCCATCTAAACTAATATCCTTGACATGCATTCTTCTTTGTATTAAGTGTGGAATCTGTCCGAAGAAGCAAAGCCATTTTATTTTAGTAGGTACCTACTTGCTATGTTCCAATTTTTAGTTGAGTTTACAAAACAGGAAGTCTCATTTCCTGTCTCTTTTACACTTTAAGAGGTATAACAAAACAGTCGCCCCAATTCAATACGTATCCGTACAATTGTATTTTCATATTGGAGTGTTTAAGTCTGCGTGTTTAGAAGAATTACTTTTTGTCTTCAGATTTCAGTTACTAAACTTTTATACGTGTGAGTATAGCATGGTATACAATCTATTCATAAGAGCCAATGTATTAGATTTTAGTCGCGATCGACATGTTTTTTCCGATTCTCTCTCGTGTTTACAAAACAGGAAGCATCGAATTCTAAAACTCTCATAAAGAGGTATAACGGTATAAGCCATTATTCTTGTCTTATCATTACTTTATGTCTCTTGGTTAGAATCTACAATACATTTCTGTATATCGTAAATTGTAAATTGTAAACTCAAACTTACTTGTAGAAGAAGATTGGATCTCATCATACTGTCCAAAAACATAGTAGGCATAAGATTTTAATCAAGCACATTCAAAAAATATAATTATTTTGAAGTTGTCTATCAGACACGCAATCCACTAGTTTGATGCTTTGTAATTGTGGCCGTTTCAATTAATTCGGAGGGTTTTCTTGTTCCCACTGGTAGCTCCATATAGGTCAGCTAAGTCGCTCGTTAGGATTTGAGTTTATAGCGCTGTTTTTTTAGTGGATGGTGAACCAAAGGATATAAATTACCGCTACGTAGACATCATCTAAGTTTACATTCCAAATTCTTCAAACTAATAATACCGCGCACTCAAAATCTAACTATTTTAAGTTATCGCTCTACATGTCAACCAACTAAATTATTTTGAGGGTTTGGCTAACGGTGGGTCAAATTCATACAGTTTTCTCCTGTCGTAACGATTTACGTTTGTTGCTTGCCATTTTTGCAACGAGTTTATAAAACTGACTTTACCTTTATAACAAAAAGTAACCCCACGACACAATAAAAAACTGTTTCGGAAAGACGGGAACTCAAGATTGTTTAACAACTACACATATCACACATCTAAACTAATATCTTTGGGGTACATGCTTAGTGATAATTTTTATAAAGTGTGGAATCTGTCCGGAGAAGACAAGAAATTTTACTGAAGTCTGTACCTATGTAGTTTTTCTAAATTTTTAGTTATGTTTACAAAACAGGATGTCTCAATTCCTGTCTCTTTTCCTTTTTAAAATGTATAAAATAGCAGCCAACACAATTCAATAGGTATTCGTACAATCCTATTGTCATATTGGATCTTTTAAGTTTGCGTGTTTAGAATAATTACTTTCCGTCTCTTAGTTAGGATCTACAATACATACACATATATCGTAAATTGTAAACTAAAACTTACTTGTTAAAGTTAGACTAGATCTCATCATACTATCCAAAAACATAATAGGCATTAGAGTTTAAGCACATTCAAAAAATATAATTGTTTTGAATTTTTCATCAGACACACAACCCATTACTTTTATGCTTTATAATTACAGTCGCTTCAACTAATTCGAAGGATTTTCGTGTTTGTACGCTAGCAACTAGCTCCATATAGTTCAGATCAGTCGCCTATTAAAACTCTGGTGTTTGCTCTGGTGTTATATATTCGTTCGTAACTACGTTCGTTTCTTTGCCAATTGTTCAAACAAGTTTAAAAACCTGGTACCCCAGTTCTACCCTTTTTAACAAATGAATCTGAAGTATTAAGTTTAACACGTGACATTTAACCTTGCGTAATTAGTGTTGCGCACATACTTAGTGTTTCGTTTCGGATCAAGAGTAATGGAAATGCATCAATTAAAATTGTTAGCAAAGAAATTTCACCATCAAACAAGAAGTAATCGGGAAAAAAACTTAATGAGTGTAACAACGTTTCAACTTCAAATTTAACTGGTCATGTTGTAAATAGCTGTGACCCGGTTTCCGGAATAGGCGACTATTGTCGTGACTATTTTTGAATTTGAGCTTTTTGTGCTTTTGACTTTGTTCTACTACGTGTTTTTGCGATTGTCTAGACATGTTTACAAAACCGGAAACCCCGAATTCAAGCAGTTCTGCCACTTACATATGAGGTAACAACGTCCAGTTGGAATTGTGGTTTCAAGTTATACATGTGAATATACTATGCGAAAACATGGAAACAATTATTTTAATTGATTTGGCAAATGAATATTAAATATTATACTTTCATCATACACGCCTATGCAATTCCAAATACTTTACTATAAATAATGACTTGATCCCTGAGTTTTAATTAAAAACATTGGTCCCATTTCGAATTTATAGCTTCGCTTCTTTTGACTGTGTAACATTTACTCTTGGAGTGCAATGGCGTAAAAATGGATTACAGCCTTCAACGCGCAAACTGCACTTTTAAACTTGTTAACTGTCAAAAATAATGAACAACAAAATTTAAGCAAGAGTGCTACAACAATTTTCGTGGAAACGACCGTTACAATAAAATTTGGTTTCAAAATTGATTAAAAAAGGATTAGTTATGTTTCAGTATCAAATGAACCTGGTAATATTATGGTTGCTGTTAGCTGTGGCTCCTATACTAAGCACTACGTATCAGGACGATACATGCTTATCTCAACTGTTTCCTCACCTTAACAGCAATTGGGAACAATTCGTTATTTATTTCTATCGAACCAATGGGATTCTCAACGGTTGTTTCCAACCAAGCTCATCTTTGCATTCGAGGTTTGTTACGTTGAACCACATTAGCAGTAGCACACAAAATCGTGGCAATTATCGATATTCAGATACGTTCAACGTCGTTATTACTCCACTTGAAGGAAACTACATCGCTACTCTCATCGAAAGTGGCGATACGTTTGTACCCTCCCGATCCATGATTATATTTATTTTGAGTACCTCATTTACAAATCTTCAAAATGAAATATCTACACTCGAGAAATCGCAAACGAAAGGAAATCTTCCAATATTTCCAGCTTTGAAACTGTTATTATCTTTGCCTCAAAGTTTAAAATGCGAACCAAATGAAATTCTTATAGCGATACTGTGCTTTGGCTACTGTTCTTCTCTTCCAATGCATTCAATTAGCTCCTTTCACCAGTTTCAATTAAATGATATTTATTCAATGCATCGGGATTTGTTTTGGAACGCAAATGGAAAAGGATTACCTACCCTGGTACAATATGCTAAATGGTTTATTAGGAATATTCCAAAACATCAGCAAAACAGTTGCCTAAACCAAAAAAGGCGAATCCATTATTTTTGCGATACCAGCATTGAAGCAATGTTAACCTTCTCAATGGTGCACAACTTGACTTTAAGTCTGCATGATTTTACTCAACTCCAAAACCTTCGCTCACATAAATTCCAGATTGGTCCAGAGGTAATTGATGGTCCATTGTTTTCAAGTGATCTATCGTTGCGTCCACTATTCGTGATTGCTCGCAAACCGTTTTATAAGTTTGACTCGGATAGCTTTATCTACTGTAAAACAAAAGCGAACAGTGATCATGCATTGGCATTTGGTGTTTGGATTGAAGCATTTCCCAATGATGTTTGGATAAGCCTATTCTGCGTAATAATATTTGTGACTTTGTTCACTTCCTTTCATCATCGTAAACTAGAATACGTTGTACACAAGCTTATCGGCTATATTTCTATTATATTTGGCCAGGCCGGAGAAATACATGCTAGAAATTTAATCATAATATCTTGTTTACAAATCCTGGGTTTACAATTATACGGGAATGGTTTAACAAGTTTAGTTACCGTAATGCTCCAACCTAAAGGATTTAAATCTGTTAAGGAACTGGTTGAAAAAAATTACACCATACTTCATTATGACGGACCTGGCTTTAGTTCAGCGGCGGAGAGATACGGTGACGATTTCAAATCACTAGGACTACCGATTTTAAATGCCTTCCGCTTACATAAAACAACGACTTGGAAAGCCGCTGCGCAGATGATGATGGATAACCCGCAGCTGGTTTACACACAATCTACGTCCAGCAGAGAATACGTGAAAAATTATTTATCCTCACTTTTTAAAAAGAGATTTGGGTCCTCAAGCAGATGTTTCTCCCTGGAGCAAACATTAGTCCACAAAATGTATGAATGGACAATAAAAACTGAAAATCAGTTCTGGCTTTACGCTACATCTCAGCAAACTGTGGCATCTGGATTACTTTACAAATGGGATGAGTGGGCAAATTGGCATGGGATGCTTACTGACAAACTACTAAATTCCAAATATTCTCCGGGTTCTTATACGATTGATTACAGAAAATTTATCGGTTTATTTATCCTTTGGTTTTGTCTAATCCCCTTTTGGTTTGGAGTCTTCTGTGTAGAAATCAATGTTTTCAAGTTGCTTTACAAAAAGTGCACCCGCGCCCATAGGTATCATGGCTTGCAAAGGATATTTCTGAGAAACAGTCAAACCGAATGTTGTGCTCTTGTCTCTACTGGAAGTTTTGTTAAACTAGATGTCGACCATAAAGTGCTTCATGTCAAATATGACCAGCCACATCGCAATACTGAAATTCTTGAAAGAGCGCCAGAAACCTCATAAAGAACACTGAAGAAAAGTTTCTTAAAAAGACATGGTTTGGAAGAAAGTGAGAGGGAATCAAAGGATAAGCTGCAGACTTATGCCACAAAACTTATGTCTGAAACAAGCGACAATTAAATGTATACAAACACAGAGCATCGCATGGGAAAATTCACCATAAAGAAAGCTAGACCAGTAAGAATTAAACTATTCTCGCCCAGTGACCTTGACATTATTATAATAAGCCGTGGTAAACTTACCTAATCTGAATTCATCAATGATGTTCTCCCTGATGATTCTACAAGGCGCGATAATGCACAAGAAGAAACAGAAGCTGGAATATAAATCTAAAGCTTCGTTGAATCAACCATATAAAGTAAGCCAACTGGTAGCGAGTCAGACTAACAACCAGGCAAAAGAAATGCCTGGGTTATCCCAAAACCCCAAAAAGAAACACAGGTTTGAGTTTATATTTTGTGACAAAATGGTTAAAGGTAGTTCATTTACAAACCATTTAACGTCACATATCAAGGAAAAGGAATACTCTTGCAGCCGATGCCAATCTTACACAATTAGGAGTGATTTAAGTGAACAGGTTCGATTAGTTTACAAAGGGGAACGTCAACTTAACTGACAAATTATTTGCAGACGCATTTAAGTTAAAATATCACAGAAATGGTCATTTAAATGAAGCTGCACTCCAATGCTCAATTTGTAGGAAAAAGTTTAAATCATGGTATGGATATAAAAGGCACACAATTGCTCATTTAAGAATAAAAAGTGAAAAAATTATATCAAATTGTGAACTATGTGGAAAAAGGTTTGCAACTAAATGGGGTCGTGTTGAGCACTTAAGAAGGCATTTGAATGAGTTGACTAGAATTGACACGCCCGCCTGCAATTTTTTTGACTGCATATGGGTTAAGAGAGCATAAAATACGAAATTTATGCATAAAAGCACCAATTTTACATGAAAAACAAAGTTAGTAAGTAAACACGAAGTTGTCCAAAGAATACAAATAGTCTAATTTTGAGTCAGAGCGGAAATTGCTGTTTTAAAACTAATTTAAAAAGTTTGATTGTACTTCGCTTCGGGTTGTTTTACACAGGATTGTATCAACCAGGTCTACTTAAAATGTCTCTTTGAAATATAATTTCACATTACCGCTTAATAAAATAATTTGTACTTTATCATAAAGTTAAATAAATAAATAAAAATATTTTCCTTCATTGCGCTTAAGTATAAAAATTATTTTTTCAAGCTTTATAAATTATAATTATAAGCCTAACAAATTATAATTACAAAACTAAACTTTCATCTTTAGCTGATCCAGTGTTTAATGGTGGTGAAACGGTTTCAATGGTTAGTTGCCAGACGTACTAGTTTTCAGCCCTGAAAATTCGGAAAAAAGGTACTGTACAACTTTTGAAGAAAGTGTCCTAGTGATACTACTTTCCGATTACGAATTTTGGCTATTCTCAACGTTTAGATATTCTGGTACTAAACCTTTTGACTTGTCACATGTTTGTTATACAAATAAAAACATTTTATACAAGTATACTTTGAATAGTTTTGACTAGACTTGCCATTGAATTACACTTCACTAGCCATTAATCATATACAAATGTGTGAGTTTTTTAAATTAACTATATTCATTTCTTTCCTTGATCTCACATCCTTTTCTGGGACTTGTGAATCTGCTTCTGTTCAACCTCAGTTGATAAGTTTGTGGGCGAACTTAGACTCTCGTATTTTGGATACATCTCTTGATTATCTGCAGAACTATCTCCATACAGATACAGATCCTTTTATATTATTGAAAACCTTTCCATTTACCCATCTTTCTCGTTAATATAAAGCTCATTGAGATTCACATACTTCCTTGCTTGCTTTGCATTTAGCATGTCAAATAACCTGTATATATCAAGTTTCATCCAAATCGACGAATGACGTTTTGAACTTTCGAGTCTACAACTTTCGAACCGTGCGACCGATTTGACTGAAACGTATTCCTAGAGGTCCTCTTGAGGAGAGGAGAGCTACCACTGTGCCAAATTTTGACAAAATCCCCAAATGTATGTGACCATGACAGACACACAAACTTATTAAAACCATTACTTCCCTGAATGCAATTCAGCTGCGTAATGAAACGTGTGCATAAAAAGAATGGAAAACGTTAATGTAATCCTGTACATTATATTATACACAAAGAAATACGGAATACCAAAAACAATTGATATGATTCTGCGATCGTAATACGTAATCCCCAGGAAATACATTTTTTATGCATGGGTTCAGGGGCGATAAGAAAGGATGGAGGGAAAAGGGAAAACAATTAATCGGAAAACCAGAGGAGAGTCATTCTTTCAGATTTGAGCTCTTCAGCATTCAGCTCAAGCTCAATCAACCACTCGACTCTGGAGAGTAGTTTCTAGGTTCTCAGCTGTTTGAAATATTTGATACTAATTTGAATACAAATTTAACTTAAGTCATTAGTACGACTCCGTTGCCGTGCTTGTTAGAGGGTCAACATGGATAATTTTCAAAAACTTCTGAGCCCGACTCCAGGAGTGCCAAAGCCCCAGCTGAGGTGCCAAAACAGAATGATGAAAAAGCTACCGATCCCACTAAATATCCTTTCTCCCCCGAAACCCGCTTGGGCTATGCGGGTTCCACCACCTTTGATCGGGAAAATGATCAACGGTCACCGTATAATTTATATTGGTACAAACTGCCACGATCGCTCTCAATTGTACCAGCGACCTGTGTTTAGGTCACCAGTGAAACTTCAAGCTCCAGGCACGGTCGCTCATCTACCTAAGCCACAAGTTTCGGAACGCATGTCGTCCTCCCGTCAACGCCTCCGCTTCTCAAATGTTCGCTCTCCGGCTCCGGCTTCACCATCATCATCATCAACTGGACCAGAGATAACAGCAGCAGTGGCATCAGCATCTCCTTTCAAGATGCCGATAGGAAGAGCACCGCTGTCGGCTAAGAGAAGGTCTAAGCTTATCGCAGCTAGAAAAGTGATCAACTATCTCCTTCTTCAGAATCCACAATCCTCAGGAGCAAGGACACTGATGACACCACCTCCTCCTCAACCCCCACTGGGAATTTTTGGGGTCGAAACTCGTCAAAAGCTTGTTTGTTTTAATAACTCCCTAAAGCGAACTCAAGTCCAACTGGAGATGGAGAGTAAACGATTTGCTAGTGAATCTGGAACTGGAACCCCAACCGCTGGAGAGAAAAGGGATGAAACTGGACTGGACTTTGGAGTGCCGCGGAATGGGTTGACCAAGTTTGTCAAGCAGAAAGTGGGTGGAGGAAAAGCAGAGAAAGGGGAAGGGGTAGGATCAGAAGCAGGACAGAATACAACTACAGAATCCGATGTATTGGAATATTGACCTGGATGAAATTTGGATTAATATAAAGCACAGAACTTTAATCAATTTTTTGACTTTCCAATGCTTCGTTTGTCGAGTTAATTTGTGCTTCGTAGATTAATTAATCATTTTCCTTTATGGATTTATTAATTTTGTCATGAATTTACAGTATTATAAAAAAATGTGTGGATTTCTGGTCACTTTTTTGCCTATTATTATGTGACATAACGGGATAATAGTGTGTAGTTTGGTAATTAATTGGAAATAAACATGAAAACAAACTATTTTTTTCGTTTGGTTTTTGAGATAATATGCGTCACGTATTTGTGTCATTGAAATAAACTCAAACAGCGCATAAATCTCATCTCATAGATTTTTTCTCTTGGAAAAGAACCGGCGGCTAATAGGAAACAGATGCGAAATATTTTAGTCGATCCTCCACTACATTTAGTTCATCATTGCGTTGCGCTTTTTGTTGACAACTGATTGAGCATCCGAAATAGCAACCTTTGATTGACCTTGACCTTGATATTTAAGCCGAGGCAAATAACAGTTACTCATCAATTAAATTGTCAAGACTAACGAAAGTTAAAAGTATTTGGTTGAGGTAAGACTATCTTTACACTTTATTTGTGGTTTTCTAAAATCGTTGGTACAATTTTGGGAAGACGCGAGATGATTTATAATTAGTGAAGGATGATTCTATTTTTTTTTGACATTTGAAAGTGAAGGTCTGCCGACTGCTGAAGTAGTGATGTCTACCTCTTCTCTGGAAACGGAAGTTCCAGCTGGTGCTGGCCTGCCTTTTGATTTGAAAGGACTACCTCAGCCGCTAGAAGAAGAAACCTGTTTAAAAATGGAACCTGATTTGGACCAAGTTAAAGTGGAGGAGTCGGAGAATGCTGAGTTATTGAAAATGTCTCCAAAAATGGAAGTTGAGTCAGAATCATCTGTCTCCCTTCAACCAGTTGATAACAGCGAGAAGTCACCACCAAGATCGGGATCGGGACCTCCATCTGAAATTAATCTTGTGGATCAAATTGACGACGAGGTGATGAAGACGGATGAAGTACTTTTCTTTGAGGAAGCTCCTCCCCTTCAATTTTTCTCTGAGAAAGATCAGGATCATCTTTATTCCCTAATTGAAACCAAGTCCTCCAAATTACTTGATTTGGTCATGATCCAAGTGGATGCTCAAACGAAGGCGGTGCTGAAAGCCATGGATTCTAAGGGTGGAGTTGTCATAAGGAAGAAGAATCCGAGGGTGGTACTCCGCCACGTGAAGCGACTTCCACCTCTCCCTCCTTTGAAGTTGGCCCCTGTGGCTAGTGCAAAGTATCACGCTTTTCTCGCTTGGCCAGTGGATGGGATCAAGTATTCGGAGGAGGAGTTGATGAAGCTTAGGATGGTATTTGACGCTGGGTGGTTGCGGGAAACGGTGATAAAATCAGCAGGACCAAAAGGTCAAAAGACAGTGGTCGTCCGTTACTATTCACCACCGACCCCAGAAAGGATGGTGCTATCGTCTCTCAAACAAGTGGAGAAATACCTTGCTGATTACGAACCAGAGGGTCCACTCACTCTGGATCATTTCTCGTTTGAGAGGGTGCGCATCAGTATGGATCCGGATAAGGAGATTGTTCGAGAAATGTTTTCGTTGAAGCCAGCTCCTTCCACTGGACTTGACATGATGGTAAAATATTTTAAAGGGAGACAAAATGTCAACCAAGATCAAGTAAATTAAAAATGGAAGCAGAAAGTGGTTCATAGATTAACCAATTTTCATTTATTTTTTTCAAGTCTCTTCCACTGGCACAACAAATGGAAGGCACTCCATTAATGAGGGACAATTCAAAGAAAATTGTGAAGAGTTCGGGAGTTTTATCATCAGATGGGAAAAGAAAGGGAACCGTTCGGAAAGGATTATCACCATTGTCACCCCGTGGGACAGCAGCCTTCCATCGATTTCGTAGTAGTGGAATAAAATGTCGTCGAGGGAAAATAATGTTTCCTGCGCCCCCTCCAGCTGCTATGCAACGGGTAAACCCGGTGCTGGCCCGGTTGCAAAAAACTTGGGCTGTGACTGAGAAAGGTCGTCCTCGTCCTGGGATTTTGAAGTTGGATAAAGCTCCCAAGCCCACGATATTGGCTGCATCTCTGCTCGTAAAGAAGAAAAAGGAGATGGCGATGATGATAACAGTTGCACCGAGTTCCCCCTCCAAGTCGTCGTCTTCGATTCGTGGTCGCGTCTTCAAAATTGAAAAGGATGTTCAGCATCCCATTTCGGATCCTTCGTCAACTTTGGTAGTGGAGCAAATGGACGAGATGAAGGACAACCTGTCTCAACCTTCACAAGCGAACTAGTAACAAGTGTTGCCCTTTTTAGTTGCTAACTGAGCTTTTAAAAATGTACAATATATTCATTTATTTAACTTATCTAAGTCTCACAATTACGTACATAGTTGATAGTGTAGTTGATTTGGATTCATACATTTAAGACTTAATAATAATTATTGTAATAAATGTAACCTGGGTGCAACTTCGTTGACATGATAATATGGTGTCGATTTGACGACTTGCTTTCCATCTTAAGAAGTTTACAAACCCATGCATAAAATTAGACCTTTATGTCACCGTTAATACTGATCCAAGACCAAGACCAACTATCTAGTCCATAGCTAAATACAATGCAGCCAAGCATCAATGTTAGGACCCACACAACAACACAGTTTTGTTGGATGCTGTTGTAAATCTGTGAAACAAACTGAAGCTGGCAACACACCAAATTTTTCGAATGTTAACAGTACCATTCATATCATTTCTTAAATGACGCACGTATAAAATCAAAAAAAAACATTGGATAAATTGTAGACTGAAAAATTGAAAAACGGATCTAGACGCTATGTCCAAAAACATTAGAGCATGAGTCATCATCGACTACACGAGATGCGCTGTGGTTTTTGAAATCCTCCCAAATTCTTTTATCCTATTTTTGGGAGTTTTGAAGAAAAAATGGTAATTTATTATGTGTTTAAAAGGAATTTAAAAATCTAACAACTACGAAAAATTCTCATACTTTATATCTTTATATTATTTATTACCTGTCAAATTGTGGTGTTCAAGCTGTAAAAAGAAACCAAAAAAGCTCGGCTGCTTCTTCCCTTTTCTGTAAAATGATAACTGCTTGGAAAAGAAGTAAACCGAGCCCCCCTGCAAATAATACGCTATATAAAGTAGAAGTAAGTGGCTCGGTCTCCTCTCGTTGAATAATTTGGACAAAAAGGAGAAAGTCTATAGCTGCAAGTACAGCGCATTTCAACCACACTCTTTTTATTCGCTGATTAGTTTGGCAGAGTAGGTGAGTTAGGTTATTGTTATATTCGAAAAAGGATTTGAGCCAAAAACATTCAACGCTTTGAGCTGTAAACGAACCAATGATATAAAATTTTCGTGAGTAAATTTCTTCAATATTTCCAAATGCATACAACTCAACTGAACTCATTAAGACTTTTCCGCAACTGACTTCTTTTTATAAACAAACTTGTTCTTATAGATTGTTTTATTTATTATTAGAGACTATTTATTTATACTCAAGTTTTAATTGAACAGAAAGTATCCTCTGAGTTGTTAAAGAATGCGACCATAATTAACCTTCCTGCATTATCCGCTTCCTCTGAAGGAAATTAGAGAGCTCGTGCAAATCCAAATAAGGAACGTATCCAAGTAAAAAGTTGTAGCACAGTGTGTGATACAAGGTACAAGGTTTTGTATTGAACTTTGGTTTTGAGTTTGAGAAAAAAATTCAATCTCAATACTTTTACCCTTTCTGTTCACCTTCATATTTTATGTTGACAAATGGGAAAGCGTGTCAAAGTCAGAAGTGGTTCGATTGAATCGTTTACATTGGTTTACTAGGATGTAGAATGTCGATTCAAAGCTTCTTTTTGTATATTTTTTCGGTTTCAATTACATGCTGCCATTTGAAACTAATTGGTTTCCAGCTTGCAGCTGGACACGTTCATATTTTTCCTTCAAATGCTATACTCAATCACAATGCAAAACCAGAAATGCCGCGGTTTGACTCATTATAATAATTGCTTCGTCTTTTTACTTCCTCATCAACAGTCGGACCTTTTATAGACCCCGTCCTCTACTATCTCGCAATCATTTTGGTTTTTTGAAATGGATGATGCTTATAAACATAGTTGAGGAGACAGGCTTAAAAGCTGAAAAATACTCTCCGTAAAAAAAGGCTTTCTCTCCGTATTTCATAAGTTTTCAAGAAGTAGAAAAAATACAACAACATGATTTTTACTTCTTTTTTTTTGAAGCAACAAATATTTCAACGAATTTCAACGGCATTTTAGTATAGGCCAATTTGACACGGTCTCCCATCAATTAATATGAATATAGGAAGAGGAAAAACCATTAAATATTTAATCAATGTTATTCACAAGGCTTAGGCTTACTATCATAATGGGAGTTTGTTTGAACAAGCGAATGACGAGAAAGCAAGCAGTCAACATATTATTATTGTAATAAGTCAAACCAAAGCGTATCTAGCTTGTAATTGCAATTGAGTAGCAAATTTTAAGTGAAAATGTCAACCTGTGCCAGCCAGAGCAAGGCAGAAACTGAAACCAATTTGTTTCAAATGACAGCATCCAATTAAAAATACAAAATATAAAAGAAGCATCGGAACAATATGATAAACCAATGTCAATGATAATGATACGACAGTAGCCACTTTTGACTTTGACACACTTTTTCGTTTATCAACACAGGAAGCAAAAAATTAGACAGGAAGGCAAGGAGAAATATTTATAGTTTATACAGTAATTTTTTTCAAATTAAGACAAGTCCAATATCGTCTTCCACACATTAAAATTTGATTGCTGGATGTTGCCCATTTGATTTTGCACGCGTTTTCTAATGTCCGTGAAATAAGAAGCGTACACCACAAAGAGAATGGAGTGGAAAGACAAAGTGAATTACAGAACCATTTACATATACTTAAACATGGTTATTGCTGAAACCCGGAAACATTCTGTTATGTTGATGTACAGTTTGCAATTAAAACTTTAAAATGTCCTCCATGAGCAAAATAAAACAAATATAACCACAACTATGTTTTGAGTCAAGTAGTCAGTCAGAAACGTTCTGATGATCATACATCACTTGTTTCCTTTTAAATAGCACCGCGAAATATTTTTTGAAGATGCTCATCCACGAAAATTATATATCTTTGGTTCGTCTGCAACTGAAAATGTTGAGTTTCTTTGGATCAACTCCTTTTTCCCATGTAACAAAAACCCAACCAAAGCTCGTTTGTAAAAGTAATCAAGCAATAAAAAGAGTGTGGTTGAAATGGGCTCTACTTGCACTAATAGACTTGCTCCTTTTGGTCCAAATTATTCGACTCCCGGTAACGGAGCCGTTTGCTTCAACTTTGGAAAGCTTGTTGTTTGCAGGAGGGTTGAGTTTTTTACTTGGCCAAGCAGGTATCATTTTACAGAAAAGGAAAGAGGTTGCCGAGCTCTTAAGTTTCTTTTTGCAGTTTGAACACCACAACTTAGCAGGTAGGTAATATAATGAAAGCTGTTCATTTTTTTCTGACATTTGATATGAATTAAATAAATTTATTGACAAAAAATGAATTACAATTATGTTAAGGTTGGCATGGAAGAAATGAGTTGAAACTGAAAGAAAAGCTGTTTATAAAACTGGTTTTTTTGCCCAGTACAATTGGACCACCCATTGCAACCATACTTTTTGCTCTTTTACGCTGGTTTTATCCATGCACATCTGGAACCTTGGGCTGGCCTCTAATCCCGGCTTGCTCGGCATTCAGCAGCGACAGAAACGGATTTTGGGGAATTTCAAAATCCACAATATTTCTTGTGTTTTCCATAATGATTTCAGCTTCATGGGTTGTGGACATATCGTCCAGAGCCGGTTTTAATTTTTACACCCTCCAATTTCTTGAATGCTTATGTTTGATTCAGTACATGCGTTTTTTAAGGAATTGTACGAGAGTTGGTAATATTCGGAAAATTTTGGTGTGTCGCCAGCTTCAGCTTCTATCACAAATTTATAACAGTGTCCAACAAAACTGTGTTGTTCTCTGGTTCCTAGTGTTGATGCTTGGATGTATTGTAAGTAGCTATGCGCTAGTTGGTATTGGAGTTGGATTGTCGGCCACAAAATTTGTGTTTTTCATATTCATTTTTGTAAACTCGTGTTTTGAACTCGCCATCACAATCTCTGTTTTTGCAAACGTAAATGAAGAGTCGAAACTTACTTTGAAGTGGATGAAAGAAAAATGTTTACCTAAAAACGTAGCGCGGGAAAGAAAACTGTGGAATAGATACGTGGCATCAATTCGGGGCTGGAGAGTGAACATGGGACGAGTCAATTTCGTGGAAAAGGTAACGTTTCTGAACGTTCTCCAGTTTTGCATTGACCAAACTGTGTCGCTTCTTCTTCTTTCTTAGTATGTCATGTATAGTCGCTTTGGTTCTTCAATGGTGATGTAAACATAATTTAAATCTAGATATTATTGTCTAATAGATCTGTCAATTACATAAGTAATAAGCCATGCAAGCCCGGAGTAGAAACGTGTTGCACATTACAATCAACGAGTTGAACGAGTTAACAGGCAAATGGAGGGTACATTTAACGTATTTTTTTTGTTTCAAATGTAATTAAAATTAAAATATTTATTCATTTTATTCAGCATCACATAAAAACTGTAAGCCGTGTACTAAATTAAATATAACTGTGGGGAGGTAGAATTAAACTTCAAATGTAGGCTTTCCAAGTAATGTGCACAAGTAATCTAGTTCTTTAACAGTATATTGATGAGCAGAATGGTAAATAATTATAATGTAAATCTATCAAAAATTTTACCTTTTGTTAGTTATGATAATTTCCATTTTATTACGCTTTGATTACGTTTATTTATGATTTAGAAATCAGCGCTGTCCTGTAGTGTGATGGATATTAGTAGATATCCAGAATATGCACTTGTTTGGCGAAGTCTTGAATGTGGACTCAAATTACATATGCTAAATGCTACTTCGAATAAAATGCAAAATGATTTTAAATATCATTATAGTAATATAGTAAGCAGAACGTCAGAAAAATCATTTTCTATGAAGTGTTTGCAACGCTTTTTGACTCCATGTTTAATTAGTGGCTTCCAAACAATCAGCAATAAATATTTAGTTCGCATCTGAATCTAAATTTCCTGTCGTCAATGGTATGTACGTGCGTATTGATTTGGGTACGTAACTTTAACTTACCCAAATCAATGACATATATACTTGTCTAATGATCAGTACTTTCCCATTCCTAACCTGTGTTTGCAATTATGTTTAAAAACATTTTGAAAAAAATTAAACAAAATCTTTTGCAAAGCCCCCTGTTCCTTTTCATTTCCTACGCTTTCATTTCCTACGCTTTCATTTGATTTGTCTTGTGAAATTAAATACATAGAAAAAGCAGCGATGTCAATTGTTTTAAACTTTCATTACTGATTATGCAATTAAAATTTATTATAAAAAAATACTGGCTTTGGTGATAGAAAATTTGTGGCATATATTCCCGTAAAATTATGATATGTTCCCAGTAAAAACTATGAAATATTCAAACTTTAGAATGGTCCTGTTATTTCTTGGTAGAATTTCCACTTCAGGAATTTCGTTTAATCAAAACCGTCGGATTGTATGAGAAATGAAGGTTTACAAACAAGGTTTATAAATCTTCAAAAAAAATTAACAATGTTTTATCTACTTCTTGTTTAGTGTCAGTTCATTTGATAAACAGTTTTCAAGCAGAAAAGTAGAAAGAACGACTAAAAAGACAAGCTGACAAGCGTTAAGTATTTTTCGAAAACAAATTTGACGTTCGTTGACCATATTTACTGATAAATTGTTGTTGGTTTTGCGGCAGCAGCTTAAATAATATGACAAGTCGCCAGTAAAAGTGAAATCATTAAATATGTGTAGGCCACCAACCACATTCTTTTGATTGCTTGATTACTTTTACAAATGAGCTTTGGATGGGTTTTTGTTACATGAGAAAAAGATGTTGATCCAAAGAAACTCAACATTTTCAGTTGCAGACGAACCAAACATATAATTTTCGTGGATGAGCATCTTCAAGAAAATTCTGTGGGGTTATTTAAAAGCAAACCAGTGATATGTGCTCATCAAAACCTTTCTGACTGACTACTTGACTCAAAACATAGTTGTGGTTATATTTGTTTTATTTTGTTCATGGAGGACATTTTAAAGTTTTAATTACAAGCTGCACACCAAAATAACAGAATGTTTCCGGGTTTCAGCTGGAACCATGTTTTAATATATATGTGTAAAGGTTCTTGTGATGGTAGCTAGTAGAGCTATCTCAGTGGTATCAGGCATAAGCGGGTGTTTGGTCTAGTGGCATGACAGGGGCGCGCTAAGCCTTTGAGACTGGGTTCGATTCCCAGTAACATCCTTAGCTTTTGCCTGATATTACATGGTGACAGAAAACGGAGACGAACTCCGCGTTCACCCTCAGAGCACTGAGCAGAAAGCTTGAGGAAGAGGGGGTGGGTGGTCTCTCAGTGAGATGATGCACCATCCCTCCTGCTCACTAGCAGATCAAGATAGCTGGGTAAGCTTGAGATCGAGGACGGTGATGCAAACCACCAGCTGTTGAGCTGTGTGTGGAAAGAAAATCCTGAAAGGGGAGATGTGATGGTAGCTAGTAGAGCTATCTCAGTGGTATCAGGCATAAGCGGGTGTTTGGTCTAGTGGCATGACAGGGGCGCGCTAAGCCTTTGAGACTGGGTTCGATTCCCAGTAACATCCTTAGCTTTTGCCTGATATTACAGTTCTGTAATTCATTTTGTATTTCCAACACATTTTCTCTTTTTCGTGTAAGCTTCTTATTTCAAGGACATTAGAAAACTCGTGGAAATTCAAATGAGCAATACCCAAAGTATAGAAATCAAATTTTAATGTGTGGAAGACTGTATTGGACTTGTCTTAATGTCAGAAAATTTACTTCACAAACTATAAATCTCTCTTTTCACCTTCCTTCCTGATATTCCGCTTCTTGTATTAATAAATGAAAAAGTGTGTCAAAGTCAAAAGTGGCCATTGTCGTATCATTACATTGGTTTCTTATATTGTTCCAATGCTTCTTTTATATTTGTATTTTTAATTGCATGCTGTCATATGAAACAAATTGGTTTCAGTTTCCGCCGTGCTCTGAACTGCTCAGGTTGACATTTTCACTTCCAATGCACTTCTCAATTGCAATTACAAGCCAGAAACCCTTTGGTTTGACTTATTATAATAATTACATGTTGACTTCTTGCTTTTTCGTCATTCTCGCCTTTAAACTAGCTCCCATTATGATATTTAGCCGAAGCCTCGTGAATAACCTTACCCAAATACTTAATGACTTTTCCGCTTCCTGCAGTCATGTTAATTTATGGTAGAGCGTGCCAAATTGGCCACTACTGCAATGCCATTGACATTGTTGATATTTTGTGGATTTTATAAGGTTTTATGATTTATGATATGATATATGATTTTATTTAGGTTGACACGACATCAATCTAGAAGGACTTACACTACCCTTTAATTATTAATGTTGCGAAGTAAAATGTTGCTTAACAAATTCTGTTTCTGGTAAAAGTAATTAGAAATTCATAGAAATCTTTTTTAATCAAAACACATTAAAAACAAAAGAGATAAAAAACATATTGTTGGATTTTTCTCCCTTCTGAAAAATTATGAAATACAAAGATAAAGCATTTTCTACGCGGAAAATTTTTCAGCTTAACCTGTCTTCTCAAATATGTAAATGAGTATCATCCATTACAAAAAACGAAAATGATTGCGAGATAGAGAGGACGGGGTCTAAAAAAGGTCCGACTGTTGATGAGGAAGTAAAAAGACGAAGCAATTATTATAATGAGTCAAACCACGGCATTTCTGGTTTTGCATTGTGATTGATTATAGCATTTGAAGCAAAAAAAGAAAACCTGTCCAGCTGCAAGCTGGAAGCCAATTAGTTTCAAATAAGTTTCAGGAAGCATGTAATTAAAACCGAAAAAAATATTAAAAAAAAAAGCGTTGAATCGATATTCCACATCCTAATAAACCAATGTCAATAATTTTTCCAATTGGAACACTTTTGACTTTGACACGCCTTCCCATTTATCAATATAAGAAGCAGTGGAAAATCATAAAATATGAAGGTGAACAGACGAGGTAAAAGTTTTGAGATTGAAAAATTTCATCAGTCAAAACCAAAGTGCTATACGATACGGTGTATGTACGTCTACCACACACTGCACAGCTACTTTTGCTGCACTTTTTACTTGGATACGTTCCTTATTAACTAGCAATTTATTGCTAGTTAATAAGGACGGAGGACTTATTTAATTCTGTTTTCACCATTCGATAGCTTATGAAAAATGAGGAATCAAGTTCAATTTTGGGCTAAATCGGAGTTACCCCTGGGGGAAAAGGTCATATCCCGTCACTTTTTCAAGCGTAATGTATACCGTGTAGCATATCATTCGAAAGCTTATCACAAGAGAAGATCAACAGTATCTTGCAAACATAAAAAACACAAATTTTGTTGCCGACAATCCAGGTCGAATACCAACGAGCGCATAGCTACACAAAATACAATCAAGCATTAACGCCAGGATAAAGCAACAGTTTTGTTGGACACTGTTGTAAATTTGTGATAGAAGTTGAAGCTGGCGACACACCAAAATTTTGCGAATATTACCAGTTTTCGTACAATTCCTTAAAAACCTCATGTACTAAATCAAACAAAAGCATTCAAGAAATTGTAGTTTGTAAAAATTCAAAACGGAGCTGGACAATATGTCCAAAACCTATGAAGCTGAAATCATTATGGAAAACACAAGAAATACTGTGGATTTTGAAATTCCCCAAATTCATTTTGCCGAACAAGCCGGGATGAAAAAATTGTCAGTAACATTTTGTGTGGATTTGATGGCTACTTTGGTCTGGTGGCTCCTCTTTAAGGGGAGTTGGGAGTCGAGCTCCCATTTGCAAAGGGGGAAATGGAACTGATGTGCTTTGTAGGATGCAGATTCCTTGATATTTCAGAGCTCTTGGGCTTGGATAATATCAAGAACGTTACCGGCCCTTTTCCCTCTTGCCCTTTTCCCCTCTTGCACTTTTTACTACTTGCTGTTATGATGGTGGAAATAACGATAGACAACAACCATCATAGTTAAGTTAACGTATTTAATAATTATAGTAAAGTGTCAAGTGTACAGGAATATCTTACAATCTCCTCTCCTCACTCTCTCTCTCTCTTCTCTCTCATCCCCCTATCTAGTTTGTACAATGCTAAGGCATGGTTGACATTTAATTATACCTCCTATTCTCAGCTTACCCTAATAATATCATAACATCTTCCCTTTCTTAAAAATGGGTTACAAAAGTTTTGAAGTCTATTATAAATTGTTTAAAATTAATACAAATTTATCCCGGTTTATAGAAGGTTGTGGGTTGTCGAATCCTTGTTGACTTCCGAATTATTTTCTGGGGAGATACTGGAGGACTTTCTGCGGTAGGTGGTTCATAACCCGGCAGCAAGATTTTCCGCACTTCCGTCTGCTTGCTTTCACTCGCCTTGGGTGACGTACTTAGAGGTGCTGGCGCTTCTTCATTGCATTTTATGAGGACTTGCCGGTTTCTTCGGTACACCGTACCATTGACATTGATGACGTATGATCGATTTTCCAGTGCTTGAACTACCATCCCTTTACTCCATTTCTTTTGTCCCGGAAGCCGCATACGAACCACATCGCCTATTTTCAGCAGAGGCAACATTTTTGTTCCAATATCGTAACACTTCTTTTGGTCTGACTTTGCTGCTTCCATTTTGCTCTTAATCTCTGGGAGAGGCTCAGGGAGTAGCAGCTCACTTTTCGTTGGCAACAAAGTTCTCGTTCTTCGTCCAAAGCATTTTTGAGCTGGGCTTAGTCCTGTAACCGCATCAGGAGTGTTTCGATAATCCAGCATTGCTTCAAAGAAATCTTCTTTGCCTTCATATGCTTTGGTCATCATCTGCTTGCATATTTTTACTGCACTTTCTGCCTTTCCATTGGATCTGGGATAGTGGGGACTTGATGTTATGTGATCGACTCCCCATTTCCGTGCAAATTGTTTGAACTCCAGGCTGCTATACTGGGGTCCATTGTCGCTTACTAGTTTTTCAGGAACGCCATATCTTGAAAATTGGCTTTTCATGAATTTCACGACCTCTGCCGATGAATTCTGCAGTAATCGCTCGTACTCGAAGAAATTTGAGTAATGATCCACAAGAACAACATAGTTCCAACCCAACCAATAGAAAATATCGCTGCTCACTATCTGCCATGCTCGATCAGGAAGGTCGTGATGCTGCAATGGCTCTCTGGCATTCGATGACCTGTGGGAGTTGCATACGTCACATCTGGAAATGTACTCCTTCACTTCTTCATTCATTCTGGGCCAATATAGATATTCCCTTGCTCGACGAAGAGTATTTTCTATTCCCATGTGCCCCGTATGTAAGCTCTTCATAGCTCCTAGCCGCATCTGAGCAGGAATTACCATGCGTCTGGATTTAAACATAAGACCATTCTCCTCGGTCAGCTCTTCTTTGCACTGAAAGTACGGCTTAGCAGGGTCTGTAACCTGTTTCTTCTCGTTTGGCCACCCTTTACGCACGTATTTCAAAGCTTCTTGTATTCCATTGTCCAAGAACGACCCTTCCCGGATTTCTTCAATACGCCTATTATGGTTAGGGATGTGGTCACTAAGTGATAACCCTTGGACAGCTAAACAAATCTTTTCCTCCGCGACACTAAAAACATCACTCAGGATTTCATTTTCAGAAGACGGTAAATAGGCTCTGCTGAGGGTATCTGCGATGTACAGTTCTGATCCTTTCTTGTAACGCACATCCAGTTGATATTTCTGTAGAAATAGCAGCATCCTTTGGAGTCGCTTGGGGCATCCTGCAATTGGTTTCTTGAAAATAACCTCTAATGGCTTATGATCCGTGTCCACTCGAACGATTTTTCTGCCGTATATATAATGATCAAACTTAGCACAAGCATGCACGATTGCAAGCATTTCCTTTTCTATTTGGGCATACCTTTGCTCAGTAGGAGTCATAGCCCTTGATGAGAAGTGCACAGGTCTGCCCTCCTGCAAAAGGACAGCTCCCAGTCCTGCTTCGCTCGCATCGGTTTGCAAAACCACTTCCTTTTGTGGATCAAAGTACGCCAGTACTGGTGCTTTAGAGATCAGAGCTTTTACTGCTTTTAATGCACTCTGGTGTGCTGAAGTCCAACTCCATTCTTCATTCACATGTGTCAGCTTCCTCAATGGGGTTGTCACGTTTGATAAGCTCGGCAGGAATTTGGCTAAATACTGCACCATTCCCAAAAACCGTCGTAGGTCCTTTTCATTTTGTGGACTCGGCATTTTGATTATAGCTTCAATCTTCGCGGGATCTGGTTTCACTCCATCTTGGGTTAACAAATGCCCGATGAACTGTACTTCTGTCAGTTTAAACTTTAACTTGTCAGGGTTCAGCTTCAAATTTTCTTCGTCTGCCTTCTGCAATAGCGCATCTATGTGCTTATCATGATCGCGGACCGCTTCCTCGTACGTATCGCCACAGCCAAAAACTAGGAAATCATCTGCAATGACTTCTGTTCCTGCCAGGCCTTCTATGAATTCATTCATTTTTCGCTGCCAAATTTCAGGGGCTGATGAAATTCCAAATGGCCTTCTTTTCCACCTGTAGCGCCCAAATGGAGTATGGAACGTCGTTAAGTAGCTGCTCTCTTCCTCAAGCTCCACTTGCCAGAATCCTTTTCTTGCATCAAGAACGCTAAACACTTTCGCCTTACTCAATCCGGGTGCCACCTCCTCCACGCATCGCATAGGGTAATGTTCTCTTTTTATTGCTCTGTTGAGGTCACGTGGATCAATGCAAATCCTTAACTTGTTTGGCTCCCGCACCACCATGAGGCTAGAAACCCAATCTGTCGGTGTCGTCACTTTTGCGATGATGCCAGCCTCTTCTAACTCATCCAAATGCTGTTTTAGCTCGTCCCGAAGTGATATTGGGAATTTTCGAGGAGCATGGACTACTGGATGCACTTCAGGGTTAACTTGAATTTTGTATTTTCCACGGAGCTTCCCCAGGCCTTTGAATACATTAGCATACTTGTTCACCAGTTCCCTTTTGCTTATCCCAATCATCCGGGCTTCTGAAACAGCTGCGACTGTGGCTTGATCACTATCCAATATTTTGAGAATTCCTAAGTCCTCAGAGGTTTTCAAGCTAAGCAGGGGTTGTCCCATGAGCTTCACAACATGCACGTTAATAATGTAGCTCCTGCACTGCGATTTTACGTTTAGATTAAAAGACCCCTCAGATACATATGTTTTGCCACCGTAAGTCTTCAGCTTGACTTTATTTGTCATCAGGTTTGCTCCCTTGTGGTCCTCCGTCAGGCGAACATACTCCTGGAATGGTAAAACGTTACAGGATGCTCCTGTGTCGATGTGGAATGTGATGTATTTCTTTGAACGTGGGACCAGAAATGTTTTTGTCTGCTTTGACTTATCCCCATCAATCAGTGAATAAACATGATACGTCACCATGTGGGCTTCCTCAACAGGACCCTCAACTTCATTAGCTTCAGTCTTTTTGGAGGAGCGACAACAGCTGGAGAAGTGGTTTGGCTTTTTGCACGCGTTGCAGGTTTTTCCAAACGCTGGGCACATTTCCTTTTTTCGCTGGTGTTCCTTTCCACAGTATCTGCACATTATGACTGGTTCCGTGTTATTACTTGCCTTGTTTCCCAACTTCTGAATCCGATAGGTTGACTCTGTCTTTTGTTCAGAAATTTCTTGTGATTGGGCTGCCGCCAATTCATTAGCTCTTATCTTCTCAATAACGTCTTCCAGTTTTGGATCCGCTTCTCTCAGTAGGCGCTCTCGAACTCTATCTTCACGTACTCCAAATACCAGTTGATCTCTTAGTCTTCTGGGCTTGTCACTGAATTCACAATTTTCGGAGATTTTACGCAAATCCGTAAGGTAACGATCTAGTGGTTCCCCTTCTTGCTGCTTCCGGCATGTGAATTTATACGTCTCGTACAGTATATTCTTCCTGGGAATACAGTATGCCTCGAACTGTTTTAGAACTTCATTGATTTTTTCTTTATCATCTGGATTTTCCCATGTGAACGTTTCATAGAGTTCAACGGCATCCTCTCCAATAACTGACAGTAAAACTGCAACTCGGACCTCTTCGCCCTTCTTTTTGCTTCCAGTAGCGAGCTCATAGTTCGAGAATGCAGACTTGAATCTTCTCCATTGCTCCGCAATATTTCCATCATGAAGGGACAGCGCCTTCGGTATCGGAATCAGACTGTTGGCCATTGCAGGTCCTTGCAAATAACTACTCACTCAAAACAAACACGCGGTTCGACTTCTATTCTGTCACCATGTTATGATGGTGGAAATAACGATAGACAACAACCATCATAGTTAAGTTAACGTATTTAATAATTATAGTAAAGTGTCAAGTGTACAGGAATATCTTACAATCTCCTCTCCTCACTCTCTCTCTCTCTTCTCTCTCATCCCCCTATCTAGTTTGTACAATGCTAAGGCATGGTTGACATTTAATTATACCTCCTATTCTCAGCTTACCCTAATAATATCATAACACTTGCCCTTCAGGGTAACTTTCCCTCATATGCCTTCATAGCATAAGACTGGCTTTCGTTATAAATTTTTTTATTATTTTATTTTAATCTTTTTATTTTTTTAACATTTCGTAACATTTCATATAATTTCATATAAGGGGCCTAGAAGCTATCAAGAAGATTTGCTTCATCGTTATCGTTATCACAATCATACAAAAACTCAATCAGAGCTGACCTTTTGTTCAACCAAAATCAGATGAGAATCAATCAATCAATCAAGAATGGTCAATCCATTAAAATGGGGGGGAATATGAGATTGGGATAGTTACATCGTTCCCTAGTTTCGTTTTGTGAAATCGCATGCGAGGAAGATTAAGACTAGTTTAGAAAAGTAGTATTTCGATTCAGTAGTTTTAGTTTCACTCTTTTATTTTTTGTAGATAATTTAGTACTTTTTTTAGCAACAAAGGAATGTGGTTCATATATACTTTGTTTGGTATACTTTGTATTTTAAAACCTGGGCAGTATTAGTTTCTGGTTAAAATTAATTATGATATAAGATGTGTAAATGTTTATTCAAATGATGATATGATAAAAACAGTTAGCCTTCAGCTAGCAATCTGGCCACAACAAAACTCTTCGTCTTCCCATCGATTTATTTGAGCATAAGAAAGCATTATAAAACCCTTCTTATAACCGGACCCCGTATACCTTACCAAAATACCTAACTCCATCCATTACAGGTAGATTTTCATACTTCTTTAAACTTTTGTTCATGTCATTTTATTAATATCATGAGACCGTGATATTCAATTTGTCGTGATATTCATTTCACGCCTCCTTTACTGAAAATCGATTTTCATATATACAAAATAGACAATCGACTCAAGCTCTAACTTTTTTTTAAACATTATACATACGTGTGGAATGAATTAGCATTGGCCAACTTAGTCAGTGCAACAACAAAAGTTGAGAACGCTCAGAAGAACATTTAGATGCACATAAGCTTTTAACATATAAATAAAATCTTTTATCGCGTTTTTACGTTGTTCTATAGACAGTTCAGTTAAATTCCTCAACTATCAGCTTCCTTATTTGATGGATTGAGATTTGTTTCAGTTGTTTTCCTGAGAAATTTCGTTTTTAGGAAGTAGTTTTATTGTGAAACGTGGCATATTTTCGATCAGTAGCAAATTTTAAGCATGTTGCATGTGAACTTAATCACTTTGAACACTTTTAAGTGCTTATATACTTTTTCCATTTTTACAATAGGCAGTTAAACTGGCCATTATTCCCTTTCCTGCATATTAGATTACAATCGATTTGTCCCTTAGCCATCAATAAATAATCAAGTCGGGCATAACCAGTCTGCTCCGTTTGGGGTTTATTTTATCCAACTTACAACGGAAATTGACAATCGATGTTTCTCAACTCTGCTATGTAAGCTACTAACTAAAGCATCAGACAGTTATAGTGAATCCGATGCACTACAATTGTACAAAACAAAATTGACAGAACATTTGTATAAAGACCCAAATCGTATGAAATTGACTCACCAGTGAGCTAAACCATAGTTAAAATAGCCAACAATTAATAGGATTAAAATAGGTTCTATTTTTCTTGGATTTGTTTAAGTTTTAAAATTGTGTAAATTGTAGCAAAAGTAGTTCCTCATTGTAGAAAAACTTGATCACAAAGTTGATGGCAAAATCCGGATCAGAAATGCTGGGGTTGACTTTGACTCTGATAATTTTGGAGTGTTTGGGACAAACTCAAGCTCTTTTGCCATATAATGACAAGCCCGACATTTTTTTTGGAAGCATTACTAACTTGCTTCGTTTGACTGGAACGAAAAAACCGTTCTCAAAACCAAAATTCTTGAATTACATGAAGGATCCAGTTGATTTTAGTAAGTTGCAAGAGGTGGATAATCTGAACAAGTATCTTCGATATTTTGATAGGTGTTTTGTCAACGTGATCAACTTTCGAAATATAGATATTCGGCCACCGAATGTACCCATTACCTTGTCACAGCCAGAGCTAGTAATGGAGGAATATAATTATCCTGATGGTCAAAGAAAACTCTATTATATTCGTAGTTCTCAAAAAGGATTACAGAAACGATTTACGCGAAATAATAATGTAACGGAGATAAGCAGGACATCGATTTGCACCAGCAACTTTTTTGTGGAAGGACCAACGTTTGAAAATACAGGCCACCCAAAAAAATGGAGTGAATGGCGAATGTATGCGGTACCAATTCTCACAGGTTTTTGCATGACAATTAATCGTACTAGATTCGTCATGAAATCAAAACCATGGAACTGTGAAGTAAATCTTTCCCTTTTCCCTCCTCCGTACAGTGGCTACCGCCCTGAACATATCGAATCTAAGATTGCTGTTATTGTTGAAAGTGGTCCAGCATTTATATGGTTTCGTGCTACGGACCCACTAAACCCTCAGTTACGGATTTATTCTGAAAGTGAAAGCGGAATACGACCTTCATATGTCCCAGTTATATACATTAACCTTCTTCTTAAACGACAGCATCGACAGTGGAAAAGTTTAGGATTGTTTTCGAAATGGATTCTTCAACATGTAAATCCCTACTATCGGACTTATTACAACCGCATGGATTTGTTGTCGACCAACGACGTTTATCTTGTGATGGTGAGTGTTTCCAAAACTCTAAAATTAAAGCGTGGAATCAAAACCACATTACAAATTAAAAATATGCTAGGAGTAAAACTTTGTTATAGTTGCACACCACCCAATAAGATTACGTTGATTGATAATTTGGTATCATTTCTCACACTCAAAGACAACTTTTACAAACTCATGATTGCTTTATTTCCAAAACGTAACGAACTGGTTCAACTCCAGATTACAAGTTTTCACAAAGGCTTAGCAACATATCTGGATTCCTGCCCAAGTGCCTTTGATACCCGACGTACGTTTTTCAGACACGGAATGGAAGGGAATGGAATCTTTCCAATTGTAAATACCCTGGTGCAACTATTGTTTCAGAATAGCTCAAGAAATTATTTGGCATCTTCGGCGAGTTGTGTAAATGGACAACAGACACAGCTGAAGACGGTCCAAGAAATTGACAAGAATACAATTTATGTGAACATCCATGACTTTCTTACAGGTACAATTAGATACGACGCCATTGAATTGGTAGACTTGGTTAATATACCAACCTTTGTGTCTTGTGGGAGACCTCGAATATCAGGTTATCAGTTTGGTGAGCTTTTTAACGTGTTTGATGCATATATATGGCAGTTTACCTTTATTTCATTGCTGCTTCTCACCGGATCTATACATCTTATCCTTTTCATTTCCATAAAGATAAAGCAAGATAAAGCTATCAATGACGGCTTACGGGAACGTTATAATTTAGGTTCTACTCTAAGGCAGGTAATCAAGCCGTTGTTGGAGCAAGGTGACCCATTTACATCAGCAATAGCGGATTATGCTCAACTTAGAATATGTATTGGAGGCTTTTTATTGGTTGCTGTTGTGCTAAGCAACGCATACAAAAATTCAAATGTATACAATTTGATATCCCCAAGAGAGCCTATCCCATATGAAAACTTGTCACAGCTTGTATCAGACGATTTCAAAATCTTTTCCTTAGGACACTACTCGGGTTATAATTGGGGTTATGTAGGGGATGCTGACAATTTTGCTCAGGTGTGCATGAATGCTACCTTGTCATATAACCGTACAAAAATATTACCCAATAATTCTTCGTGCGGTTACCTCACAATAGAATCAGAAGTTGGTTTGTTATTAAATCATGCTGAATTTCTGGCAAGACATCATAAATTCAATTTCTCAGAAATGTATTTTCAATTAAAAAATCATTCAAGATTAGTTCCCAAATTAGAATCAGTTTTGCAAGACATGCTCATGGAAGTAATATCTGATTTAAATGATTTGGCGGGTCAGAAAATTAGAAACAGGCAAAGAATTTTTGAAATTGAGGCAGAAAAATATATTAACAAACGACAAAAAAATATAGTTTACGATATGTTAGAAGAATGCAATAAAACTGCATTCTTTGTACCTCGTGCATTGGCGCACGAATTCGCGAAAAAATGGCAAACTAGCTTTGAAGAGAATATATATGTCGGGATAGAGGATTATTTTTCGAAAGTATTTACAGTTTTATTGGTTGGTCATGTTCCCCCATTTGTAGCGCATGTCATGCAGGCCTTAGAGTTTTCAGGATTGGTTAATCATTTCACCAATTTGATATTGTCAACTTCAGCCGGCAACCCTATCATACGGAGAACTTCTCCAACAAAAGCTGCACTAGATGGAAATGTTGCTATAATTTTTGTCATTTTGCTCGGAGGGTATGCCATTTCCTTTATTGTTTATTGTATGGAATACCATAAAATGGTTTATAATTCGGTAAATAGTTTCGCCTCAAAGGTTTGCCATTGGTGGAAAATAATAAAACGAACCAGCGTTCATTTTTTTACCTGACATTTTTAATCCAACTTCGCATGTTTCCTTTTATTGGGAAGGTAAAAAAGTAGATTGTAACTAAGGGCAGCGAAAAATTTAATGTTATAAAATAATAATGAATTATAATAGTAGCATAATTTAGTAAAACTGTAATGTTAATATTTAGCTCATGTGAAAAGTAAATGTGCAAAACGAAATAGACTTTTTACGTCTTCGTTGTGCTGGCAATAAAACTCAGAATTCAAGTAAAATTTAAACACAATACTTTATTCCAGCATATTAAAAGGAATATGTTTAAAAAAATAAAAAGTTAGCTAAAAATATTATTTCATTTTGGAAACATTAAGGCCTAAACAGTTAGGGAAGAATGATAGATACGTGATTGATTCCTGCTTCTCCTCTACATGTGTTTTCTTCAGCAGCGTGTAGCATACAAATTAAATTCTCTTTCAAACGTGAAGGTTGAGTTTTGAGGTTGCTATGAATTTATATGTATAATATACAAGGCTGGGTAATCAATTGATTAGTTAATCTAATCTGTTAATCAGATTATTGATTAGTTTAATCTTTAATCAATAATCTGAAGCCAAAAAATATTATTAATTAATCAATAATCAATTAATCAACGCAGCTAGGAAGATTGATTTAATCTTTAATCAACAGCCTTAATGCTAAACAAGAAATCTAATCTGATTAATTAATCTGATAGTTGATTAAAATTTGATGAAATGGATTTCTTCAACGCCACAATGCCATTTTCACCACAACCATTCATACAATTCAGAAGTAAATTTCTCTTAACATGGCTTATGTTATTGAGGGACGGTGTTTTCTGCATGTGGACAATCTATAAGAATCGACGTAGTTTTGAATTTGAGGATTGGTTAAATAAAACAATTAATTGGTATGTCTGAAACACGTCATTCTGTTCCAATGATACTCGATGGAGTATTTTTTGAAATTATTCATTCAACCAGCACCGGTGACGTTGAAGCTAAGTGTTTAAGTTGTGAAAAGAAAATCAAAGGAAAATTTACACCCACCTCCAACTTTACAACCCATTTAAAAACTGTAAGTTCGTTAGCTTTAACGTTATGTTATCATTATTATAAAAAGTGAAACCTTAAACAATCAAGATCTATATCTCACTAACTGTCATTTGATTAGGATTAACATGGTTTTTAATGCTTTTACAGAAACACAAAGAAAAACATGAGGATTACAAGAAGTATTTGGAAACTGGACGTGTAAAACGGCAAAGAACGATTGAGTTTCCTGTTGTGTCCACTGTTAGTACTGAAAAGGCAAGAATTGATAGGGTTATCATGGATTTCATTGTTCACACAATGACCGCACTTTCAACAGTGGAAACTGACGCCTTCAAAAACCTTGTAAAGGGTATCGGTATCGTTTTATTTAAGTTAATTGCTATTGGCTTATGTTATGATGGAATCTGATCATGAATCCACTCCAATGCAAAACTTTATTCCATTTTATGGCAGGTCTGAATTCAAGTGCATCACCTCCCACTAGAAAGACTTTAACAGCTTGGACTAGAAATGATTTTGATGCAAAAAAATTGAAGATTAAAACTATGCTGGATAAGGTGGAATGGGTCTGTACAACTGCCGATATCTGGTCCTCGCGAAGGAAAAGTTTTATGGGAGTAACGTGCCATTGGATTGATATGAGCTACCAACGCCATTCAGCTCTTCTGAGTATGAAACGGTTTGCTGGAAGGCATACCGCGGACAAGATAGCAGAAATTCTAGTTGAGATTTTTTCCTACTATGGCCTAGAAAATAAAATAGTTTTTGTTGTGACTGACAACGGAAGCAATTTCGTAAAAGCTTTTCGTGACTGCCAGCTGGAGTTAGAGGAATCGGAGTCTGAGCTTGAAGAAGTAGAAGAAACGGTGAAAATGAGGAGCTGAACGAATATGCAATTGAGGCTCAGGATACACATTCCAAACTCGTCGAACAATCTTACGCAACGCTTCCACCTCACTACAGATGTGTAAGTCACACGTTAAGTCTCGTCGCTACTAAGGATTTAGAAAAGGTAAATTGAGTTGGAATCATGGTATATTCTAGTGTGAGTTTAATATTTTCTGTTCTAATAATACTTTAATTGTATTTTTTAATTGATTGATAGTTTTTAGAAGCTGATTTTAAAAAAGACAAGATCGCGATGGTGTGCAAAAAGGTTATGCGGTCGGCTCTAGGAAAATGTGCCACTTTTTGGAACAAATGCGGGAGGTCTACACAAGTTGCAGAGGCAGTCAAATCTGTTCTGGGGAAATGTGTGATAAGACCCGTTGTTACCCGATGGAATTCCACGTTTGACGCAGTAAAACTATTACTAGACAAATTGGAGCATCTGGACACGGCGTTTGATGTTGCGAAAATTCCAAAACCATTGACTGCTCAAGAAAAAGATTTTCTCAAAGAATACTACAATGCCATGCAGCCTATAGCGTGGAGCTTGGATAAACTGCAAGCGGAAACATCCTTATATTTTGGGTTTACGGCTCCAGTACTTTTCAAGTGCAATCTCAAATTGGAACAACTCGGTCAAAAAGACTCAACCTTCAGTAAATTCATTGCTTTATCCCTTAAAGCTGGATTACAAAAACGGTTTGCCCAAATCTTATCACTAGATCTTGTGGGCGCACGAAATGAAATATTGTCCGCAATCTGCTTACCTTGTTTCAAGTTACGATGGGTCCCTCAAGATAAAAAAGAAGAGCTTAAAAGATTTTTTGTACATGAAGCAGAACTGTGGGAGAAAAACCGATCCGACCCTCAAAAATCTGACGTACCTTGTGAAGCTATAAGTTTGGATCCTCTTTTTGATGACCTATTCGATTTTGGAGTCTCTAATCAAGATCAGCGAACAATGGACGTTGAGACTGAGTGTTTAAAATATTTACAATCTACTGAAACACAATTAGAGTCTCTAAGCCAATATCCTACTGTTCGTCAACTCTTTTTCCGATTCAACACTGCGCTCCCCTCATCGGCTCCTGCGGAAAGGGTGTTTAGTTATGGAGGAATGGTGTTGAGGCCACAGAGGTCTTGCTTATCTGATGAAACGTTCGAGACGCTTCTATTTCTTAAACTTAATTCTACAGTCTGACCCTACTTATAATTGTCATTAATCAAAGGTTTGATTAATTAATCTGATTAATTAATCAATAATCTGTAATCTACTGTTTGTAATAAATCAATTAATCAATAATCAGATTAGTTTTTTTCTAGGAAATTAAGTAATTAATCAATAATCAGATTAGATTTTCAAACTCAAACTAATCTCTAATCTTTAATCTGGTTGCAATTTTTCGTTGATTACCCAGCCTTGATAATATATAGTACTTTCTCTATTATGAACTGGACTTGTACTGATATTAAACTGTACTGGGATTCGTGCAGAGACACACAATAAATACGGCGTCTCTCGCGTCCGACTGTCAATTTGAAATCTCATGTCCGTTCAAAATCAAAAGCTTCAAAAAATTTGGATCGTCCTTTTATATGTTGTAGGACTTTCTCTAACTTTCCCGCAGTCAACATTTGATGTGAAGCTACCTTTATCGCTACTATTCAGGCCTAAAATATTTTACGCGGAATAAAAATTAATTTCAAATATATACGCACTATTCATTCCACCCAGTTTGAGTAAGGAATGGCTGGGAAAATAAACCATCCAACCTCCAGATAAAAACAACTGATTACGGAACCAGAACCTGAACTCAAACAGTTTCAAAGCTTATAAGCTGATCACTGACTGACAGGCGTTTTTTTCCCAACCGAGAACCGGCAGGTAGCCTTTCCTATTGACTGACTCATACTCTGTAGCTGTACTTATCATGATCCTATTTGTGCTCATCGTTAGCTTATATGCTCTCAATCATTTGGGCTTGGGAAAGGAATATCCATTCCTCATTTTTTGTTTTTATCTTGTCTGCTTCTGGATGCATTTCTTGCCATTGTCGTAGCATTTGGAGCCTTTGCTGAAGTTCATACAGCGTCGTCACTGATGTTGGCCTTCTTGAGGGAAAACCTGGTTCCATAACTGCGAACAAAAACGAAGCATTACCAAATAAAAATGTTGGCTAGATATATCAAGTCATTTAGTCCTCTGAAGGTTAAAATCGAAATTGTAAACTATGTCAAAAAAATCACTCCAATTATCATGCTCGACTTTTGTTTTGCTAAAGTTGTTAATTTGCTTTTGATATAAACAAAATTCAATTGCACATATATTTACAGAATACTTAATAAAGTTATAAAATAAAATATTAATGGATTCTAACAACCTCTAGGTTTTTTTTAAAAAAACTTGTGTAACCTTCATTTCCAATTTTATCATAAAAATACTGCGGCAGTATAAAATTGTCTAATAGCTGGTAGCCTCTATTTTCAAGGCTTTTGTAACCAGGTCTGAATGATATTTAATATTTAATTGAGCTTTGATATCTTTTGCCTATTTTCTCAGATAATTAAGCAACGGGCAATATTGGATTTTCAGAGCCACGAGCCACTGGGTCAAATACTCACGGGCAGTCAAAATGAGAAAGATGACGACCACCCATGAATGTTTAAATGTTGGATGGAACTATAAATGTAGACATGGTTTTGAATATTCGTAGAGACTACTGCTGATCTTAATGTAAAATGTGAAAATTGAAAGCAAACAAGTTAACTGAAAATGTTGTGTTTGTGGGGGAGGGGGGAATGTGAGAATGACAGACTATTTACAGACTCAAACACAAGCTGATCAAATTCGAACGTTTACTCACCGTAAATTGTGAGATCCCTTATATATATCATCTTCAATTACGCTTGTATAAAGGGCCCAAAAGTTTCCATTTGTTTGGAAGCCGCAGACCATAAAAATGAGCATGATCAATCTTCTTGGGACATACTGACATTTGTGTAGCCTTTGCGTGTTTATATAACTCATTGAGATTAATTTCATTGGCGTCATTTTAAATTATAAAAATTAGGGAGAGAAAATCATCGTAAAAAATGTTGTCTGGCCGAACTAATTAAAAATAATTTTGGGCTCTTTATCAAATTTTGGAGTTTTGGAAGTTAACCTAAATTTTAAATTCGTTTCCCCAGCGATTTACGTATACCGTGCATATATCAAATAGTCACAAATTCTTTTGAAAATTACTATCATGTTTCAATGTCTTGAATACTTTTTCACGAATTAGATCGATCGATGCTTTATGTAGTTATCAGATATTTTCAAACTATTCAAAAACACCCGCTTCATTCTCTGACATCCACAAAAATATTTTGTTTTTTAATATCTGGAGTGAATATGCGTCAACACCCAACGCGGTAAACTTATCATGAAGATAATCAAGCCATACAAGAACGTAAACAAGTTTCATTATTGATTAGATTTAGATTAAGTTGCCTCGTCTCTAATCAACAGTGGTTTGGCATGTAGATAAAAAGGCTGACAATTTTGCAAACAGTTATGTCAAAGAAAAAAAGCAACGGGATCCATTCCAAGTCAAAAATATGAACAAAACATATATATAACACACTTTCCTCAGTCAGTTCACTATAAGAATGTTACATTCAGCGTTCATAAATTCAAAACTATTTAAAAAATTATACGAGTTTTTTTTTGGAATGAGAAGTGATGGTTCTTCCATATTTAGAAGCAGTAGGCTCTCAGCAACCACGCCTTTTAAACATGTTAATCCATGAAAACCCCATCCAAGGCTTCAAATTTCATTGAAAGCTACACCAACTATTTGGAACCACGCCTGCTCTTTTCAATGAGAAGAATGGAAAACAAATCTTCCGATCAGACATCATAACTTCCTGGTCAATGTCTTGCAGTTGCTACCTTGTACATTGAATATGTACAAGAAAGAAAAACAAATTTTGGTAATATATAAGAATTTTGGTAATATATAAGAATGAAAAACAAATTTTGGTACTTTCTCCCCACCATAAACAAATTTGGCAATGGGTCAAGCTCTTTCTTTCATCTGTTTTTGTGGTCATTCTGTGGCTTCAAATATTTCAAAGTCGGGCAAAAGAGAAGCTCATAACAAAGCTGGAAAGTATGTTGTACTCAAGCGCCATTCTTACTTTTATCATACTTGAATTAATATATCTTCAACGTTGTCATTTTGTCATTGAACTGCTCAACTTTATTACGTAGCTGAATCTTAGTCAGCGTAGTTATAACTTTACTAAGTTTGTCTGTCTGTCCGTCTGTCTGTCTGTCTGTGAGCACTCTCCTGTCCACATACGTTGACCGATTTCCACCAAATTTCGCACATAGGTAGTACACTCAAGAGCACGCCTGGTATTGCTTTTCAGCCAAATCGGTCAAAGCGTTTGAAAGTTATGGCGCGAAAATTCAAAAATCCGCAGATTTGGCTGAAACTCAGTATATAGAGGTTATCTGATATGCTGAATCGATTTCTTATGGTGATAATGCTCTATGAACAGTATTTCATGCAGATTTGAATGTTTTTGAGCGCGAAAATTCAAAAATAGTCCCATTCATCACCCAGTATTCCTATTCATCGCCCAGAATTCCCATTCATCGCCTAGAAATCCTATTAATCGCCCAGATATCCCATTCATCGCCTAGAAATCCTATTCATCGCCCAATAGTCCTAGTCTCCTGTGTATGCCATTCAGTTACGTTTCTAGGTCTGCTTACCAGCAGTTTATTAAGCAATGAAATTGCTTCTTAAGGATGAAAATTTGGTCATTCCGGGGGGCTTGTAGAGTGTCCAATGAAGATTGTAAGTGTCATAACGCGCGTAAATTTAAAAATTAATCGATTTCGTTGAAACTATGTACCTCAAGGTTAGTTTTTATGGTATATGAACTGGTAACATAAGGTTTTAAATTCAATGAATATTTTGAAAGTTTTAATGTGAAAATTCGACAAATCAATCGATTTAAATGAAACTCAGTATCTAAAAGTTATTTTCATGGTGAATTAAGGTAGTTTCACTCGCAAATTACAATTTCATTGCTTGTGTATCTTCGTACACTTACGGTTTATTCTGAACTTTGAAAGGAGTTTGTGTTTGGTAACTGAAGGAAATGGCACTCAATATAACCGTCTGGGAAGAATTGGAAAACTTTTGATTCAATTCGTTCAATTTTGTGGGATTGTCGGTGCCCCAGTTTTGGTCGTTTCATATGCACTCCAACACTGGATGAATCCATGCACTTCTGCTCTATTCGGATTCAATTTTATACCAGAATGTTTAACAAGGGAAAAATCAGCAGCAGCAGCATGGGAATGGACGCTTGTTTCACAGGTTCAATTAGCTCTCCAAATTCTGATATCAATCTATCTCATTACTGACATGGTTGGAGGATTTATATTCCAAGTGTTCGAGATGATGTACCTACAAAGCTGTTGTTTTAAACAATACATAAAAAACTTTAGAAGATTTCTTCTTCAAAATCAAAATAAGTTTCGGATGAGCCAGCTACTCAGTTTCCGTCAGATTCAAATTCTACTCAAGCTTTACAACTGGATTCAGCAGGATGTGATGATTGTGGGGGTGCTGAGCATGGTGCTCTTTGTCTTCATCATTAGTTTGTATGCTCTCATCTATTTGGGCTCTGGAGAGCAAGGAATATCCATTCCACAACTGTTGCCCTTTACCTTGTGTGTTTCTGGACATTTTCTTGGCAATTGTTGTTTTGCTTTGGAACTTTTGCTGGGGTGCATACGGAATCCGTTCTCACGCTGGCATTCATGAGAAAATCTCTTCTACCAAATCTATTTTTTAATAATAATCCACACCAAAGAAAACTTGTGGGAAAATATGTGAGGTTCTTTCGAGTCCTCAAGCAAACACTACTATGCTGGTTTATACTTCCGTATTATTTATCCACCCAATACGTAATACTTTTAGCAAGTTTTTTCTTTTGCTCGCTAATAATTATAGTTTAATATAATGTCTAGAATGGGCAGCATATTTAATATTCTTATCCAAATAGAAATATTCCCTCGCACAAATAAATCATTTAGTGATCGCCACATGCCTGCTAATTTGTAAAAAAAATAGTATTCGCAAGAAAGTAAAAAGTTTTATCAGCCATATATATTTTCCCCAAATTCCTTATGTGAAGCCAAGATAGCAAACCAGGCATCAAATTTGAGGCAAAATAAGTAGCCACTCCAAACCCAGTTTCGATCTAACTAAAAACGAGATAGAGAAAGACATCACTGAGGTAAAAATTATATGGATTACGAATCTTGGTTTTTGGTTTTGTTAATAATTATAATGATTCACAAAGTAATAAAAATTTCAGGAATTATAATTATAGATTGCAGCCTCAAAAAAATGTTGATGAACGAGCAACACCATGCCACAAAAGATATTAAGTAGCAAATTTTCTGACGTTGACAGTTTCACAATAACTTTATTTACATTTCATTTCAGCATACTATTTAAATCAGCGCGTATGCTCGTGCGATTAATATTTGATGCATTTATTCATTTGAGGAGTTTAGCCTGGGTATTTTTTTCTGGACCGCAAGATCTTGGCTAACATTAAATACATTTTTTCAATTAGCTCCCGTTTAAAATTTGGCAATTTTTGGTCCTGCGCACACTCCAAATTTCATAATCATTAAAAACCCAAATAAAATATACCTTGCAGTTTAGGTCTTCTCAATCTTTGCGTATGCTTTTGTAAACTTTCTGTTTGTTTGATAGATAAAAATGGAATTTAGAAAATCCCAGTAACTATACGCTGGCCACATACATCCACAAAAAGATATGATAGTATCATCACTAGTTTCCCACAACATAAAATCCGAGAGCCGATTCTCTCCCGTTCTCACAAAGAGGTCGAGCTTTGTTGGAAGGTACATTTGCATGGAATTTTCAATGAGAGACTCCTCAACATCACTCAATTGAATTTCATTCTGATGTATTCCAGCCACAAGACGACTTAATCCATTGGCGATTTCACGACGACCTTTAAATATTTAAACTTTGTAAGAAATTTCAATTATAAGTTTATACTTTGGTTTTTAATGATATAACGCATAAATTTTCAGCTCACCCGAGTAGGCAAAAGCAACGTTTAAATTGAGCTTTGTTTCATCCTTCGTTTGATCCATGACTTTCATCATAACTTCCATCATATCAGGAGGAATTAGCGACCAATCCCCAACAATTTGGTATCTAATTCCATTAGTAATTCCTTTACTCCTTTCCTTTAGAACAGCTGAGAATGGTTCTTTTATAATATTTAAAAGACCTTCCAGTTCTTCAGCACTCCGTTCAAAATTTGTGATGCTGAAAGCATACACAGTTATCTCAGTTATATTCATGTCCATGCACCAACGTATAACTTCTCTCAGCTTTAAAAACCTGCAAACAAATCCCACTCAAGTTATTGGTCGTATGAATATTTGACATTTTCTACAATGTGTAAAAGAAAATTTGAAACAAACCCGCTTTTATGTCCATATGTCGTTTCCTTCTTTTGCAACCGAGCAAACCTTCGATTACTAAAAATTCAGATTATAAATTGTACAAATATGAAATCGGCGGAACAGCAGAGGAATTTCAAAATTCAAAAAACGAATTTCAAATACCCGTCCATAACAAATGCAACGTGTTTTGGAATTGGCCCCTGTGAAATCACATTTGCTGCCAGTTTCTGCACCGTACTACGATTATCACTACTAACCCAAGTAGACATTTTAAGCTTTGTTTGAATGACGATACGGATATCAATAGTTTCAGCTTCACGTGAAGACGTAAAATGTTGCTGAGTTTTTGTAAAATTTCTATCTTTAAATGCATGATTGAACAACAAGAACGTGTATGTATGTGAGAATTCTGCTTACGCGATACATTTAATTGCATTCTTTTGTAGAAACCTTCCCAACTCAAATCTTGTGAAATATCTGCTACATTTTCTCGCAAACAACTTTTTAAACCATTACACCTTAACAGATAGAAGGCGTAGGAAACTTAAATTCATTATATTTTAATGAAAAAATGCCTAAGATTTTATCACCCCCATAAAAACTAAGGACTTGCAATTGATTTACTATTAATTTAATAGACAATGGATTTACTGTCGAGCTTTCTGCGTTTTATTTGACGCCTTCTTCAGGACAAATACAAATCATAAACTTTGAATACAATACAAGATTTTCAATACAAAGACAATGGATTTCTGTTCAGAGCACTGTCAATTTCAAAGAATTTCTTAGAAAACGGTTAAAAATAATTGTGGGAACGCAATATCTCTACGTTTCCCATAGGAAAAGTAAATCTGTAACGCCTTTTATGAGCAGAAAAATAATAATGAAATTTATCAAAGCACTCTTTTATCCCACAAAGCTTGTTTGCGTAAACCAATGATTGAATAAATGATGAAAAATGTAGATAAATGTATTCATTGGTTCACAAGAATCAAGTTTTGTCGGAGAGTTTGTGAAATCCTTCAGGGATACTTTTTGCTGAATCATTAACAACAATTAATTGTTAGTTTATAGCTTTGTCATTTCTGTCCGTCATCAGGGATGTAGTTCCGTTTGGGAGTACGATAACTCGAGAACGCTTTGACTTTTTTAATTATGTTTTCGACAATCCAATGCTTCGGTTAAACGAGGAAATTGGATCGGATTGGAGTTATCCATGGGAGTGTTAGAGATATTCAAGTATATGTTTTTAAATTAAAATATATGCTGACACAGATTTTATGCAGAAGCTTATTCGTAGGAGTTTGTGCAGTCGACCTAGAACTCATTTCAAACAGGCATATTTTTTTATGCATTTCAAATAGGGAAGCTCAGCTTAATATTGGAGAAGATCAACAACCGTGATATGTCCCCTTGTCAAATGCCATCTTAACTAGAAATTGCTAGTTTTTTACACTCATACATGTGTTACCAGGCTTATTACTCAATCTATTGTGCATTATATTCAAGCTTGATGGCTAACTTTTGTTGCTCATGTTTTCCCATAGTAAATTATGTGAAAAAGTTGCTAGAGATGGTTGATTGTATGATGAATGTTAGTAGCAGGAAAATAAATAAAGCCGGTTAACACAGGAGTGTAACGAACTAGCAATTTAGAGTTTATAAAAGCGCGGATAGCATGGACGATCTTCTCTCATAACTAGCTGTCGAATGAAAAGTTACACGGTATATCTTACGCTTGAAACTGATTTGGACCATAATTGAACTTGATTCCTCATTTTTCCTAAGCTATCGATTGGTAAAAACAGAATTAAAATGTCAAAGCGTTCTCGAGTTATCGTGTCCCCGACGGAACGATGGACAGAATTGACAAAGGTATTAACTAATAAAAATTGCTACTTAATAATGACGGCACTGCAATGCCGTGATATTTAATTATGAGAAAACTAAATAGCACTATATATATAACCTCAGTAATATTGCTTTGACGTCCTCAGTTGGAGATTGTGGTTGTAACAGAATTCCCCTATTGTTTGACTTTCATGTTTTGTAAATAATTTGAACTACACAGAAATGGAAACTAAATACGGCAAAGTGTACGTGCTTTATCGGGACACTTCTGCAGATGGTAAAGAAATAATAGCGTCAAAGTTGCTAGAATTCACATTATTCTCCAACACTGACTTTAAGTGCCATGACTCTGAAGGAAATTTATCTCCTTTGTATGCAAAATATAAAGGCAGATCATTTGCTGTACAATTCAATTTCAATCAAAAGGATAAAGATGGGCAACAAGTGGAATTGAGTGGAAAATTCAACTTACCTTACAAGTTGGGGCAAGTTGCACATCAAGATTTTGAAAGCGTAGCCGAGGCTTCAGAGGAAATGAAGAAATTTTGGAGAACTCATGGTGTTTTATCTGATGATGTGGTCAGTGATGAGGGATACAATACAATGCGAAAGCTTCAATCTGCCGCAATGGTGGCTGCGTTCTGTCCAGGCAGTAAAATTTCGGACGTCAGAGTTTTCCACACATGGTTGGATCCTATCTTCATTTCGGATGACTACATGGAAAAGGCAACACCGCAGGATAGTAAGCTCACAAAGAATACAAATAGAAGGACAAAAGAATAGTTCACCACAATGTGAATTTCTACCATGGAGAAATTGAGCGCAATCAAGTTAACTGAAAATGTTGGTTTATTGGGGGAATGTGAGAATGACATTTGAGAGTTCACCCAAGGTAAATTGTGAGATCCCTTACAAATATTGTTTGCAATTACGTTTCGGATTAGCAATTACTCAGTTTTCGACAGCTTCAAATTCTGCTCAAGCTCTACAACTGGATTCAGGAGAATGTGATATGTGATGATTGTGGCACTGCTGAGCATGGTGCTCTTTGTCGTGGGTTCTGGGGAGAAAGGCATATCCATTCCTCAACTGTTTTTTTCTGCGTCTTTCTTGGCAATTGTCTTTTGCTTCGGAACTTTGGCTGGGGTTCATACGGAATCCGTTCTCACGCTGGCATTCACGAAAGAATCCCTTCTACCAAATCTATTTTTTAATAATAATCCACGTCAGAGAGAGCATTTGTGGGAAAGTAAGTGAGGTCCTTTAGAATCCTCAAGGTTAACTTGGGAGCAGTCAACTTTGGGTTCGCCGAGATTGCCCCCAGTCATCCCAAATTACAATAGGAAATGAAGAGCTTCCCTTGAACCAACCTGAAGAATAGGTGGCTACAGTGGAATCATGGGAAGGAAAATGTCCCTTTGAAAAATTCTGACTTGAATGGGTTAAATACACTTCAAACAAAGCAGTTTTTGAATGAGCTGATGGTCAATGAAATAGGTTCAATATCCGTGGCAAAACTTAAAGAAATTTACGAGTCTTATTTATAAGTAGCCTTTCGTGTGGAGTTGAAGGCTACTCTTCTGGTGGCTCCTCTTCAAGGGGAGTTGGGAGTCGAGCTCTCATTTGCAAAGGGGGAAATGGAACTGATGTGCTATGTGCTTTTTGGGATGCAGGTTCTTTGATATTTCACAGCACTTTGGATACAATAATATCAAAAAGATCCGCTTCACGATGAAAAAAATCATTCAGAGTATCATCGTCAGCTATAGGGGTAGACCTTTTGTTCGATCAAAATCAGATGAGCATCAAATAATTCCAAAGCGTTTAATTCATTAAAATGGGGGAATATAAGATTGGGATTAACTTGGATAGGTACATCGTTCCAGTCGTTGACGGGCTTGAAAGAAGGCTATTATTGCCGTTACAGTTACAACACGATAACCAAATGGATTCTGCACATGATTGTGAGCATGTTTTATATTCCAGCCTTGCTAATGATTTTGCTCTGCATAAAGATTTTTCTGGGGATCAGAACCATGTTGAGAAAGCGAGTAACTTTGTCTTTTCCTATTCCCAGTACAAAAAGTGGAGGGTTCGAAAACACCCTTTTTTGGTAAGGAACGGGTAACCTGTAAAATAATGACACGACGAAAAGCGGAAGCTGCCTTTCAGAAAGAAACGTGGGAGGAACTGCTCATGCGATGGGAAAAGTTGAAATTTTTTTAGCAACAAAGTAACGTGGTTCATATATATTTTTTGTGCTCTTTGTAATTTTGAAACCTGTGTAGTATTAGTTTATGGTTAAAATATTTGGATAAAAAATGTATTATTTCTACTGATATATTCAATCCCATCCATTACAGCTAGATTTTGTTAACCATAAGCATAACGTTAATACTTCTGTTCATTTTATTAATATCATGAGAATCATCCTATTCATCATTCATTTCATTCAACTTCAACTTCATCATTCAACTTCAACAAGAATTTCTGCTGAACTTGCTTGCTGCTATTCTTTCCTATATATAATTTTTTATGTACATAAAATTAGGAGGAACTGAACGTCGCTCGTCTCTCGCAAGTTATCCAAAACTCGATGGTTTTATGTAGCTCAATAAAAATTGATGCAGAGGAAAAGTGTTTTTGTCAGTGTAAGACGACAGCAACAAAAGAACAAGAAATATATTATTGCAAGATTGCTACCAACAACGAACGGGTTATATGTAAATGGGTAGCACTTGATCGGCTGTCGTGTCGGTCGGTTTAGTTTTTGTTAATTGCCATTAAAAAGTGATCTGATTAAAAATCCAACATCCAACCAACAAAAATGGACCCTTCAAAAGAAAGTAGTGGTAGCAGTGCCCGTTGGCGCAAAACCATTTCAGGAATAAAAAAGAAATCAGGTTATTTGGCGGAGACACTTACCCAAAAAGACAAGTTAATTGCCGAGCTTCAGGAGCAACTAGCAAAATCGCAGGACGAAGTGGCAACCAAGACTGAGGAGGTCCTCCAGAACCTCCGTCTCGACAAAGAATTGAGGGACAAAGTGGAATCAGTTGAAAGAAAGAACTTTAATTTAACCAAGGTGAATATTGCGCTGGAGGAAGAAAATAGGAAGCTGATGGAGGAAAACACCTCCCTCAAAAACCTGAATTCGAAGGAGAAAGGAGAGACTGAAAAATGGAAGGCTCGTGCAATTCAAATCCGGCGTGAGAAGGAAAAGGCTGAGGAGGAGATGATGGAAATGGAAAAGAGCATCGGTGATCTGGGCCACCGTTTGGGAGTTGTTGAAGACGTGGAGGATGATCATGTTGATGGAACGCAGGTGGAGGGGTTTCGTGCTGTTGCTCTAGAACCAGAACGTTTTGCTGATGAAGAAGAGAGTAATGACAGTGATGATTTTGATGATGGGGCGTCAACTGAAACTGAAACTGTGATGGACATCAACGATTTAGTAAGTTATTTTTTTTTAAAATATTTATCTCTGCATCTTTTTGTAAAAGGGAGAAGAATGATAATGATTGATTATTGATGATAAGTCATGCTCTCTCTTTCCTATTACTTTCAGTCAAAGAAGAGACCAGGAGGAGGGGAAGACAAATGCAATGTGAAATTAGAATCATCTTCTTCATCTAATCAAGTCCTCCCAAAGCAGCATCGGAGGGACCTCAGCTCCGACTTCAACAAATGTATTTGTGGTGTCAGTTCCTCTACCCAAAACGGACTCAACGCTCACATCGGAAACGCCAATCGCCAGTTACTAAACAAAGAAATGCCTGATAAGACCATGAATGGACTACAGCCCCTTGTTTCTAGCCTTGGACCAAGATTCAAAAAAGTTTTGGCTTCATCAGAACCACGGAGTTCTCCACGAAAGCGTTGCCGAGCTATCTACAACGACGATGATAGTGTTGAATAGATGAGTATGAGTAGTATTTCGTATGATAATTCTCTAATAAGTATGAGTAGGAGTCGGAGGTTTTGTTTGTTATTTCGATATTTTATATTATAATTTAATTAATGCAGCCGAAAGTGTTCATTAATTGAACGCTTAACGTATTTATAATAATTCATTTTTCATTTCATATTTTATTATTCTGTCAAGTCAATCATTTATTGTATATTGTCGTGTATAACTTGTTGACCTTTGTAGAATTTATGAATTTATTAAAATAACGAATCGTTTAATCGCAATCGTCAATTGCATCGCATTTAATTATTAGTTTTTTAATTATTTATTAAAATTAATCCCATAGATTTAACGCCCATCACTCCAGTCAGTTAGTTGTCATCAGTAGTCAGAAATATTTTTTTCTCAAAGACAAAGAAAACACAAATATTTAAATTGCCCTTCAGTCTTTCACACCACGCTGTGTAAAATGAGATGGTTTTCTTATGAGAAGAGAACACAGCTCACACCGCAATATGAAATACACAAAGGGAGTAGTATTAATAGGAAGCGAGCGAGCGAGTGAGAAGAAAAGATGAGATGAAAAAGGCAGGCACAAATGTGTTGAGGTGCTGCTAATGCTGCATGCTCCATATTATGTACTTCTACTCCTGCCTGTTTTGAAGCAGAGCACTTAGGTACTATTTTTCCCCTTTGAAATGAATAGGTGACGTGAGGGTGAGAAGAGCATAAAAATAATATAGTACAGTAAATGGAGAAATACACAAAACCAAAAGATATATAAATACATAAACACAATGTGCCATGCAATATGCATTGCCTTTTTATCCTTTCTTTCTTTTATAGATGATGTTTTAACGGAATTCACAGATGCCATTTTGATTAATAAAACGAATTTATTTCTCAAGCTTTCGGTTTCAAATCTGAAACCTTCTTCAGGAGATAATTGGAGATTGGAACAAGTGATTTGATAAGCTAACAGAATTCCGGTGGTGACTTCGTTTTGATGTGAAATTTAAAATATAATTTAAATTCGATAAGCTAGTTAAAATATATTATCACTATGGGTGTTTGATAAGTGGAAGTAAACATGCAGTCCAGATAGGGTTGATATCCATACCGTCCTTGTCGTTCAGAAATTTCTTTCTTTTGCTTGATTTTGGCTGCGGAACAAACAACGTAGTTGGGTTGGTTTGGCATTGGTTCTTAGTTCTTGCTTCGTTCGTTGTGCTTTGCCATAAGATAAAGCATTGTATCGCACTATTGCACGATCATCGCATCGGCACTTTTTTGTTTGGTTATAGGTGAGCAGAATCGTCAACTCATCGTCTTTCAAGTATAATTAAGTATACACGGGCATTTAGTTTAATCAAGTATATTATAACAATTGACAATTCAAGTAATCAATTCAATTGCAAAACTTCGTGGTAGGTTTATTAATGAGGTATTTTGAAAATGCGACTTTCTTCCATTTTTAATGTATAACTTCCATTTTTGGTCCATAAATGTCGTCACGTCACGTTTGCATTAAAAATTAATGCAATTATTCAGTTTCTTAAGGCTCATCATCGACATCTTCAACAAGATAGTATCCAAAGCTAACGTGATGTGCTTGTGATGAAGCTAAATATGAGATGTGATGCTCCGTTGCTTCTCAAATTTATTATGTGTAGGAGTAACTTCTAAGTAAAATTCCACCCGTGCCGTAAATAATTCTAATGGCAAATGGAGTCAGGTTATGATAACACAAGCAAAAGAATATTGCACAAATTCCTCATACAAGCTCATTTGGGCTCACCTCTACTTCAAGAGCACTCTTCCTTCTATATCCAATGTACCTATTTATATAAGCCATATATTCAACATACTTACAACACCGGGGCATTGCGGTGCATTACATTTTTGTCATTGCATTGCATTGCCTTGCTTTCATAGCATTATATTATGAGCATTGAGCATGCTTTGCTTGCGGACTATGCTCACTCGCCGCATCTCATTTCATCTAAAACTCAACGTAAAACTTGATAAAAGAAAAGCAAGAGCAAGCAGCACGTTGTCTTTGTGGTGGTGAGGCTCATTTACATTGCATTGGCATTGGCAGTTGGCTTTTCCCACTGTTTTCCTCGCATCCAGTCCAGTCCACCACACCACTGCACTCAGCACTAGGCATCGAGCACATGAGCTCCCAACACAAAAAGCGCTCTCCGGCTTCTTCTTCTTCTCTTCAACTCATCACATCACAAAAACTCCTTTGACACTTTTGTGCTCTGCTCTCACCTCTCCGTTTGAGTGTGCCTGTCTTCGTCGTCACTTTTTGTGTTTGTGTTCTTCTCCCTTCACTGAAAAATATTAACTATTAAATATTTTCAAGTCAACTTTAGTCATCTTTAACTCAGGAGGAATCCCAACTTAATTGGTAAGTGGCCAAGTTAATTTTTTGAGTTGGTTTTTTTGGGTCAACTTCAACAACACAAAAATATTGTGTGAGTTGTGCGGTGCACAAAAAAAGAAACGAGGCATTCTCCATTCATTTTTATTGTGAGCTGGTTGTTGGTCGTTGTGCACTGTTCGAACTGTTCTCCTTTTTTATATTTTAACTTTTAAACAAAGGTTTTTAATTGTGATTTTTTAATTTTATCAAAGAAAATATTAATCAAAGAGTGGAATATTGTAGGTCCTTTTGAGTTTTAATTTTGGTTGTATTTTTCTTTGTGTGTTTCAGGCATCAATATGAGTAGCAGTGGCCCCAGCCCCCGTAAAATCAAGCGAGTGGAGGAAGAGCCCAACAATGGAGGAGCTGGCTCCGATGATGATGATCAACAAGACGGGATGGATGAAGCCACCCGGCAAGCGCTCTCCGACATTGATGAGTGTCAAAAGGAGCTGGATGAACTCAACGAGAAGGCATCCAAGGAGATCCTCCAAGTAGAGACGAAGTACAACAAGCTCCGGAAGCCTTACTATGACAAGAGGGCGGCGGTTATTGAAAAAATCCCCAACTTTTGGGTGAATGCTATCGTCAACCATCCCCAGATCTCGATGCTCGTGGACGAGGAGGAGGAAGATTGTCTCCATTTCTTGAAGAAGCTGGAAGTGGAAGAGTTTGAGAATGTGGAGAATGGGTTCCGCGTCAAGTTCATTTTTGATGAGAACCCCTTCTTTGAAAATGCAGAGTTGATCAAAGAGTTCCAGCTAGGGCCGAATAGTGAGCTTATCAATGAATTACACAGTAAGTTAAGTAAAGGAGGGGTGGCGGATTTGGAGGGAAATGTGCTAATGTAATTTAATATGGGGTTGCTTACTCTCTCTTGTGATTACAGCGGAGCCCAAGAGCACCTCGACTACTATTAAATGGAAGGAGAATATGGATCTCTCAAAGAAGCAGCCTCAAATCATTGATGCAAGGAGGAAGAGGGGCTTGGAGCAGAAGACTTTCTTCTCTTGGTTCTCTGACAACAAGGACCCCGCTGCGGATGATATTGCGGAAGTGATCAAGGATGATTTGTGGCCTAACCCACTCCAGTACTATCTTACTCCGGATATGGAGGATGGCGATGATGAAGCCTTGTAAGTACTCAAACAGTAGCTCTTTCCTGTCTCACTGTCTGCCTCAAAAAAATATCATAATCACTTCAATCTCTAACTCCTCAATATTTATTCATTATTTTATTTCTTGCTTTTCTTTTTAACAGGGAGGAAGGTGAAGAAGGAGAGGAAGGAGTGGTTGTCGAAGAAGAAGAAGACGTGATGGAGGAAGAGGACGATGACGGCGCTGGGGATGATGATGATGGCGTCGGAAACGGTGAGGGAGAGGAGGAAGAAGAGGATGATGACCAGTGAGCCCGCCTTCTTTGCGTGATCACCGGTGACCTTTTACAAAAAAATTCGTTGTCGTGTTTGTCGCTCGTCGCTTTTTGATAAGTTAGAAAAAGTTATGAAATGAAATGAGTTCAGTCTTGTATCTACCACCTACTCTACTCCTTTGCCTTATATTTTATTTGATCGTTTAATTTTAATTGTACATCTTATTGATTGATCACATCATTACACACTATTCCTTTTTGTAGTAGATTAGTTGCCAGCCTTCTGTCTGAATGTTAACCATCTTCTTTTGAATTGAATGATTCTTTTTATTTGACAATAATTATTATTTTATATTATAAAGTTAATGAGTACAGAACAGAAATGATTTTTGATGCTGTTGCTATTGCTACAACTTTAAAAAATGAATGATAAATATTTATGACCATTGTTATTGTATTGTAAATTGTAATGATAATAATATGTATTCTCAAACTTTTCTCGATTTGATTCAACTAACTTTTTAATGTAATAGCAAGAGTTTAGATGTATTTCCTGTTCACTAATGAATTGATTGTAACTAATTATGAAATCTAAACCAAGGCAACAACAACACAACAACTCTTAACAGTTACTCACACAAACACCGTAAATGAATAATTAATTAAGATCTATGGTTATAGTATGTAGCTAGCTAATTAATTGTTTAATTAATGCTAAGAACCGTTTTTTTAAAATTTTTTGTTAGTTAGTTGAGAGTGGAAGAGATGTGAAAGGAAATTGATTTTTTGATGAGATAAATACAAACAAGTACTGTACTACTAAATAAGCAAGTAACTTTACCATATTAATGATAAGATGATGATGATAATGATGATTAAGGCTAAAAAAAGTTGATATGTCGCTGATCGGGGATGATACTGTACTACTACTACTATACTATACTATAATACAAATGAAATGGAGAGAGAGCGTGGAATTTCTCGAGTTTTTAGAATAAAATGGAGAAAAATCGAACTAAAGTTGTAATTTTCTATTTATTTTAGTTATAATGGAGCATAATAGTCATAATAGTTTTAATTAGGGGGTTAATTAGATAATTAATCAGTATTTTTTTTGGTAGGCGGCGGTGTGGTGTGGTAGTGGCATGGCATTGGCATGTCATAAAGAAAGGCAAGGAGATCAGTGCACCAACCAACCAGCAAGCACCACTGCACGATTTTCCCTTTTGGCTTTGGTTTTCTTGTGCTTTTGTGCATCTTGTGCTGCAGCGCATGAACACACTCACACCGACTCCTTACAAAGCGTGGGAAGCGTGCTGACCATAGAGTTGTTGGGGTGGGATGAGACACTGGCTCTAAATTCAACAAGCCTTTTTAGGAAAATCTGATCAGAGCACATTCTGCATATAAAAATGTAAATGCATGCTTTAGGATTGGATTTAAGCTTTGAGTTATTGAATTAGTGTTTTTCTTTTATTTTAAAAGTGGTTATCATCAACTGATAAGGGGATAAGATGAGGAAGTTAAAGTATCATGAGCAGAAGTTGTTGAAGAAGGTGGACTTTATCAACTGGGAGGCGGATAATAACCTCCGTGAGGTGAAGGTGATGAAAAAGTATCATATTCAGAAACGAGAGGATTACACGGCGTAAGTGGCATTGGTTGTGGTTGTGGTTATCAAGCATTGATAAGTTTGAATAGAGTGGATTTCATGGATGATTTATAAACCTTTTTTGTTGCTATTTTACAGTTACAACAAGCTGTCAAGGAAGATCCGTGAGATTGCGAGGAGAATCAAGGATTTGGATCCAAAAGCTGACTTTCGATTGGAGTCTGGAGCCCAGTTATTGGAGAAATTGTAAGAAGACAAGCTTCACTAGCCATAATGATCCTGATACATGATAAGGATGAGTAGGAGTTGAGGTTACGAAGCATGTTTTATATTGATTTGATGTGGTTTGGTTTGTATGTTGATTTTTAGGTACACAATGGGCCTGATCCCTGCCCGTGACACTCTCGAGCATTGTAACAACGTCAGCGCCTCATCCTTCTGTCGTCGTCGCCTCCCCGTGGTCATGGTTCGAAATAAAATGGCCCAGACAATCAAGGACGCCGTCAAGTTCATCGAGCAAGGTCACGTTAGAGTGGGAGTGGATAAGGTGACAGACCCAGCTTTCTTGGTGACGAGAACCCTCGAAGACTTTGTGACTTGGACAAACGCCTCAGCTATCAAGAAGCATGTTTTGGAATACAATGCTGTGGTAAGCCAAGCCAAATTAATCAGCAGTAAAAAAATTCTTATCATTAATTAAACCAAACATTCAACATTAAAGCATGAAATTAATCACGATTATTTTTTTGATTGATTCTCTTTCAGCGGGACGACTACGAGCTTCTCTAAGGAAATTATTGACATCTTACTTTGAGTGCTACGTGTTATAAATTAAATGCTATTTTTAATTAAGGTTATCCAAGACTGATAAGTTAGATAATATTATATATACTTAGTTAGACTCATTCTTCACGTTCTCTTGTAAGTTGTAATTCTCTTTTCTAAAGAAAAAATAACATTTATTTTGAAATGGAATGAATAAGCAAACAACGTATATATTCATGTACTTTTTTCACTTTCATTTTGTTCCATGTTCCATCGCTTCCTATTTCTCTAGAGGGAATTAGTCTCCCATTTACTTTCACTTTTCCATATCCCATCCCATTTTTTATGTTCATTTTTGTTCTCTATTGAATTTTCCATTTGGAGAGAATGATGAATAACAAAACTACTCCAACTCCACTCTCTACTCATCCACATCCATTCCTCCACCGCATTATGAGAGAGAAAACATTTTATTGTGATTGTGATGTGATGCAATGCGGTTTGTTCTAAACAAAACGACTTTACTTTGGTTGGTTTTGGTTGGTGTCATGTGTGCACATTTTAATCCTATAATGACATCCATTCCAGACTAGACTAGACATCAGCAGTAAAATGTAAAAGGAAAGGAAACACGGTGATTTAATGTAAATGTACATATGTGACAGTGGAGCTGGAGAGAACGGGAAATTTATGGGGTACGCAGAGCTTTATCTTTGGTAAAAATCAGGATGGAAGTTAAGCTAGAAACTACTACTCCCCTTCTTCTCTTTTTTTCTCTCTAAACGAGTTCAAAACGAGGTGGAAGTGGAACGAACGTTCAGCTAATTTCATATGGGAACAAGAACAAGGTTGAAGGTAAAAAAAGCTCCGAATTTCCATGTTTCAAATGCCTCCATAAAAGATCAATCATTTGAAAATGATGAGGATTGAGGATAGGAATTTAGAAACAGGATCCATTCCCATTTCCAGAGTGTCTCCTAATCTTCATCTTTTCGACTTTTAGAAGAAGAAAAGTTTGTGTTTTCATAAGAAAAAAAACGAAAAAGTCAAACAAAAGTTTTAAAGTCCTAATGAATGAGAAGATGATCATCATCATGAGATCTTATCTTGGATTCTAATACCCAAAAAAGTTTTTGAACTTGGCCCCCTTTCTTAAACAAACTAGCACCTTTTTTAATTCATCATCAGAGATCATCTCATCATCTACTCATTCTTTTTATTTACATTTAAAAACTTTCCCCTTAGAAATAAATTAGGAGGACTCCAGACTGAAGCTGAATCTCTTGCTGTCCTCGTCCGAGTCCCAACTTTTTTTTTTCTCACACAAATATTCATAAAATATCGGTTACAAAGAGGAGAGTTTTGAGCTCAAGGAAAAAAATATGAATTATTTACAACTCGACTTCGACCTGACTTTTTCCAGAGGGAAATGAGCTTCACGGTTTTTTTGCAAAGCAAAATCTCATTTCAAATTCATCTTTTTTGAAAAGTCTCTCAAAAAATAGGAATGCTAAAGCCAAAGCTAAGGTGAAGGTAGAGAAATGCAATAAATTTTCATTAGTAAAAAATCCTTGGAGGAGTAGCAAAGCAGGGTCCATGTATCATCTTCATCCCTTTTTTCTGGTTGGGTATGAATTCTCCATATTCCATCCCATAATTATTCCAACTGGGGACGACAAAAGTAGGAGAGCAGAACATTGAGCATCGACATCGACACCAACATAATATTTGCTTGTGAAGAGAAAAAGAAGGGGAGAGAAAGCAGTTGAATTTGATGTTGTTGATCGTTTCCCTGAGCGTAAGTGATAGTCATCATGAGACGAGGAAGAGCTGGTTCAACTTGAGCTGGATGAACTGAACTCAAGCTCATTCTGCTGTGAGCTTCCATCCAAGCCACTCTCTCATCCTCATCCAATTCAGCATGAGGAAAACCATTCTCAACTTCTTTCTCTCGAAAAGGAACATCGTCTCATCTTTCCCCGGACACGATAGGACTGACCTAGTTCAGTAAAAGTGGTCTGGTCTGATTCTGGTGGTGATGATGTTTCATACGTGAACGTTCAAGTGAAAGGGTGAGATTTTGGGTTGGATAGTTTGGATTTGGATAGATTATTCCTAATAAATCTTAAAATGTGAATTTTAACTCCACAAAACTCGGAGTCAATGTTGATATTTCATGGGGACAGGGGCTGACTAAAATAAAGTGAAAATTGGAGTAGATTCCTGTGATTTGGGAAGGTGTTTTACGTTGCCCCGGAAAAATAGTTTCTTCTCCAACAACTCTTCAACCCTTTGACGTTGGATTTGGATTTGTCAGTGTATCCTTAGCTAATTATCATCATCATCATCATCGTCAAGGGTAGTGAATCCCATCTGACTGGAAGTCGCTCTTTCAGCCGAAATGAGGCTCCTACCTGTCCTCCTCTTTTTGATCACGTCAGGTAAGCCTTGTCTTTCCTTCTCCACTTTCTCTATTCTCTTCTGTCTTTCAACTTTTTGTCTTTTCCTTTCCTCCAAGGAACATATTATTTGAAAGGTGTTGACTTACTTACTTCACACATTTTGAATCTTTCTTCACCATCATCATCATCATGATTCTCTCTATTGAACAGTAAAAAATGACACGTAGTAGAAGCATACTAGACTCCTCTCCACTCTACTCCACTCCACTCTCCATTCCCAAGACGAAGACGTTCGTTTTGTTCCTTCCTTCTCTCCTTGATTCTCACCACCTCCTATTTACCCATTCTCCTCACACTCTCTCTTTCTCAAGCCGTGGCTTGAATCCCAAAAAAACTAAATACAGAATTAGATTCGCTGAGCACCATTTGAGTATTGAGTTGGGTTGACAAACGACAAAACGACACATTTTCAGTCCACCTTGAAGCGTCCACTTCTTCTTGATCGTCACCATCATCACATCACCACCTTTCCGTTCCATTGGGACAATCTAAGACAAGACTCAAGACGTAGACAAGCAAGAGAACATTTTTGTCTCTCTTTAAAAACCCATCTAATTCCCATTTCTCAAAATTCTTTCCCATTTCTCACCTTAATTTACCATTCCAATCACAATCACACTCCTATTATCTCACAGAAAATATCCTTCCTTTTTCCCTTGTTTCATATTGATTCTTCTTTCAGAAATTCTTTCTCTCCAAATTGTCCAAGGAGCAGAAAACGGCAAGCCAATCGCTGAACTCAACTCTCTCCCAATTTCCACTCCACCATAGATTATTATTGCTGACGTTTGCCAAAAATCATTTCATTCCGTTTGCTTTCTTTATTGCATTCCCATTCCCATTCTTTTCTACTTTTCCATCCTACTTGGATTTGGAAGATTTTTTTATGAGTGATAAAAAATAACTATTTCCATTATATCCACTATTACTTTCTCTCTTCTGGTTTCCTTTCACATTCACACAAATCATAATTGGCCAACTAATTACATTGTTTTATGAAAGGGGTGGGAGAAAAGCGGAAAGGGGTGGTTAGCTTTTAGCTTTTTTTTTGGCTAACTAAATGGGGTGGAATGTGGAATGGAAATAAAAGTCATCAGGATATGATATGATATGATGATGCTATGCTGATGAGCTCTGCAATTTGTGATAAAGATGAATGAAAAGAGCAAGAATGAATTTTGCTTTTACAATTTCATTATCACTTTGAAAGTGAGTTGGAGCTTGAGCAGCAGCTCATCATGTAGAAAAGATGATGATGATGAAGGCAACTTTTATTCTTGAATGGGACGACGACGGGAAGGGTTGTTTGGTGCATCATATCATCATCATCATCATCAGAATGGAGCTCTAGTTGGTGCTGGTCTGTCTCATTATCCCTTTCATTTCCCTTCCGCACCATTACCTCACAAAAGGTCTCATAATATACTCATCATCATGATGATGATGTTCATGATCATCAGCTTGTTTCCTAAATGCACCTCATTTAAGCGGTGCTGCAATGGCAATAAAATGATGGCGTGGCTTTAGCTTGGCGTAACGTATCACCTTTTCATGCGGAAGTACGATGCGGAGATTTATGCAAAAAAACAAGCAATGTCAAAGACACTTGGTTTGGTTTGGGTTTGGATGGACTCCTACTATCGAAAGTCAACTAGACTATTTGGATGAGGATGCGGATGTGATGTGATTCTGGCTCCCGTTCTGCATGATTTTATTTTTTTTGGAGAATGGAATCATGGAATGGAATGCTATGCTAGAGTGAACAGGCATGGCACGAGCCGAGAGAGGAATCTCCCCTCTTTTTCTTTAGTTTTGCTGAGTTTTGCCCTTGCCCTGCTGCTGCCAGATCCGGTCGGATCGGATCTGATCCATTCCAATACTCTAAACAAAAAGTGTGTGTGTGTAAATATAAAAACACATTATTTTGAAAGAGTAGGAAAATTGGCTGCTTATTTACGAAGGATATCGATCCATTCGATTCCCAAAGTCCATTCTCACTTTCTTTCTTTTGGTTTGGCTTTCTTTGGCTTTGGCTCTTCGTGTGAATTATGATGTTATTGGAATCCATCAAAATTCATGTGGGCAATGGCAATGGACCAGAGATTGGTAACTGGAAGGTTCTAGTTACAAGTTAAGTTACAGTTACATTTTGTTTCAAGCTCAGTTACAAGTTACAGTTACAGTTACATTTAGTTACAAGTTACAGTTACAAGTTACAGTTACAGTTACATTTAGTTACAAGCTCAGTTACAAGTTACAGTTACAGTTACATTCAGTTACAAGCTCAGTTACAAGTTACAGTTACAAGTTATGTAACTTAACTGTAACTTAACTTGTAACTGTAATTTTTCAATAAAGTTACCCATCTCTGACTGCCGGATACGCTCTGAAATAGTATGGATACATGCTACTGGACCCAGCTACAATTGCAGCCTTCCACATTAGCCAATTTAAAATTGAAATTATAAAGAATTCTGTCACATTTCTGTCTGTCATACATTTTGTAATAGGCTCAGTTACAAGTTACAGTTACAGTTACATTCAGTTACATGCTCAGTTACAAGTTACAGTTACAGTTACATTCACTTACAAGCTCAGTTACAAGTTACAGTTACAAGTTACATTTGGATACTCGATCAGTTACAAGTTACAGTTACAGTTATGTAACTTAACTGTAACTTAACTTGTAACTGTAACTTTTCAAAAAAGTTACCAATCTCTGCAATGGACATACCTATTGATGATGGACATGGTGATTTATGAGTAGGAGGGAAAAATCCTCTGAGTACTTTATGTAAATGTCTTGTTTGTCTGTCCGTATTTTCAAAAATTTACATTTGTACTTAAATTTTTTTCAGTAATTTTTTATTTCAGAAAATTAATAATTATGATGATTTAAAAAAAATGGAAAGTTCCGCTTCTTTGTTACATCCGTTTTATGAAAAGAATATATAAAATTATGAAAGGCGTTGAAGCATTTCTTCGTTGGATGTGAACAATATCATTAGCTTACCAAACCACCATAATATGCGTGTTCTTCATATCATAAGAAAGTAGGCATCAAATCAGGCTGATTAGATAAAATTGATTTGATAGTGACCCACTTCCTTTATTTCAGTGGCAGAATGCCTCATGCTCAGCCGCGTTCTGGTTCCCCAATACAAATTATTTGGGGAGGATGCTCTCCTCCGCTGCGACTACGACTTGGGTCGTGACCGCCTCTACGCCGTGAAATGGTACAAGGATAATGAGGAGTTCTTTCGGTTTGTACCCCGTTTCAATCCACCCATCTACACTCATCCGGTGGACGGCGTCCAGGTGGAGAGCCAGCGTTCGAATGACAAGCGCGTTTTTCTTCGCTCCCTCTCTGTCAAATCAACAGGCACATATCGATGTGAGGTGTCCGCTGAAGCGCCCTCCTTTGCGAGTATCATGGGCGAGGGGAGAATGACCGTTGTTTGTAAGTCAGTCCGAGAAAAAAACCCAACAAAACAAAAACAGCGTCCCGAAGGAGCACTTTACAAGTCCAGAACATAAATTGTAAATGTTTTGCGTTGTGTTGTGTATTTTTATTCTCTCTCTCCCTTTTATAGATTTGCCAAAGGAAGCGCCACAAATCACAGGAAATGTGAGGGAAGAATACGAAGTGGGAGACGTGTTGGATCTCAACTGCACCTCGTCAAAGTCATTCCCACCTGCGAAAATAAGTTGGTACATTAATGACAATCCGGTACGTTTATGGGTCGTTCACAAGCTACGCGAATTTTATGCAAAATAGATTTTTATCTCGGAGGTGGTGAAGATTTATTTCTGGGGGATTTACATAAAAAATATATATGTAGAAAAACAAGAAGCTAAGCCAAACTAAAACCAAACCACATAATATAAATAAAAAATAAAATGGTATGGCAGACACTTGACTTGACCTTAATCCTCCCCTTATTTCAGGGAAAGAAACAATTAGAACGTGTGTTGAAAATGAGGTGGCTGGTTGGTTGAAATGTGAAAATGGGGTTAAAATGAGCATGTAAAATTGCCATGTTTTCTTGGAAAACGGCCAACCAACAATAATTTTCTTGGGGAAACTAGTTGCTTTCTCTTAAACCCAAAGACAAGAAGAGAGAGTTATTTTGCATTTTTCCATCTTTCTTCTTGTCTCTTTCTTTTCTCCTTGGCTTTCTTTTTCCCATTGAATTAGAATTGCAGATTAAATGGGTGGTGAGGTGCTGTGATGTTCCCAAAAAAATATTATGTGGTTTGGCTTTTTATTTCACTTTTTATTTTTTTTCTCTGGGAGTCTCTCCGGAGAAGTAAAGAGGAGATGAGATGAAAGGAAATAAAAGGGAAACTAGCTCTGCTTTGTGTTTATGGTCACGTATATATATTTTTTGTGTCCTGGACAAAATTCTCTATTCTCCAGAAGAATAGAATAAAATATGCATGAGCTGTGGTGAGGTCTCCATTGTTCTTTCTCTCTGTTGAATATTTTATTTTGGTGGAACACTAAAATGAAGGTGGAAATGCCGTGGTCCGTCTCACTTCGCCCAGCTCCATCTGAAACGTCTTCAGCATCAGCCTCATCTGTTTCTTTACTTCAAGAAGCTCCTGTTTTTAACCCCGCCACCAATTCACTGATGATCTCCTCCCTGAGGTTGCAACTGACCCTAACCCCCCACCACTTTGAGAGGAAGGGGACAGCGAGGGTCAGGTGTGTGGCGAGAATCTCACCACTTTTTTGGCAGGATGGGGATGAAAAGATTTTTGGACATTCGGGCGGCGGAGGAACCACTTCCGGACATTCTCATCGACATGAGAAAAGCAGTAGTAATTCTAACAAAAAGACGGATAAATTCCATAATTTTTCGGATGAAGAAGGAGAAGATAGTAATCATAGCAAATCATCCATTCACACGCTTGACCATCATCATGATCATGAGCAGCATCAGTATCATCATCCTTATCAAACTACTCATGAGCATCAAAATCAAAATCCACCCCCGTTTGGACACGGGCTCAGCTTCCAGCGGGAGGCACTTGTTTTAGGTAAGGCTCAGCAGTTAGTTGAAAGGTTGTTTACAAACGACCCTTTTTTAATTAATATTTTTTTTTTTTAATTTTTAACCTTCTTAGTTCGTGGCGGTTGCTCAAGTCAATCTTCCTACGCATTTCTTCCGATAGTAGCCTCTCTTCTTTTTGCGCTAGCCCTGAGATAATCATCATCATCATCATTGCATTGTGGATTGGACAGCACAGATAAGCACAAATTCTCATGTTTTTTCTTCCTCGAAACATATCACTAAAAAAATTGCTTATCAAATCAAATTGAATCACACAGCACCATAATAATACCCAAATCTTGTACATACGGTTAGTTTTAGGATAAATTTAACTTGTTGAAAAAGTGATCTATACATAAATAAATAAATATTATGATAATCAAATCATGTTATGTAGGCGTAAAAATATTTATGGTTAAGACAAATATTTAAGATAAAGCGGCTGTAGGTCTATAAAATATTTAATCATCATCATCGTCATCTTCCAGCTAAATAAATTCCTGATTCGTGTTAGAAAAATGTTTGCAGTGTTTGTTTTCTTTTTGGTTTTTGGCGTCATGCTAAATTGCATCAAAGTTGGTAGAGAAGAAGTAGAAACATCATGAATGTCTGTGCCAGTCACCATCAACAAAACGCATTGGATTTGTTTGGTTTGTGTTGCATATTACCTGCTGCTGGAACGGAACGAACGACAACGACCAAGTAGTTTTTTTCATGTAAAAGTTCATAAGAACAAGAAGCATATAATACAACGCAAAGCAGCTTAAGTTAAGAGAAACAAGTCAGAAATCGGAATCAGGAGAGAAGGAGAAGCAAAGGAGCAAGCAGGCATGGAGAAAAATGAGCCACTCTCCGCACAAATAACTTACTCCACTCCACTCTGCATAAGTACATTGTACGCAACGTGCAAGGAAAATGGTATTACAGCAGCAGCTTTAAAAAAGCCATGTAACACACTTGTCCGTTTGTCCGTCACCAATGTAATCTTTATATCAACTTGTATGAAGGCCATTCAAGTATATCTTTAACAAAAAAATAACGATTCTCTTTAACTACTTAAAAAATTTTAAATGGAAATTTCATAAAATACAACATGATAATGTTTCAATTTATAAAAAAAACAACACAATCTGACATAAATGTTGTTTTGAAGCTAGTAAAATTGAATAAACCATTTGAATGTTGTATTTAGTAGTTTTCATAAAATTTTAAAACGATGTGATAACGTATTAATATTTTTATTCATTAAAAAATATTTCTTCCGCTACTTCACTACATACCGTTTCTAAATATTAAAAAAATATGTTGTCGTGCCACCCCGACTTTTGTCTCACTTGTCTTTCTCTCACTCTCCCTTCTACCACCTCAATACACACATATTTCTCTGGAGAAATGTGAAAAGTGGTTGGGACTCAATTGTAGAACAAGGCAGGAGGAAGCCTAGCCACCACACACGCGACATTTTTCAAGTCTCTTTGTTAAATGGGACCTTATCCATTTCCATCAACCAACCCAGCCGGAAAAAAATGACGTTTCAGCTCCAACTTCTTTTTATTCCATTTCCCACCTGGTTTGGTTTGTCTCGTTTCTCTCTTAAAAATAAACAAGAACAAGAACAACCCACACGTCTCGCTACTTGTACTTCCTTTCTATTTCTTTTCCCCAAAAAATTAAGACAATGTACTTTTGAATAATGCATAGCTCAATAATTTCCTCGAGAGCAGAAAGAAAAGAGAAAGGTCACAATTTTCACGAAAAACGAAAACGCAACCTGTTTTTATTAGATCATCAAAAAGATCCGGATCCAACTCAGCTTCCCCTTTTTTTGTTGATCCTTTTTATAGCCTTTTCCTATGCAAATCTTCCAGGTGTCCAGTTCACTCTGGTTCTGGTAGTCCAGTCCACTCAACTCAACTCAAGAAAAGGTGAGCACTGCCGATTTCTTGACCCCAATTTCATTTCATCTATCCAATCCACCTTGTCTACATTTTTCAAAGGTGAGAAGAAGAAAAAAATCATGAAAATAAGGAACTTTTTGTGCCCAAGAAAATTGTTACAATTCCTTCCTTCCAGCACCAGTTCCAGTAAAACATAGTTTCTCACTCGCACTCGCTCACTTTTTCTCTCTCCAGCTATTTCTATTTGACATCTTATTTCGGGCGGTGAACACAAGGAACAACAAGAGACTTTCCCTTCTATTTTTTGTGTTCTTCTCTTCTCCAGGAAAAAAATCATTAGCTTTTCCGGGCACGTTCCATTCACTCTCACTACTTGATGTGATGTATCCTCCTTTTTTCCCTTTTCTTTCTTGAAGATCGTAAAAAAGGTGTGAGTATTTTTTGTTGGAGTTGGAAGTCGTGAGCTCTTTTATTTTTATCATTTCCTCTTGCCATAGGGAAATGAACAGCTTCACACTTTCACACCGGATATTTTTTATTGAAATTTTGTATTCGTTTGGAAGCAAGGCAAGGCTGCTGGTTTGGTTTGGTTTGCGTTTGGTTGCAGGCTTTTTTATGTTTCCGGCAAGAAATAAGAAAGAAAAAGAAGAAGATGGTTCTTTTTATTGGGGGAGAGTCACCTTGTTTTATTTTGTCAAGTGGCTTTATTACTCGTTTTATGACTCTGCAGTTGAAAATGTTGGAAATGTTCAAATTCTGATAATCATGGTTACTTTATGGATGGTTTTTTGACAAGCAGAATTTTTGTGCACGTAACGGAATTGAGTTGAGTTGACATTGGCTTTGGCAATGGCACATTTGTCAATTGACAATGTTTCATTTCATCCCAGCCCAGATATATTCCCAGTTGAAATCAATCATCATGAAAAAGAATTCTGGAGTGTTTAGAGTTTAGGCTGATTACAGATCCACCTCACGTTTCAACGCTCAGCAGGATAAGTAATCATTATGTGAATCATTATGAGAGAATGGGTCACCAGTGGAGGTCGCTTGGGAATTGCACGCAGTTTTTATTGGGGATAAAAAATATGCTCAATGAAGAAAAAAGCAAGTCGACGTCGAATCCAAACCCAAGCTAATTTCATTTATTGGTCAAGTCATCAAGCCCCAAGCGTGGAGAAACGAGTAAGAAAAATTATTGCAATAAAAAATAGAGGTCAACGCAGAGCAGAACCAGAATCAGCTTCTAATTTCGAGAATAGAAATTGAATATGTGACAAAAAAGGGACGTTGTTTTCTGCAGAAAAATATGCGTACCAGTCACTAACCTATTTATTTTATGAAGATGTTTTATAGGGTTGCTTTCCTCGAGCATAATTTTTTGCATGTGCGTATAAGCGTCTAATTTCCATTTTTATTTCAACAAAATAGAAATACATTAGTTTCTTACCAAGTTTTCAGAAGAGAAGCTTGGAAATGTTCAAGACACACATAAAAACACAGTATGAATTATTGGGGTGAAGTGAGAATCCCAATCGTTATGAAAAGAAACAATGTATTTTAAGAGACATTTCATTTGACTTATCATTTATAAATAAACCTGGAGATAAGCTATAGTAGACAGACAATGAAAAAATTGGGTAATCAAAACAAATATAAACAGATGAAAATGAATGACGCAGAACAGGCCACTGTGTGTAAGAAGGAAATAAATGCGTATGGCTGCAAAAATGTGAACGTGAGTAAGAACATTGTTGATATTAAAGGTAGAAATGTAAACATATTCTCTTTCAACAAAATTTTATCAAAGTCCAGTTTTAATTTACTTAATGATATGCATGTAATGCATGTGTAACAGACGGCTCAAACGAATTTATATTGACCCTTATTGCTCATTGATAACTGTCAACAACTTTTTATGCTGATAGTGATAAGCAGAAATAAATACATTTTTAACCATGAGGGACATAATGACGACTGGCTGGCTTGATTTTAACGCGCAATGTTATCCTGTTATTTCTTGGATTTGGATGAATCTAAATCACAAGAAATTTTTTAGTTAGAAACCCTAGCTGCTTAAAACACGTTCAGTGGAAAAGTACTTTTGGAGTTAATTTTCATTTTTAACAAGATTATGACAAAAAAAACATAACAGGTGACCAGTCTGTATTGGACTTCGCTATAGCTTTACGTAATCCATAATTACGTTGTGTTGCTGCTGGTCATCGCATCGTCACTGGTCAGACAATATTTGAAATATTTTATGCAAACCACAGCATTTTATTCTGAGCACTTCTTCTCCTTTTTGGACGTATTAACGTGGCGTTAAGTATTGATACTGATTGCACAAGGTTGAAAAGCAAGTTCAGCATAAAAAATGCAAGTACCTGGATAAATTGTCATATCATTTGCAAATTTCGTCATCCATCGACAGATTGATGAACTTTTATAAAGTTATGAATGATAAAGGTCAAATATTTGGAGACGTTTGTTGCATCATTTCGTAAACCATTCCAAACTCAAACATTTAAAGTATTCAAATCCTCTTGTTTTGTATACATTTCGTAAAAATTGAATGAATTTGTGCGCATAAACTGTTTCTGATATTTCCTTTAACATCACCACAAAAATCTATGAACATATTATTATGTTTGGAAATACGAATAATTAATATGACTTCGTTTTGTAAAAAATATCAGCTCAGACTAAAAGTAAATGCGTATATTATTTCTTTGCTTAGCCAACCAGAAGGATTTATCGACTACCAACCTTTTTCTTTTCGTCCTAGTTTTAACTCTCATCAACTTGTTTCTTAATCAGATGATAAGATAAATAATTATTTACCAAGTAAAGCTAAATAAATAAATAAAAATATAAACCAATGCCATTAGTCATGCCACGTTGTATCGTATGACAAGAAAGTTCGTTTGTCAATATACAAAATAAATTGGATTCATAAAATATGATCCAAATTATCAACAGTTATTTATCTAGTCTCGTAATATTACGATAAATTCATCGTGAGTGAGTATGAGTAGAAATGAATCGTCTTATTTTTTCCTGTTTAGTTTGAGATTCAGTTAAAAGTCAAACTTGAAAAGGTCTTGTTACATTCATCTTGGTTGACCTTGTTTCAGAGCGATGATTTAGTTTAGTTTAGCTGCAACTTACGTAAATAATTATTGCACAATGCAATACAACCTTCTAGCAAACTAAACATATTTTGTCCTTGCTTAAAACTATGAATGCAATCGTCAGGTGATGTGATGCAAGATGATGAATGTGGAGTGAAGTTGCGAGTTAGGGTGACACACTATCAATTTCGTTTTTAAAGACTTTCCATGATTCCATGAAGTAGCTCATCGATAGCTGAGCATCATTAAAAAATCATTAAATTTAGTTGATTATGCCATTCTAAACCTTCTCGTAAAAATTCCAACGATACTTTGCTCATGAATGTGATCATGAGGATGGAGACGGAGTGTAATTTTACACCTAATATTCATATTCATATTGATACGACTGACGTTAATCCTCGTGCAAAACGAGCCGACCAGGCCACCACGAGAGTTCATGGGCATATGGAGAGAGCTGATCAATGATCATCAATTCACTTGAACCTCAACTCCAATTTTATTTACTTCAACGCATTTTTCACTCATTTACATAAACCATAAACCAATCATGTACAAGTGTATTTTATATTCTACATATGCATTGAAAGCCTACATAATTATATCTACACACGATGCACGAGAAAAGGTTTTACACTTGACTGAACCAGAGTTGGGAAAAAACGGGACTAATCTCTAGTTGACAAGTTTATCCTTTATCACCCTATAGTATTGTCGCCTTTCAAAACTTGATCAGTCAATACTCAAGAAAATGTCATGTATTATATGCACATGGCAAGTTTTACGACTATTCACATATATTTTACATGAGTTTACATCAATATCACACACACGTAACTTTGGTTTGGGTACCTCTCGTCACCACTTCAAATCCAAACGTCTGGCTTGTCTTGTCTATGTTATTTGTGGTATTTCGTAATTCATAGCTTCCAACATTCTGTCAATTCCACACTCATTCTTTCTCTTGTCAAATAGCATTATGATCATGCTTTACTGCATGAGGTCAATTAGAAATCGGCCAAAAAATGATTGGCATCATCATCATCATCAGCAGCAGCTTTAACGTCAGGTGATGATAAGAGCTCAATTATAAAACCTCCTTCTTCTCGTCTCAAGTTCCACAGTTTGGAACTAAACTTTGTTCCTAGCAGTTCATTTTTATTTTATTACAAAGAAATACTTTTTTGTATCTCTCAAACCAAAATTCAAAATGCGTACCTACGGTGAAACGGCGATTGAGACTCCACTGGAAACAGTTTCCTTTGTGGATCCCTCCGAACATTTCCGTCCCGAGCCAGTATTTGCTACTAAACCCGTAGGCACTTTTCGGGACTACACCATCGACGTGAACGATCCGATAAAGGAGCGCGTTCGCAAGACCTACCTGGACATGCACACTAACCAAACAGTGGACTTTGTACAAAACAAGATTGCTCACTGGACGAAATTTGACAAATTTAAGGTACAAACAAAAACATTACATTACATTACATATTCTCATTTATTATGCATTACACTACACTTTGAAGTGGAGTGGAGAACGAGACAAAAAATCAGATAATATATTTATTTTACGCTTGACTTTGAAACTTTGACACTTTGACACTTTGAGATTTGCATATTTATTTATTTATTTTCTTTCACTCCAGGCAAATATCCTCAGCGCTCTTGACAAGCTGAATGACCTGGTGGACGAGAGTGATCCAGATGTTAATATTCCCAACATTGTGCATGCCTTCCAGACAGCAGAGAGAATCAGAAAGGAGCATCCAGACGATGACTGGTTTCATCTTACTGGACTTATCCATGATCTTGGAAAAGTATGAGAAAAAAACAGACAAAAAATCCAAACCCAAATCATGATCATTTTTATCATTGTATCTTGTATTTTTCTTTGAAAAAAATAAGGTGATGGCCTTCTATGACGAGCCACAATGGGCGGTTGTTGGTGACACGTTCCCTGTTGGTTGTGAACATGCCCAGTCCATTGTCTATCGGGAAACTAGCTTTCAAAATAATCCGGATGAATTTGACAATAGATACAAGTAAGTATATATCCTTATATTTTTATGGGGTGAAGTGAGAATACCTCTGCTAAATAAGGTTATTGGTATTATTATCATTTATCATCTTGTTTTTTCAGTACAAAATATGGAGTTTATCAACCACACTGTGGAATAAAGAATATAATGATGTCATGGGGACATGATGAGTATCTCTATAGAGTTCTCAAGCATAATAATTGCACTCTTCCCGAGCAAGCTTTTTATATGATCAGGTTTCACTCCTTTTATCCATGGCATTCTGGAAAGGATTATATGCATCTTGCTGACAAAAAGGATATGGAAATGTTGCCATGGGTTATTGAGTTCAAGTAAGAAACAAAACCATTTTTTTTAAATTTTGAGAAAAAAAGTTATTTTAATCTTTCTGCATAAAATACTGATTATTTTGGGCATTGATTTTTTTGTAGCAACTACGATTTGTACACAAAATGTACTGACATTCCAGACATTGAAAAGTTGAAGCCGTATTATCAAAGTCTGATTGATAAGTATATTCCTGGAGATCTTGAGTGGTAAAAATTTATTTAATTGATGGGTGGATGTGGATTAACCTGTCAATCATAATCATCATGAGTTACAATCAGCATGTTTGATCACTGGGAATAATAATCTTGATGGATGATAAGAATTGAATGAATGTTAATAGTAATTTAAACAGTTTATAATTCATTGTGAATATTAATAATTAATTAAATTTATAACATAGAACGAGAGACATAAAACAAGCTATACTTTTGCTATTGATAATAAATACATACTTAATGTCGATTTTGGTAATGGAAATGATAAGCAGTAAAATAATATACATGAAAAAACGTAACAAAAAATTGCGAATAAAAAATGCAATGTTGATACTATACAGCAGCAGCAAAGCAACAACGACGCTTACTTACAAATGCAAAGCGATGCAACAAAGAAAATATTACATGTCATTTCTGACAACCATTGAGTGTCAGGTTTCTGTGAGAATCCAAATGGGAAGTTCAAAGTCACTTTTTCTGTGCATATGCTAAGACTAAGCCAGCATATTCATATTCCTGTATCCTGTCCTAGTCAAAGTCAAAAGCTGTCCTTTTCTTACTTTATCTTACGTCTTACTAAGGATATATAGGAGTTTTATATGGAGTCTCAAAAAGCCATCGAGTTTTGGGGTACTCTGAATGAACGCTCATCATACAAAACGTTCTGTTTTCCTGTGGATTTGGGATGATATTATTGTTGGCTTTTCCCTTTTTCTCATTGAACTAAGCTAAATTGGAACTTGTAGTAGCTTGACTAACTTTAACTTTCAGTTTAATGGCTCAATCAACACTGTACACCTTAATAGTTTTGCAGGTATTTACATCAAAGGTAAGCATTTGTTTGACTTATCAGTCCAGGGTAAACTTTGACTCTCCTGTTTCGATTTATACTAACAAAAAGTTGAAACTGGCTGGGCAAAGTGTTATTTAAATTGTAAATCATAAACCCTTTAACAACCTAACAACTTATGTTGTATTTCACGTTTCTAAAAACGTTAAGTCAAAGTATTGAGTATGGCTTATCACTCACTCATTGATAAGCGTAGCTCATCTCGGTTGTGCTTTCACGTACTTTCAACTTTAACATTTAATTGGTTCCTTTTGTCCTTTTGTTTTTAGTTTTATGTGTTCCACCGACAACTGAGGGACACGGACAACGGAACCTTTTAACTTTTCGAATTGATTGAAGCCACTAGTGACCAGACCTGAAAAGGACAAGATAAGATGGGCCGTACTGGTGCTGCAGAATCAGAAGGAAGCAAAAGGAATACTTTCATTGGCCACCGGCTCACTACTATTCGTAAGCGTTTAATTCTTCATGAGCGCGATCGTATACTGAAGCGGAGTTTGGTAGGAGCTCACAATCAAATTAATCTCGTAAGTTACCTTCAATCATCAATCAATACCATTCATCAATGACCAAATACTTCTGAAAGGTTGATATTTTCAATCTGATATTAAAATTTTAAGGAGCAAATCAAAAAGCAATTGGAGGAGGACAATCCTTTTCTCACCGACAATGAAAAGATACATCTGGCCATGAAACGACAGGTCGACGAAGCCTACACAAGTGTCTACCAAGAGGTCGAGCAAATGAGATCCCAGCACCAACCACTTGCTCCAGAGTTGGTTTATCATTTAAAGGAATGGTTCCAGGGAGCAGCTTCCCGTCTTCGAGGGATCTCCACGGAGCTTTCCAACGTTGAACTTGAGGAGGGACTTAAGGGGTTGGGCATTTCCTCCCAATCACAATCATCACAACCAGCAGAAAATAGCTATGTCTTTTATGGAGCAGGTGACGCTGATGCCAACAGAATTCAGGAGAAACGCATCAAAGCCAATCTGGAGGTTTGGGTTCGCAACAAACCCAGAATTTCGGAGGCAGTGGAGTCATCAGGCGAAACCAAAATTATGATTTTCACCCACTTTCATGCCATTTTAGAGCTTTGGATAAAAATATCAAAGGCCAATAGCTATCTCGTTGACTGGGTTGAGGATGTGGATAAACTGCTTTGGTTTCATGATGATGATTTTGGATTCAAAAAGGCTGTCCCGTTTTTGCTTCAGGTTGCTCAACACTTTGAGAACATTGCTAGTTTGTTGACCTGAACGCTGAACCGACAAATGTAGAAGGAAGGTAAAAGGTACTACTTTACTAGATTTTTATTCGTATCATTAATTATTAGCAAGACATTTTCATTACGTGGCTTTCCTCTCTTTATTTTAATTTGACACAATAATAATAAAACTATGTATATTTTGGTACTTTTAGGAAAGTTCAAGTATATATCAATCATGATGGTTGATAGCACACTCTAAAACTGGACTACTGGAGTAGTCAACGTCAAGCAAAAAGGAGATCCTCCTACTCTGCCTCCTTGACTGGATGATTTCTTTATCACAAGACAATTGTGATAACTTGGTGCTATAGAAAACTATTATATTTTTTAATTTTTTTACTCACTCTGATGTCAGTAGTTCCTGTTAAGAAAGAAATTATTATATTATATTTTTGTACTCACGCTCATGTTAGTAGTAATTATTGTATTATATTTTTGTACTCGCGCTCATGTTAGTAAATTCGGTTCGAAAGGAAATTATTATATTATATTTTTGTACTCGCGCTCATGTTAGTAAATTCGGTTCGAAAGGAAATTATTATATTATATTTTTATTTTAAACTCACTCTCATGTCTTGTTCATGTTAGTAGATAGTTTCTGTTAAGGAAAAAAGTAGTGTAGGATTTTAGTACGTATTATTTAGGACGTGTTAAAGGAGTCCTTATCAAGATATTTGATTCAACTGCCTTAACTTCTAAAATGAATGTAAGTGTTAAGTATTTCTAACGTTGAATTGAACTGTGAAAGATGCCGATGCCGGAATTTTTTATGCATGTAAAACAAACGTTTATCATTTTGCTTATCATTTTGCAGGAGAGAAATGAAGTATGTTGCAGTTATTGCATAATGCTGCTTATGTGACGTCTCATCAAGAATAGGATCTGAGATTCATCCATTCAGAGATCGTGAGAGTAAGGTGGCGTGTGATGCAACCAAGTGTGGCGTACGCAAGTTGATATTTACTAACTATTATTATTTTGCTCCTGTTTGTGTTTTAATAATTAATGGTGAATATGTGTACTGTTAGTTGCTCTACACAAATAAAATTCAAATCCAATTTATTCAATACAATTCAAAACCAGGACAAAATTGTTATCCGACAGTTTAAACATTTTTTATAAACGTTTCTCATCGCTTCCACCTGCCTCCACCTTCTCAGGGGTTTTGGCCGTTGTTGTTGAAGTTAATAATCTGGAAGATCTTCCTGATAGTCAAATCCTCCAAAAGTGGGATCTCCAAGTAGCCGGCTGCCTTCAATGACAATAACAATTAGCATTAGTTTTTTTAAAACTTGAACGTAGACAGACAGATAATTCAACAATCAAATCAATCAACTTCAAACTTACTTCATTATATTCCATTAGTAGATTCAAATCCACGTTAAGAAACTCAGCGTCCCACTCACTCATTTCGTTCTCGTCCCACTCGTTAAAGGCTTCATCCTCATCCGGTTCGGGGTCATTCTGAAAAAAAAACATATTAGGAAAGAAAAAAACTACGTATAAAGTAAAAAGTCTCATTAGTTTTTTCTCTCAAGAAGAAACATTCTACCTTTAATTTTGCTTACCTGATGATGCTTTGCCCACTCAATTATTTCTTTCAAAACGTAGCCAGACAGGGGGAGTGAAATAACTCCCCCACCAGCTTGAATACCACCTTCTTCCTCCAGCATAGTTTTGATTTTCATGCTTACTTTCGCCACTTTTTCCTCCACCTCAAACATTTCCCCATTTATACCTGCACACTTAAGCGTGACGGTTGGCATTTTGAGAAGTTGAGTTGACCTGGAACTGAACTGAATTCTGGTATGGTAATGACTATTAAAAGACGACACACGTCTGACTTTTCATCACCTTCACAGCAAAAAGACATTTGTAGCCAAAGCCAAGTAGCGAGTGCCACGTACGCATTTTCACTTCTTGGAAATCATTATAGGTACTACCAAAGCCATTGTTCTTGTTCTCGATAAATAAAACTTCTTTTTATTGAGGGGAAATCTCTTTTCTTTAAAAAGTAGTGGAAATACAGGCAAGGATTGTTCATATAAGTTCAATTCACTACGTAAAAGTAGGAAGTAGATAAGTAAAAAAATATGTACGGAAATAAACTGGCAACTGGCTATACTTATTAACAAATTGGCTATTAACATAGGAGATCCAATTTCGATATGATTTATATGATTAATCAAATCATTGCATATCATTGCTGCATAAAGTTTTTAGCAACTTGTTTTTTTTTTACAAATTCCCGAGAAGCCACTCATTCTCCATACGAACAAACTCTTCCTCCTCCGGAGTGTAGTCATTTCGAAGGCTAAAAATCCGTCGTATCTCCTCTGGTGTACTTTGTACGATGATGTTTGCTGCTTTGGCAGTGCCAAGACCCACTAAACCCTTTATGTCCAAATAGTGGGCAGCCTACAAATTAATAAACACATTTAAATTTAAAAGTTACATTATGATGCATCAAAGACAAAGAAAAATAAGATGTTTCTTTTTTTTTAAAAAAAATAATCAAAATACCTTTATGTACCAAATGACTGTTGTCGGGTCCACATTAAAAAACTCGGCATCCCACCCTTCTATCTTGACAGGGCATGAAGGGTATTCAGTGGGGTGAATGTCATCCTTGAAATAACAAACAAAAATCTTAATAGACAATTTGACAATAAAAAAATAAATTTGAACCCATTTCCCATCTTGTAATTATATTGAAGATTTGACACAATTCAGACTCTATTTTTTATTTTATTACCTTATGATGATTCAGCCACTCCACCACTTTACGTAAAATCTGACCTGGTATAGTCGCCACAGGAAGGACATCACCTTCCTCAGGCTCCATTATTTCCACCATTGTTTTGATTGTATGGCTTATCTTAGCCACTTCAATATCCACCTCAATAAGTACCCCATCTTCACTCTGAAGCTGGATGTTTGGCATTTTTGCCTTACAAAGGTAACAATTAAACAAGGTAACCAAAAAATCACTAAACTATTTTATGTGTTTATGCCTGGAATGAATGAAAGAGATCTGTTGAATGAGTGGGTTGTTTTTGGTATATCCTTTTACAATGACATGCACCCATATATGATGATGATATATCCCAACCCAATATCCAAAAGAACAAGACAAGAGTGAAGAGATTCTTACAACATCTGAGGAATAAAGTTGGAGCAACAGGAGGAGTTGGTATATTTTATATTTTTATGCATAAAATACTATTCCATTTCCATGTACCTCTTCCCCTTTCTTATGATGATGAACATATATTGTGTAGGAAAATTATATATTAGATGATAGTCCTTTGTACCTCCACTTCCACTTGAAATTTTTATTGTGTAAAATATATTATGCACTCAAAAATACGTGATATGTATACTTTACTTAGAGGAACATTTTTGTGCATATTTTGACAGTCTTCTTCCCTTTAATTTTCCCATTACTTGAGAACAAACCAGTATGTCCGTCGTGCCCACTGTTCTTCTGGAAGAGTTGACATCCATTTTCGAAAGGCTATCATGAGCACACACGAGATAATCAAGGTGGCCCCAATCAAACTTGATCAGAAAAGGAATCAAAGATTAAATTAGCATCGACAACCGTTGACTTTACATTTAATTACACATAATTTCTTCGTTATCCGCAGTACCTGTACAAATCTGGCACGGTTCCTAGTATGAAAAACTGGAGCCCAAAAGCAGTAATCGTGTCAAACGTCCTTACAATCGCGATAACCCCTGCTTGTTCATACTTCATCGCCATCGTCATTCCAACTTGAGCAATAAATGTTGCCACCGCTAAACTGAAGGCGAGTGCTGTGTCTTTAGGGGTTGCTGGTAAGTCGAATCTCCAAATAGCTAAAGAACCGCACACACTTATGATGGTTCCCCATATTCCAAAGGTTAGGGTGACAATTGAAACGTGAACATCTCGGAGGTATCGAAGGAGAACCATTGACACGGCGGCAGTCAACATGGCTCCAAAAGCGAGCCCGACACCTACCTAAAAATTTAAACAAAAAAATAGAGAAGGTTAAAGTGATGAATAATATTGATGATGATGATGATGACGGTAATTCGAATTTTTACCATCGTATGTTTATCAAAAGAATCCTCCCCTGTTAAAATCGGAGGGCGAGCAATGAATAGAACTCCAACGACGGTGAGTCCCGCTGCTACTACGGGAAATATACCGCAAGGCTCCGCAAGAAAGGTGTGAGCAATCAACGTCACAAAAACTGGTCGACAGGAACTAATCACGAGAGCATCCGCCAAGGTCAGCGTTTGAATTGAGTAGTAAAGTAAAATTAAAGAGGAACCTCCAAACAAACCACGAATCTGGATTGGAATTTTAAATTTTAAACAAAAAATAATATTTGATGCTTTATTTTTTTTAATTATTTGAACCTACATTATTGAACACAAATCTCTTCAACTTTTGTTTATCAGTCAGTGGCCAAATGGCCTCCAAAACATTCTCTTTCCTTCCGTAACGGCAGTACAAGGCAAGCACCAGGACAGGAAAGAGGACCCCCTGAAACCTATACGCTGCTAAAGTAATCGGATGATAGTCCTTCATGTACTTGACGATGAGCCCAGCAATTGTGAAAATAAAGCCGGATCCTAGTGTCAAAAGGATTCCTAGATAGTTTGCACATAAGCATTTGCCACTTGTTGATTCAGGTTCAGGGGAGGATTCAATGTCAACGGCTTCAACGTTTTTGGGGGAAGCTGAGACATCACCTTCCCCTTCGGTTGGGTTTGGGTGAAGTTGACCACCCTCACCGTCGTTATCTTTCTCTCCATTCTCCGGAATATTGAGGAACACGGGTGTCTCGTGGACGGGGATGGCGGTGGGCTCCATTTAAGTACTACTTTATCTGTAGGAAACTAAAATATTTTTTAAATTGCATTGCAACGCAATTAAAAGATGATGATAATGATATGATGATATTTTTCCCCGCATGCTGTCTTTTATTGAAATGCAATTTAATTAAACTTCCTTTTGTTGCAATGGGAACAGAAACGAAATATTTGACAATCATTGCTTATCATTATCATCATCATCATCATCATCAGGCTCATGTCAATTTTAACTTTTAACACAGTTCTGGTTTGGTTTCTATCTCTTCAATGTTCGAGACGCTCTCTCACATGTACTAGTATGCATTCTCATCTCACGCTGTTCGAGAAGCAGGTAAAATTTTCCATGGGTTTTACATAAGCCATTGACTTGTTAGACGACCCGCGCAACTTGGAGATTTTGACTTTTCTCTTTTTCTGCATAATATTTTATGTCTAAAAAAGTAAAAACACAGAAAATAGAAAGAATTTTGTTTTTAGTGAATTTAGTTGTGTAATAAATCTTTTACCATATCATCTTATCCATCATTGATAAGTAAAGCTTGACATTGACCTGTGACGTTAAAGGTAAGCCACTTTTTTTTATAATAATGCTAAATCATGAAATTATTCATTTGTGTTGTGATTGTTGTGTGATGTTGATGTGTAGTTATAGTTATGTTGCAATGTCAATGTGGTCTGAATCCAGAACTTCATACATAATATTTGCGGTCAGCAATGGTGCTTATCATTGATCGATAAGCAAAGGTCATTTAATAAACTGTAATTATATGTTTTTATTTTCCAGCTGTCTTTCAAATCGCGTTCGTTCGGAAAGAAGGTTGAAGGTTCGCGTTCGAGAGTCGGAGGTTGTTGGAGTCTGCAGTCGTTTCTTGAAACGGTTGACGGAATTGTAAGCTTGCTGGTCATGCTTGTCAGCAATTAATCACAATCAAACTAAATCATCATCAATCAAGCTGATTCTTACAATGTTACAATCATAGAATACATTTAAATCATTATATTTTGTATTTATTTATTTCATTTTTAGAAAGGCCTGCTGAACAATGTCAAGTGGGTCAAAGAACAAGCCAATAACTATCCAGGAAAGTGGAAGTGAAACCGACTTTGAAGATGATAATCTCTACCTCGACTTCGAGAATGAAGCTCTGCTAATAAAAGAAGCAAAGGGAATGTGGCAAAGTCAATTTGAGCATTTGCTTGAATTTTCCGAACAAATCCTCCCAACAGCCCTCTACGAGCCGATGAAATGGTGCCGTGCCACAATCACCTCTGCTCTCTCTCACATTGCCAAAACTGAAGAAATAATCAGCAACATGGGACCTTCCACCTTAACCCTCTTGCAACAACAGCTTTCACTCTGGGAAAATCGTCAAAAAACTGCCATCTCAAAATCAAGAATCCCCTACTCCATCCAGTTGTACAAAAATGCTGCTGACATTTTCTACTGTGTCCTCTACCAGAATCAGGACCTGCTTTCTTCTTCAGCAGAACGAGAACTCATCATTGATAAGCTATTCGAGTCTCAATTCGGAAAATGGAAGTTGACTCAAGCAAGACTCCTCCTAAAATTCAATTCCAAGCAGTATTCCCAAGTGGAGGATTTCTTATCCAATCTTCAGCATATTTACCGAACTGAAACTCTCGCAGCTTTAGTTTCCTCCTATTTAAACCCACTAGTAAAGTCTCAAAAAGAAGCTGTTGTTAAAAAAATCAATGAGCTACTTTCATCACCGGATTATCACGAAAATCAAATCACCCTGATGCTCCTCACCCGACAAGACTGTGAGTTCAAAAGTGTGATACTGGAATGCATAATGAAATACTTGATAACCGATCCTCAAGACAGTACCTGCTCCCCGGGGGATGATAATCATAATGTTTATGTGACGAGGGAGAGATTCAAGTTGTTTTTGGAGGCGGAAGATGATCTCTTAGTGGAAGCTTGTTTGGAGAGCGATTCTATGTCCCCCTTTTCGCTACTACATATTATTGTGAAGGGACTTGACCTCATCAGTGCTCCAGTAATGAAGAAACGCTCAACCCTTTTTGAAGACTTGAGACCCCCGTTGTTTGGTGATAGGTTGGAAGCAGAGCTCTCCCTTCCTGTCGAGATCTTCAGGTTTATGAAAGGGATGGAAGATGCGGAGCTTTCGACCAGTCTCAGGGAGAAAGTTTTGCAAGTTTTGAGAAATATTAGTGATCAGCATTATTGTGTGAGTAAGGAATTTTGGATTGAGCTTTTTGGTCTGCTAAATGATAGTGAATATCACAATCGTAAAAGTGGGTTTAATGATCAGTACCAAGCTTTATATCAAACGTATTCCTAATGTACAACGAAGTCGTGTATTAAAATGTTTCAAAATGTAATTAAATAGAATATGAAAAAAGGTCAAGTATTTTTGTTTTTTTCGATTGTTTTACCACACCAGCTCTGCTTAATCAAACCAAGAGCTGAGGATCACCAATTTTTCCTTGGTTAACTGATTCCCAGTCACCTTTTCGATATGCAAACATTTCGATTTTGTAGTATCGAATTGTTTGTATAAAAATGAACAACACTACAAACATTCCGATTTTTTGACAAACATTTCGATACTAAACACTCTTTATTAAATCAACTTTGAGATGATGGCGAGTCACAGGAATACATCTTTACTAACTCAAAATCATGAATTACTTCAACATAAAAAATATCAAATATAAAATTTACATACGTTAAACGGTAGGATACATGTGAGTAGAATTGTTAAGCCATTGTAGGAAGCCCTTAGCGTCTGAAGTTTCTTCTTTGTAGCCTATACACAATGATAATGCTTTTCTGTTAACCTTCCTGTATTTTTTCTTTTGCAAGGGCAGCCTTCAACTTTTTCGTATGGATGCTAATATGTTTTCAGTTCTACTCTGTTCCTTCCTAATGTGATTTCTTTTTTCCAAAATAACTGGAATACTCAACGAATGCAGAAGCCATGTTCTTCACTACGAAGTTGAAACTGAACTACTCAAGTTCAGTTTCGGATACCTGAAGTCTGAGAGATTTTGGTGAAGGAAGATTAGAAAAGATTTTACATGTAATTTGCATCTAAAGGTTTGCATTTACATGTAAAGATCTTCAATTTTGAGTGAGGAAATAATCAAAATTTTTGCATTTCAAAAATCGAGATTATGGTAAATCGAAATGTTTGTATACAAACATTTCGAGAGGAGAAAAATCGAAATGTTTGCATATCGAAAAGGTGACTGGACACCGGTTAACTGCTTCAAACCTGGGATAATCAAGAAGTCGGCTGCCTAAAATCCCAAAATCAAAATTAATAAATAAATTTAACATTGACATTATTTAAAATAAGTAATCAAGCTAGAAACGCCCAAGATGGTAGGGATTATTGTTATAATATTTTTTTAGTATTTTGCAAAATGATTTGAAGCTCGCAATTTACCAAATAGTATTGACAAAGTGTGGTAAAATCCACATCGATAAACTCCTCATCCCATACTGTCATCCCTGAGTTATTAACATCACCATCAGTTGGGTTAGGGCCATCCTTGAAATTTAAATAATAAAAATAGTTGAGCAGTTTAAGAACATGTTGGAATTATTTTGAGAGTTTAAACAGAATCTTAAATTACATCGATATCAATTGCTACCTTGTGACGAGTCATCCATTGAATGACATCTCGTAAAATCCGACCTGACATAGGCCAAGAAGAAGAAGGCCAATATTTTCATTCTCACGTATGTGGACACTGCTTAACATCTCTTTGATTGTTTCGGATTTGTAAGCAACTCCCAAATCAACCACAAAAATTTCCCCATCCGAACTCTGAAGCCTAAACGTTTCCATTTTGATACGTGAGAAGGGAATGGTCAGCAGTGTTGATGGTAGCTAAAATCAAGTCACAAAATAGAAGGGATCAATTGAAATGGGATTTGTTAAAAGAAACAGGTTGATTTGATATATATTTTATATGGGATCTACATACAACATACAACCAACTGTGTTCAGCTTACAACTTACTCACACACACTCAAAAACAACGTACCTACTACTGTACTAGCATATATCAGACCTTTCCTTCCTTTTTTTAGAAAGCAGCGCTGCTCGCTCAATGTAGCTAGCATCAACTTGTTGCTAAACATCGTTTTAAGATGTCGCAAATTGCTCAATTTCTTCTTTGTTGTCTCAATCAAGGCCATCAAAGCTTCATGCATTATATATGACATGACAGGAATCATAAATAATCCGTGTTGCTATCTTACGGAATTTTTTATACGTTCATTTGAAAAAGTAAGGCTGTACTTTCTATACACATGATACCTTATGCCAGGGCAGGGCAGGGGGTATATCATTGCTTTTCAAGATATCTTGGATGTTTTTGGCCGTAACATCTAAGGTTACGTTAATCCTTTTCATCAACCAAAAGAGAGCCCTCCACAGTCTCCCCATTTTTATTATTTCTCAGTATTTTGTCTAATTCCAAAAAGGGTCACTGATACAAAAATGTTTCTTGACAATAAATCTTTCTTGGAACCAAACCTTTTTGGGGGGTGGGGGGTTCACTGTAAACCGTAACATTTTGTGACATAGGGGGAGGGGGGTATAGCCATTTCGTGACAGTCACGCTAGTAAATAAAATTTCTTACTTTTTGCATGAATATTATGCCGCAAAATACTTTTCATGTACTTGAAAATCCTATATTGGAAGCAATATCAACGTGTGCTTTCACAGGATACTTATCAGCAACGCTGCTGTTGTAAACACGTTGTTTTACATTGGTTTAAGATTTTTTGCTTTAAAATCAGTGCTTTACATCTTTGTTTATTTAGTTAATATTGAATTTAACTACTCAAAAAGTTCAGTATGACTGACAAAAATAGTGTTCTTTACAAACAGCTGTGGAAAGAGTACAAGGCTGCGAACTCGAGTAAGCCACATTCTCAGCTTGACAACGAAACGGCTGCTATTTGGAAGCTGTTAAAAAAGTCTTTGGACTTTCCCAACAACGTGACGGAAGAAATTTTTAAATGGAAACAAAAATCCATTGAGAATCGGAGGAAATTAGATAAGTTCTGGGTAATTGATAATATGCCGATTTTATTGTGACACCATGTTCATAAATATATTGAAATAAATAATACAAATGCATGACTTCAATGTTTAGGTTGCTCTTCCTAAAGCGTCACCCAATAATGCTCCATCAAGGAATCCAGATATCGAAATTCTTGACGAATCACTTAAAGATGCTGGAAGCTCTCCATTGGCTAGCTCAAGTACTCAAATGGAGTCCACAACAATCATCGGCGCCGATGTAACCATGACCCATCGAATATCTTATTCTGCGCCTGCAGAAGACAAGCTGCGAAGAGAAATATTGAATATCAGTCAAGACATTGTGCATCTAACGTCCAAACGTGAATCAGGACTGGCTACTTCAGAGCATTTAGAAATGTTGAAAGACAAGAAAAATGAATTGAAAAAAAAGAAAGTACTCTGAAGGACCTACTAAACAGCAGAAAGAGTCAACGTCGAAGCCACGGGGATGCCCAATTCTGCACGGCCGCGATTCGTTATTTGGAGGAAATCTCATCCATTTTGGGCCCGGAACACGTCCTATTCATTAGTCAAGATGATAAAGTAAATTTAATACTAACTCATATTATATTGAACTAGCAATGAGCGCTCATTGAATTTTCATTTTGATCTAGGCTAGAGTTCCCATTGGAATTACAGCTGCAAATAAGCAAGCCCCAATGGTTATGAACGTCGATTATCGCATTAAGCTTCCAGACCATGACTGGGTGGTAGCCGAACGTCACAAACTGATCCCTTCAGTGTATGGCATCATGAATATTAAGCCTGATATGCTTGGAAATTATCAAGCCGTCACACACAGTGGTCCCACCTTTATCTGTATACGAAGTGGAAAGCACTGTAGCAGTACCGCATCTTCTCATGGAAGAGACTTTGATTCCCTTTTGTCCAACGAAGAATTTTTGCCATTTACCCGAAATTCCAGCGGTGAAGTAAAGCCAGTTGTTATCTTGGTGGTTGACGGAGGTCCAGATGAAAATCCAAGGTAGTAACGGTTGTAACAAACCATATAATTTAATTACCTATTACGGACATACTAAAATCGGCGCCGATTTTTTCAGGTACGAGAAAGTAGTAAACGAAGCATGTCGAAGCTTTTTGACCCACAACCTTGACGCAATGTTAATCGCTACAAATGCCCCTGGAAGAAGTGCATTCAATCGAGTTGAACGTCGAATGGCTCCACTAAGCCGTGAGTTATGTGGCGTTATCCTCGATCATGATCACTTTGGCTCACACCTAGATGAAAGGGGAAGAACAGTTGATGAAGATATGGAACGGAAAAATTTTAAGCATGCTGGAGAAACCTTAGCGGAGATTTGGGGATCCGTAATTATTGATGGCTTCCCTACTATTGCAAAGTATGTACCTCCTGAATCTAGTGAACGCATTGAAGACCAACTACTAACTGCCGAATGGAAACAGAACCACATTAGAGAGGGAAATTATTTTCTCCAGGTATAATTTTTATTGAAGTCAGCACTGATTTTTTACTGTGAAATTTTGATAATCATTTAGAAATTATATGTAGGTTATTAAGTGTGGAGACTATCGTTGCTGCTCAGACTTCAGAAGCTCATATCCGAACGTACTACCTCACTTTATACCTGCTCCACTTACCGTACAACAATTCTCGATGACTGCTTTAGACATTCCTGATGGAACGAACAAGTTTTCTTCATTGTTATTGCGCCTTCGATTGAATGACGGCCACCTTAGGACCATTAGTGGTGAAGTACCATTTGACATCGCATGTCCTTCTGTGAAGGAGTTAATTCCAGCGAGAACCTGTTCGAATTGTGGCTTGTACTTTGCTTCTGTTAAAAGTGTGAAATTCCACAAACGAAGTTGCCAGTCAACTCATCCAGCGCTGGATGAAGATGAGCCATTCGGTCAACCAATATTGTCAATTCGTTGAAATAATAGACCAGTGTGGATTGCAGCTCAACGTCAACGAGAAAGTATGGTGATTTGGTCTTCTAGAATCAACGATGAACATGCAGATTGGTTTGATAATGATGATGTAGCTGGCGTGGAAGTGGAACCCAGTGATAATGAAACCTCGGTGAGTAATATCATTGACATTGCTTCACACATGAACAATGTTTGGGAGGCTGATACTTAAATTTATGTTAAAACAGTTAAAGTGCTTTGATTTGATTGATTTAAAATGTTGTAATTGATTTGACTTTAATGCATTGTAACAATTAAAAGTTTATGAAATATCGATTTATAAAACTTTATTATAATAACTATTTTATTTATTTATTATTAGCCCCTGTCAACATATTTCATTCGTATTAATAACATAATGATACTCTAGTAAAGGTCCTAAACTACACTGGCAAAGTCGGTGCCGACTTAAAAATAGATTTTGAGGATACTTGCAATCTCGCCCCTTCAGTGACCACAATCCTGAAGCCCCTGAAGGCATGGCCACATGGAATAATGGCAAATTCAACGTCAGCTTCGCAGCAATCTTTACACACAACCTGTAAATACATATTGCATTGCAAAGCATAAATCTTTTTAATGTAACGGGTTTGTTATGTATGTTGGAATTGAAATTAACTTACCTTTGGCAGATCTTCGTCATACTTCACTTTCATAATTTTCAAAAGTTTCCAGGCGTCCTTCAAAGCGTCTTGTTTGTTTCGTAGGATGGTGAGATCTTCGTTATCAAATAAATAACCGAATTTATTGATAAGGTTGCCAGTTGAATTCAATAACTCCTTCTCCTGCCATTCATGCTTCACCTGAGCAATCACCAGTGGGCGCCCACTGAAAGCTTCCTGAATTCGTTATTAAGTAAGATTTGCCGCTAACTTTTAATCTTAAACTAGAGCCTAAGGTTGATGCAGATGTAGCAACAGAAATGCATACGTAACGTGACATGGGAGGTAGGGGGTCACAGGTTTCAAAACGAACATTCTGGCGTTATGTGACATGGGGGGTAGGGGGGTCATATCTTTTTGTGACATTAAAGTGACATGGGGGGGTGGGGGGTGCAAAAAATCCCCGATTTTTTCGAAGCTTCTTAAAGTATGTCCCCTAAGGTTCATAACACAGAAGAATTAAATAACAATATTTGACAGCCAACAATATCATTAATCAATTTAAAAATTTTCTTTTAAATTGCTTAATGAGAGATTAGTTGAGAGATTTCTTTCATTCTTAAATTTAATGAATTGAAACAAACGATCACAAATTTGAATCACAATATGGTTATTATTGACATTAAAAATTAAAATGAATTTTACAAAATACTTTTTGATACTATTAATACGCAAACTAGTATTTTGTTTCATGATTCGTTATGACTACGATGACGTAACAAAGGACATACTGCAGATGCTTTTACGGGAAATTTTTTCGAAGAGCGTATTGAGATTTGTGAAATGTACATATGAAGTGTATTTGGAAAGATGAGATTTCCTCTTCACTAAACTCATTTCACGATGTTTGTGTTTCACCAAAATATTTCGAGATAAGATATTATCTCGAAACGATCATCTCCGTACTTAGCTTAACCAATAAATAATATATCTATTAGCAGAAGTAATAGCAATAGGTTGATTTTTTGAACCTTTGTAAAACGTCATGTTTGGCTTAAACTTGAACCCAAAGAAGAACCCCTACCCACCTAACCTGGCGAACTATATGTATGACACCACTGATGACCATGCTAAATCGAAAATATGCGGGTTTGATAGCCGTAGTAACTTTATTTACCCAAAATACATAATCACTTGAAATCAAGCAAAAAGATGACTTGTTCATATCAAAACAAGACCAGTTGACAATGAGCTAATCTGAAATCAACAGGGATTTTAAGGGCCTAATCGACGATCCAAATCATTTTTCCAATTTGAATTTTCACCTTTTAATTTTCAATATTTCATTCATTTCCAACGCATTGATAGATTATGTGTCAGTCCGAGGAATTTCCATCCACTTCTACAAAAGGATGTCCATGTATTTTTTTGACAAAAACTTGGACAGCACAGCAGAAGGCGGAGTTTCATTTTACAAGGGACTATTCAAAAAGGACAATAGGATTTCGAAAATTCACAGAAAATGGCTGAAACTTAAACTACAAACATAAAACACATTGCCAATAAGTATATGCTACTTTAAAATCAAAATTTTGAGTCATTGATTATTAATCAGTGACGATTTCGAAAACTGAAAATTAATCAGTGACTCAAAATTTCGATTTTAAAGCAGCATATACTTATTGGCAATGTGTTTTATGCTTGTAGTTTTAGTTTCAACTATTTTCTGTGATTTCGAATTTTCGAAATCTATTGTCCTTTTTGAATAGTCCCTCGTAAAATGAAACTCCGCCTTCTGCTGTGCTGTCCACGTTAAAGTTTTTGTCAAAAAATACATGGACATCCTTTTGTAGAAGTGGATGGAAATTCCTCGGACTGACACATATTTTTGTTGAACAACTCAAAATGGTATTCAAAATGCTTCTACTAATCAGCACTAGTTTGTCGCTAGCATCTTCTGTTTTACCCAGGTTACCCCGTATATGAAGAGACGGTTCGAAAGCTGTTTCCTTATTTGGATCCTTACCGCATGAAAGAATTTGTGAATCTTTTTTCAACACTTCATAGTCTTCACCAGGAACTGAATGAGGGAGCAGGGCAGTGCAATCGCGGTCTGGCGTTTAAGAAATTTAAGCATATGAGATCCCGGGTACAATTGCCCCATCCCGGGATGATGATGATGACTCTACTACTTTGCTCTGCTTTGGCTCTACTGAAAAAAATGAGGCAGTCTTTCTCAAACCTGACCACTGTTTTGCAGAAAATTAAAAACAATTTTTTATGTACTATATTAAAAGAACTTGCAAAAATATTAGATGTGTACTTTTTTTCTAGTCGGGGTGTGTTGAGACAACTGAGCTGGGGCTATCTGAAGTTCGAACACCATAAATCGATTTACTCCCACGTACATTGACCGATTGACCTGAAATTTGGTATGGAGCATATTGACTACATTCCCAATAGGTTATTTTTCTTGGATTTTTTAAATTCGAATTTTGGGCGCGATATTTCAAATCTCAAAATCTGAAATATGTTTTCAATTACCCATTACTATTTGATCGCAATTTACTCATTTTATAAGCATTTTACCATTAAATTTCAACTAAAAAATTGACCGTTAAGATTTTGAAATTTCGCGTCAACTGTTTTTTATGTATATTTCCAAAATTTCTTATCAAGTTAGTTAATTTGGATTATTAGACATGTATTAAAAGAAAAATCATCCAAATCGATTGAGTAGTTTACGAGAAAATGGGGTTTAAAATTTCTTGGTTCATGCAAAAAAATAATCTCCCGCTCAAAAATCGAATTTCAAAAATGCGAGAAAAATACCCTATGGGGAATTCAGTCAATATGTCCCATACCAAATTTCAGGTCAATTGGTTAATGCATATAGGAATAAATCGATTTATGGTGTTCAAACTTCAGGTAGCCCCAGCTCAGTTGTCTCAACATACCCCGGCTAGAAAAAAAACACGCATCTAATATTTTTGCAAGTTCTTTTAATATAGCACATAAAAATTTGTTTTTAATTTTTTGCAAAACAATGGTCAGGTTTGAGAAAGACTGCCTCATTTTTTTCAGTAGAGCCAAATCCTCATCATCATCATCATCCCGGGATGGGGCAATTGTACCCGGGATCTCATATGCTTAAATTCCTTAAACGCCGGACCGCGATTGCTCTGGAGCAGGGGAGCGGTGGCTAAAGCAGCAGGTGAGGACATTCCTCGACACTTATAATCACCCGAACAATAAGGACCAATGGCTAACGCCCTTACAGAAGTCATAGACAAATTTATGCCTCTTATGATAACTAGATTTGGTAGAGCGTGGCCAACCACATATCGTTCATCACAGTTACCTAATGCAACAATTTATGCTGATGACATGGCTGAAGGTTTCTTTTAATTGGTATTGCATTGAAATTGTTTACATCTTATTGAAATATTATACATACTGTAAGAAGCCAAGTTGTTAAAAGGTGAATAAAATTGAATGCATATTCCTTAAGAGTAATTCATTTCCAGAAGAATTAGTAAAAAACTCCGTGACCGAATGTTTACACCAAATAAAACATAAAAGTCACCTAAATCTCCATAGTGAGTTATAAATTGTGGTAAAAAAGTGACCAATTGTAAACGAAAAATACGAATCCTTGATTTGAGTAAGCATGCCTAGGACACACTCTTGAGCTTTCTATCCAGGCTATGCTGCCAGTTGATTTAAAATATCTACAAGCCTTTGCTTACTCAGATTTCGGTAAATCTAAAGATTTTTTAAATCACGGATTACCAAAGCAAGGTATTCATAAATTATGCAGGTTGCGATGTCTGATTTGAGGTCTTATCCACCCATACAGGTTAAATCTTCCAGGAATATTTTTAATACGAAACTTTAGAGGTAGCTCTAAAACGAATCTTTTAATTATCTTTATCTTGTTTGGGAAGTGAAAGGAAATTTCAGAAATAAGGATACCATTGAATTATCAAGGCGATTGTTGGTAGGGACGTCCAGCTTTGTAGTAAAGGGTTACAAAGTAAAAGCTATTTAAAAGTTAGTTAGCTGAACAAGCGTTGCCGAAAAAATAAACATGAAAAATATTCTAGAAAGGAAGGTTTGCAAATTTGAATCATTTCAGCATGTTGAATGAATCAGTTCACTAACAATCAGAGGTTATATTAATTCTAATTAAAAAAGGAGAGCAATAAATTCTATAATCGGGTTACAGAATAATTTAAACGACGTATTGACATAATTACATGTTTTCACAAATAGAATGCATGTGTCTTTTAAGACAGTCTTCAAGTGGGTCTCCAGATGCTTCGATGATACTTTCAATTCCAAATTTAGCCTTCAGTTTACCCTTCGTCTCAGCCACAGCTGTGAATTCATTTGATCTAATATGGCCTACCAAAAATGTTACGAAACCTTTGTACTCTTCCTTGATTTCGTCTGATGTTAACCTACGCACCCCAGTAGTTTCATCTGTGACTTCAAATAAGATGCGATAATCGAGCTCAACATTTTCCGCCTTTCTTATAAACGAGGTGACTTTGACGTTAGTGCATTTCGGCACCGTAATTAGCTTTTCAGCTGTAAACCTTGTGGTAGTTTCAATCCTGTTTCTATTTCCAGTTCCGGAGGTTTTCCCATCTTCATTTGCAGAAGTCGTGGTATCTGTAGTACTCACTTTACTTTGTAGAGTTTTTACTTCCCCTTTACTTGCCATTACAGATAGCGTAGCGGAAAACATTGGAACACCTCCTCCGATGCTGGCTCCTGCTCTATAAGTATCGCTTGATGAGTTGCTGCTGCTATTTTCACGAGAGACAACGTTTTTTGAAGACTTTCCAATCATTTCACGAAAAGCGGTCGAAATCTGGTATTCAAATGACTCTGTAACTTCTTCTGATACTGAATATATGTCTTCCATTGTCGCAATTCCATCATTATAGAAGGTTTGTGTGACCCCAATTTGGGCTTTTTTAAGCGAACCCAGTGGTTTGGAATCGAACATAGGTTCATCGTTAAAAATGTTGAATTTTAAACTGCAAGTCAATAAACAAAAATTTGTTTCAAAAGGCTGTAAACCAACTAGTTCTATCTTTAAAATCAATTCATTTACCTTCGACACCGTATTGGAATATGGCAAGGTTCTAATGATCGAAATATGTCCGGAACAATATATATTAATGAAGGTGGTGGTTCCCATGGCGGACCTTGGCAATTGTTGGTTTCATAATATTTAAAGCAGTTTCCATGGGATGCAAACAGATACGTGAATTCGTAAGCATGAGGAGTAAGATCTTGAAAGTCAATAGTTTTACACCCACATATGTCACGGATGGTTTGCAATATCCACCAACCATTACGCATGTAGACCCATGAAGTCGAAGCATCAATCCATGGAGCATAGTTTTCGAAATCATATTCTATTCGACTTTCCATTTCAGTACAATCCCGAAATGAGTTCGCAGACCATGGTCCACATTTGCCATTATCGTCACATCTGGCCCCCTGACTCGTTAACTTGTTAACGTCCTCTCGTACTATACGATAGCCATCCTGAGCAATTTCATGGCATTTATCGCTTCCAAACACAGTTATACATTCAGTACTTCTGACGGATCCATTAAAATTTCGAAAATGTACTGGTAAAGCTTGACAATCCTTTGTAGAATTAGTTTCATATAAATCACCTAGGAAAAGAGAATTATAATTTCTATTAATTTTCCAGACAGCCATGTATAACATTGCTCTGACAACTAAACAACTCATTTACCTTTGAAGTCGTGTTCCTTAAAAAAAATTACTTTTGAAGCAGTGCACCCCGAAGAAATGAGCATTAAAATTTGAAGACATCGTAAAATATTCAAAAAATACATTTTTGCTTGAAATAAAACACAATGCGAGCACAAAACAAAGAATTATTTATTATTATAGTACTATGGCTTGTTCGACTTGCCTTGTAGCTAGAATCAGAAGCAGGATGTACTGTATAACAGTACATCCATTCGCATTTCTTATGCGCAATTTAGTTTAATTGACTTGCTCTTGACGTTTAATGAGGCTAGACATATATAGCAGACAAGACATAATTACCAGACTAGACATTTTTAGTAGCATAGACATACTTTGCAGGCTTTACACAAGAATTTTAATAAGGATGATTGTATTTTATTATGAATCCAGGCAAAATGGATAAACTGGCTAAATATGGAAACAAAAGAACAAATTTAACTATACATAGCAAAGTCTTATCCTTAGGCATATACATAAGGATACCAAAATTGATTCCTTTGCACACAAACACTTGCAATTTGCTATACAGCACCCTGTACATGCTAAGGTTCAGTTTGTGTGCTCAGAATTTGATATTTTAATCGTTTCAAACATACATAATTTTATAACTAAGGCATATTCATACGTATTGAAGGTATTTATCCATTAAATTTGAAGTGGGGTGGAGACATTAATATTCGATTTAAACCGGATCCAATCCACAAGTATTTTTATCCATTAACATGACTGGCCTTACATAACAAGCCAAAAATACATAAATATCGGACCTGACATAATAAGTCGCCTATACATAAACTTGTCCCTCCGATGCCTGATTTCGTTTAAAATATTGTGAAATTTATTAGTGGATGAATTCCCTACTGAAAAATGGCGGAATCAGGAAACAATTTAAACATTTGTAAGTTTTTAAAAGGCAAACGCTTAGGTCTGATTTAATTACTGGACAATTGCTGAATTACAGAGTTTTGGTATGCATAGTAGGTCCCCATAAAGTTTCCAACAATTTCAGAAGCGAGCTCCTTCTTCATCACTAAGACTCTAAATGAGTACAATTATCATTGGATATGTACATACGCTGAGAAAACGATACGATGTGGATATATTGATTCGCAGAAAATTTTACAGCATAAAATTTTTATCGTATGAATTCATGTGTATACTTCCTGTGTCTACACTGTGGGGGGAAATTCAACTCGTAAAAGGTTTTTGCATTTTTAGAGATCGAAAACGCGTTACAATAAAAAGTTGTGATTAATCGTGGATTGAATATTGATAACATAACCATTGTATTTTTGAAAATAGGTAATGGTTTCAATAAACCATATAATTATTTTTAGCTGGACTTGAAGATTTTCTGCTACTGGACTTTACTTCATGAGTCACGTTTGGACTGGCCTAAACTTCAATATCCTTGATTGAAATGATTCAAGGGCTCTAAGAGGACTTGCCAAATCCTACGACCAATGTTGCGGACTATCAGCACAAACCATTGATAATAAAAAATACAACATCTACATTCTACGATGTCGAAAGTTACGATCTATTAATTCATTAATTCAAAGCACAAATCTAAGCGAAAGAAAGTTTATTAAAGCTATGTTCCAATTAGAATAGGTACCACATTCATTTGAGCTTATAAACTAGCTAGAGGTAAAATTTTACGTACATTATATACTTCCCAGGTACGCTTCCAGTCCCCTTGCGCTTCACGTACCACTTGCCTTCTTTGCCTCTTAATCTTTGACCGCTTTCCCCTTTTTCGTTGTTCTGTTTTGACCACTTGCCCCTAAGGGCATTCGTCCATTTTACCCCTCAGACAAACTTGCCCTTTAAGTTATTGAGAAATTAAGGTCTCATCAGCAACAACTTTGAAGTGGCTAGGTATGAAAAAGCCTTGTATTTAAAATGCCATCAAAGTGTAGTAGATTTTGGAGTATGCTAAATTGATTGGCACTATTATGGTGATGCGGTGAATTTATTCGTTAGCACCTGGTGCAAATATTTGGGATCGAGATAATAAATATATTTTGTAAGAAATGAATAATTTCAAGTACCATAACAGCATTATTTAATGAATGTAAGACAGGGACGACAAGGCAGAAATTTTTATTCAAGAATATCCAGATACGACCGTTTTTGTCGACAATTTGAAAACTGAGTCAACGCTAGAAGCTACAAATTTATTTTTAGCAATTACAGCATGATATACTACACCAAGCAAAAGTAAATTTACGTGACGATAATTTGAAAAAGTTCGCTTGAAATGTCAAAGGATCGCGAGCAGTGTCCTGGGTTCACATTTGTATTCGTGGAAATTTAGTAGCGTTGCGATCGTGATTTTGCGACTTTTCCAAACAATTTCTCAAAGAACTTGTCACTATTTTTCCGAAAGTGCAGTTACTATTGTAATGTATTTTTAGTGAGTTAAAGTTCCGATTAACGCAATCATATAGCGACATTTTAAGTACAAGCCTTTTTCATACCTCGCCATTTCAAATTTGTTACTGGTGAGACCTTAATTTCTCAATAGCTTAAAGGGCAAGTTTGTCTGAGTGGAGAATGGTAGAAAGAGCGAATATCCTAGTGATTTAAGGGACAAGTTGTAAAAAGAGCAAAAGGGGAAAAGGGCATATGGTACGCGAAAAGGGATATTAAAATAAATTTTGGTAGTATAAGCAGGCATAATATTGTTAAAACAAAACTAACCATTTACTTATTTATTAAGAATAATTACAATCAAAGAATTATGCGTTTGCCGTTGGATTAAATTTACCCGTTGTCGTACATATGTGTTGTTTGAATTTCTCCACACAATTAAGCAGTGGTTCTCCTCTTCCAACCATAATAGAATTTATACCAAACGATGATGTAATGGTAGCAAATGTTTTTGTTATGATATTGAAGTCGTTCTCTCTATCATGTCCGTTTACAACATCTACATAAGAGTCCAAACCTTGTCTAATCTCCTGTTTAGTCAACTTTTCCCCATCAGCCTTTGTTCCTGTGATCTCAAATAGTAATCGGTATTTAGTTTGGACGTTTTCGGCCATTTGAATGTAAGACATAACAGTATAAGAGGTGCACGGTGGGATAACAATCTTTTTGCTGAAGACTACAGATTTGGTTGTAACAAATGTACTCTTCGTATTGGACTTTGAGGTATTTTCACTCTCAGCGTAAGATGACCCTGAGGAGGTGTTGCGAATACTTTCCTTTATTATTTTGCCCTCCTTATGATTTGCACCAACAGTCACTTTGCCTGAAACAAAACCTGCGGACCCTTCAACCGAAAGGTCAGCATCTAACTCCTTTGTACTTGACGACTCGTTGGTGTCCTCAAACTCCATAGTACTCCCGTTTGATGCCTTTTGCAGTTGGCTCCAAGCATCAGAGTACTCAATCTCAGCTGTTTCTTTAACGTCTTTCTGTACTCTGTACAGATCCACTATTGTAATGACCTGTTTGTTGTCCATTGTCTGCCAGATGGATATGGCGTCCTGCTTGATTGTACCCGGAGATTCCCGGGGATCCGGAATATGATTCATACCAAACATAGTAAATTTCAATCTGCAAAACATTAAAAGGTTACTGGAGTAAAGTAAATACGTTTAAACGATGTCATATTTTACATGAAACTTACTTATGGCAGGTAACAGGGGTCACGCAAGGTTTAATTGATTGATGATCTTGATAAAGGCGGTATTTTAAAGCATTTTCTACTAAAATTGGTTCACCTTCGCAATTGGTTGTACTATAAATTTTGAAACAGTTTCCATGTGAATGAGCCAAATGCTCGATTGTACCCAATGATATGAGGCTCGCACATTTGCAAATATTTCGAATCGACTCATTATGGTAAGAAAATTCTTCATAATAGTCCAAATCCGCTTGTGGTCTTTTCTCCATTTCAGTACAGTCGCGAAACGAATTGACCTTGAACGCATTTTGGTCTTTGTTTTTTGGCAAGCTGGTCAAATCTCCTTCTGCTGACTTAATTACATACCCATTCCATGCAGTACAGTCATTATTCGGAAAAACAACTACACATCCTGTGCTATTGATCGATCCAATAAGGTTTTTAAAGCCATCTGGTAATTCCTGACAACTTGCTGTAGAGTTGGCCTCCTGTACGTCACCTATGGAAAACAGGTTATCGTAGGCTGAAAATAGTTCTTCTATTTCTCCCAATTATATACTTTTTCAGTAGGATTACCTTGGAAGTTTGCCTCCTGGAAGAAACGTACATTTGCAGCAGTGCTTACAGAAGTGATGATTGTTAAAATAGTAATAATTCGAAATAAACGTAAATCACACATCATAGTATGGACTTCGACTTTCTACTGTGATGCCACTGGTTGCCTTTACCAAGAGCAGTTGCAGAAGCTAATGCTCTGCTAATTTAACCAAAAATAATTTGAGTAAATTGGTATCACTATGCTTCAGCTCACTTTGCATGCAGATTTAACTGCAGCTTAATTGGTCTGGCTTGGAAATGAAGTAACCTTGTAACGTCGCAATTTCAGTAGTTAATTTAATTTGTTATGCTAATGGCTAATCGTTCTTACTCTTTCATGACACATCGTTCGAGGTTCTTATTTTAAAAACAAATGTTCAAGATAAACTGGTTTTCTTAATAAGGAATCTTGTTATAACAAGAATCGAAAAAATAAGAAAAGGGAAATATGAAGTCTATAAAGGTTAAGATGACAAAATAGGGTGCCGGTCGGTTCCCTACAAGGGCTTTTCCCCACAGGTGCCAGTTTCCCTACACTGCCTATTCCGCACACAACTATTTCCCTACAATGACCTTTGCCCACAAGTCGGTTTCCCTAGTGACATTTTCCCCACAAGACAAATTTTCTCTTCGTTGAAATACTTACATGGTTTAATAGGAATATATGAGAAGGAATCCTTCGGCATGATGATGATGAGCAGTTAGGCTTGCATCGATATTAATATAATATATTTACATCATACTTTCATAGAATTCCATTCATTGAATAGAACTAAATGCCAATCCTAAATGTGAATGATTATAATGTAAGCCTAACATTTAAAACAGAATGATAAGGTAACAAGTATGTACATATTTACACCTTTTCATTTATTAATATTTTCATGTTCATGGAATATTGGTAATAACATCCAAAGCGTCGGGTTAATAAAAGCATCTAACTTTTCACTAGTTATTCTTCTACCAAAACACTCATATTATTTATAAAACCTATGGTACATAACAGACCCCGTTCAGGAGCGATAGGAGAGATGACGTCAGAAAAAAACTAAATATCTCTCATATTTTCATAGCAATTAGTACTTTTATGATGCTGCCGTTGTGTGTAAAGCATTTCTGGAAGAATCTTCGAATATCGAAACTACGACATTTTTTTCCAAAACAATGGATTGGTCTACGGATTCCCATCTGGGGCAAAAACCATTATAGATTTTGTCTTGAAACTTTCTTTAAAACATTTTCCATTAAATTCTCTAACTAGGTATCTCTTGCGTTTTTGGACTCAATGTTCCACCTCGCCAGCAAAAATTCTTAAACTTGGTCATAGTTGTTGGTGAAAAACAAGAAAACTGAGCAACATTTTTATAAATATTTAAGAATTTTTGCTGGCGAGGTGGAACATTGAGTCCAAAAACGCAAGAGATACCTAGTTAGAGAATTTAATGGAGAAGGTTTTAAAGAAAGTTTCAAGACAAAATCTATAACCGTTTTTGCCCCAGATGGGAATCCCTGGACCAATACATCTTTTGGCAAAAATGTCGTAGTTTCGACATTCCAAGTCTTTGCCAGAAATACTTTATATACAATGACAGCATCATAAAAGAACTAATTTATTTGAAAATATGAGCGATTTTTAATTTTTTCCTGACATCATCTCTCCTATCGCTCCTGGAATTGGTCAAATATAAATATTTTTTTTAAATTTTCATAAAAATATACAGTTTTTCCCCTTTCATCATCAATAAATTCTTTCGTACAGGTCAAGCAATATTTTGGATTTAAAAAAATTATATCAACTTTTTTGTCTTTTATCATTCATAATTTCTTTGGTACATGTCAAACAGTATGATATTTTCTTAGAATTTTCAGATAAAAATGTACTTTTTTCCTAACCTAACGTAACATTGTCAATGCGCGTTCATAATTCGTTTTGTTCGATAATACTCTTGTTGTTGCTGTTTGAAAATGTACCAAAGGTTTTAACTTAATTGTGTATATCAATATTACGAATATGCTTGATGACAATGTACCTGATATTGACTTTAAACCTTCATAATGATATTAAATGAGAAGGTATGGTGTGAGGATTTAATGACGATTTTAACATATATAACGGATCTTCCGATTCTTATCTTAATGTCGATGCAATCCTAACTGATCATCATCACATGCCGAAGGATTCCTTCGTTCCTTCTCACATATTCCTATCAAACCATGTAAGTATTTCAACGAAGAGAAAATTTGTCTTGCGGGGAAAATGTCACTGTAGGAAAACCGACTTGTGAGGAAAGGTAATTTTAGGGAAATAGTTGTGTGGGGAAAAGTCTTTGTTGGGAAACTTTCATGTGGGGAAAGGTCATTGTAGGGAACCAGACCTGTGTGGAAAAGGCCTTGTAGGGAAACTGGCACCTGTGGGGAAAATCCCTTGTAGGGAACTGGCCTAGACCCGGCAAAATAAGTTAAATACGCATAATACTATGATAAACTTTTGAGCAAAATTATAAATATTTTGAAAGCCTACGCACGTCCTTAACATGATTCGACCAAATTATGACATTTATTAATTGGTAGTTAAATATGAGTTTTTGGGGAAACGGAAATGGTACAAACCTTGAGCTTAATTTTCTATTATCTACAATAAAAATTTATCTGACGCCAACCGAGTTATTGTAACCAATATGCAGGCCATATGAACATTGGATTTAAAAAATTAGCAATGACCACAACTTTTACTACTAGCTGTATGCTAATTACTTATGTTGTTATTTATCAACCGATCCTTAAACTAAATCTTTTAAAGGGAACAGAGAACCAAGTGAAATCTTTTACTAATTACGGCGCTATATTATCACACAAGAAATACGCCCCGGGGAGGGCCTGGAACACACGCTGAAATTTTTAGCATCTTAGAGCCAGATTTTTAAATTGAGGCTTTTAAATTTTTGTCTGACGAAATTGCAAATATATATCCTGATGGCATAAATGTTAATCTAAATTGTGTTTACTGATTTTAACATACGTAAAAACTAGCAGTAAAGTACCAATTCACTGATTCCGGGATTTTTTTTGGAAATAGGGAAAAATTAGTCTCGAAAAACAACTCCCATGTCCGTTTCGGAGAGATGTACTGATCTGGGTTGCCATTAAACTTTATAGACGACAAGTATCCAAATATTATAATCTGTGTTTAATGTACAATGATAACGGATAGCTGAAGCATTTTTACTGGTCGCTGTGACATGATTTGTTAACATGCAAAAATTTCAAATCAAAATAATTTATTAACGCAAGTTCTGTTGGTTCATTGTTAGACATTGGACCTTGAACTGAATCACATAATTCTTGTATTTTGGTATACTCGATTCAATAATCCTTTTCCTTTATGTCATTTCACGCTTTGGGTTGAGAGTCATTAGCAGTTCTGCTCCATGCATTGCTCATACAAGACATAATATGCATAAATCTACTATCATTTACATTCAGTTGACACTGGTGGCAAAATGTGTTTATTCCCTTTGGCGTATCGGTCTATTTTTCAGGGGACTCCCTTTCCTATAGGGTCCTACACCCATCCATATGAAATATTTCCCCCAAACCGCAGTTTAAGTAGTTTTTCGGCTCCCATTTAAGTGAATATTTCATCAATTCCAATAAAAGAAGACTTCTTTTGCCAATCAAAAGTATCCTAAACACTACAAAAGCTAAATCTTACCAAAAAGTTGTATTAATATTTTTAAATTCCTTACTGTATAGAACCCTTATTTGAGTGTGTTACTTCAATGGCACAATCTCTTAACCCATTCTATTGCACAGTGCAAGGTATTTTCAATGTATATACAGTCAGCACAATAAGTAATCGGACAAACATTGGTTTTCCAGTTTTTTCAAGCTAATTTCTTAAAGAACCCACCAATTTTACTCAAATTATCATTTTCTAATAGCTTACACAAATATGAAGCGATTTTATATTCAATTTATTGTAAGTTTTTTTCAATTAATGCTTGCAAAATTAATTAAACTCCAGGCATCACGAATTGAAGGCCAAAAATGTAATCGGACAAAATAGATTTTTTTTGAAAATCATAACTTTAGTTTGTCAAAAATGGAATTAGTAGCGAGTTGGTCCTCCATTTGCAGCAATGACAGCTTCGAGGCGGCGTGGGAGTGAATTAACGAGATTTTGGGTGACATCCGGGGTCACGTTTTCCCAAATTTCCCGAACTTTCTCTTTGAGTGCCTTTATGTTGGAAGAGGAGGTCTCACGTAGTCTGCGCTTTAGCTCGTCCCACAGATGTTCGATCGGGTTGATGTCAAGTGACTGGGCTGGCCAATCCAGCACCTTAACCTTATTTTTCTTGAAATAATCCTTCGCTTTCCTGGAAGTATGCTTAAGGTCATTATCTTGCATAAATGTAAAATTCTTCCCAAGTTTCAACTTTTTTGCACTCTGTTGCAAATTATCGTTTAAAATGTTGACACAGAGGTCAGCATCCATTTTGGTGTTAATAAACTCCAGGTTTCCGACTCCTTTTCCAGCCATGGAGCCCCATACCATGATACTGCCACCCTCGTGTTTAACCGTAGAAATAAGGTGCCGCTTTTGGAGCGCTTTTACTGTCTTTCTCCATACCTTGCGTGATCCATCCGACCCAAAAAGGTTGATTTTGGTCTCGTCGCTCCATAATATTGAGTTCCAGAATGACATTGGCTTCTTTATATGTTTTTTTGGCGAACTCCAATCGTCGACGGTGATTCCGGTTTGAAATGAGTGGTTTATTTCTTGCGGTTCTTCCATGCAAACCTTCTTTACGAATGTAATTGCGAATGGTTTGGTTACAGATATCCTTTCCAGAGTCTTCCTTCATCACAATCTTAAGTTTCGGGGCGCTCAAAAACGGGGTCGCTTTCACTTTACGGAGCAATTTACGGCTTTCTCTATCTGAAAGTGATGGCTTCCGACCAGGTCTTTTGGCGTCATGAATCCTTCCAGTCTTCTGATACTGATAATTACGACACACACAGTGGATTTGGGTACCTTATACTCAGCGAGTGAGCGATAAGTCTTCGGCCCATTTTCCTTGTTCTACCAGTCAGTTATGATAAGGTCCCTAACTTGAATGTCTGTGCGTTTGTAGCGCCTCCCCATTCTGTAAAAGAAACTTCAAAAACTCCTTAAGGTTATTTAATTAATTTACCCAAGTCTTCTTGTTGCTCAAACTTACCTCACACTACCCGTACTTTACCAATTTGAAGAAGCAATACCAGGACAAAATCAAAAAGTGGTTTTTGTCCGATTACTTTTTTTGCTCTAATTTTCAATTTGAATGGATCATTTCAAATATTTTACAAAACAGCGAAAAGTTTGAGGTAAAATAAAGTATGCCATATGATAACCGGAGTATGCTCTTTGTAATGACAAATTTTAAACATGTTTTGGAGCCCAGATAAGCGCGGTATTATCAGGGGAACAAAGAAACAAAACTTGTCCGATTACTTATTGTGCTGAGTGTATATATCTATCAATATAACTAACCAATATCTCATCAATATAACTTTGTGTCGGTTCGAGGTTTGTAATTAGTAGTAAGATCAACGTTGCAGTGTGGTGTCCAAAAGTCAATTAGGTGCGAGGATATTAAAAAGTAATGCACTTCATTTTATCGTGTCACATTAAGCACACTCCGTTATGTCTCATAAATTACCCAATCACAATAAGCGAAAAGAAGCCATTTTCCATGACGTGCTCAACACTTAAATTCCGATTAAATCATTATGTATTTAAGTGAAAAGTAACTTATTTTCCCCAATTTTAAATGATATTTAAAGCCGATACTATGAAGTTTGTCAAAATTATGATATTAGGTACATTCTTTTTTGGGAGCGTCAAATGCAATAGGCAATAAATACTTTAAATTCAATATCCTCTGCAGCAAAACTTTTACTGGCGTGTTTAACATATAACAACGTTTTATTATTACCTACACACAGATGATGAAGACGGTGATATTTTTTCAGCTCAGGAAGCTAATCTAGATGTGATGGAAAATGGCGATTGGCAAGGTAACCAAGGAGTCCAATATTCAAGAAGACGATACTGATTCCTCTGAGTTTACTGATGACTCGATAGAGTTTTCAGCTTATGCATTAATTCTTGAAGTAATTAAATATGATGAGGGGGAAAACAAACTGACTGACTTTGAATCTACACTTTCGCCGACTCTAAATGGTCTGTATCGACACAGTTATGCATATAACGGTATTTGCAGATGACGGCAATGATTCCACTAATAAAACTTTAACTTGATAAAATAGTTACGTTTCAAGCACAACCGGCTATTCTTAAACTAATGGAAGACGACAAGTGGGAAATCAAGGACGCTCATTTTGAAACTACAATTCCGCCTATAAAGCTGTGTCCGCATTTACCAAGTAATACATTCATATGGTGATCGTGTCCAGCCATTTATAGATATAAGGACATCGTCCCTCGTCCTTATATCTATAATTGCTGGACCACATAATTTATTTAAGTTAACTTTCGCTTACAATTAATAATTATTAGGGGCATATTTAGTACTAATAAATGAATAATAGGTCGTGTATGATATCCAGAAATTCCATTCTGTTCGCTTTCCGATACCAAGTCCCATTTACTGATTTGGCCAACGCAGAGACCGGAGGAGTGTATAATGAGTACTTAATGTTGTCCGCAAAGGAGACTTGCAAAGGTAAATGGTATTCCGGATTAAGTTCTCCAATTCTCACATCGCCCACTCCTAATTGTCGAATGAATTATTAAATCACGATTGTAAATACTAGCATAACTAAAATAAATCCGTATTTTACTTACTGCCATGGGATGGAACGTGTTTGTAATGACGAGCTAAAAATGAAAATAAACACTCCAGCCTAAATAACACGTAATGAAATACAGTGTAGTTGTTACTAAACGGTAGGGGTGCACAGATGACTCCGAATTCTCCGACTTCGGCAATAGGAACAATTAATATTTCTCGGGATTTATCGATGCCTTTCCTACAAAAATTTTGTTGGTCACGGTCTAACCCTTTTCTACCGGTTGAGAAAGAGCAAGTATTGTTTAAAACAGATGTAACAACTAAAACAAACAAAAGGGGCTTCAAACACACATATTTATGGAGTGGTGCATCTTCAGTTGTTGAAGTATTTAAGGCGACTAATAAAATTTTAGCAATTTTTAGAAATATATATGCAGATGTTTCCATGAATAAAAAAACTTATAATATGAAATTCGTGAAAGTAAAATAAAACGTAAGAACGGTCTAATGATATCTGTTAATGGGTTTAGATTTTATCCCCTTCCTTGATCATATAGAATTGTTTGCTTTGGTTGTAAATTAACACACCTACGTTTCCACGGTAAGCTCTGTCTATCACCCCGGCTTTATTTTATTTGAAAGAAAAATTAACTGCTGCTTTATGCTTGCTATCACTTAATAAAATGAAATTTACCACCAATGTTGATTCCTTTAAATGCTAAACCAGACCGTGGGGCCACGCTTCCATAAGTACCGCGAGGTAACTCAATTTGCAAATAGGATTTAACCAACTGTGTTTTTCCTCCGGGTACAGTGTATGCATATGCGCTAAGAACCCTATACACTTGTAATTAACAAATGGGCCGATTTCGAATTTAAAGTATATTAAATGCATTGAAACTAAGGTGTCGTTTTTGGGCCTGCAGTTACCATATTACCGAATCAATGGTGATGAAAAATGCTTTTACAAATGCAAATCCATTTTTACGTACCACCTCCACTATAGTTAATGCTTGCTAACCACCACCCCACCTCTTAATTTTAATACCCACCACCTCTAATTCTCAATCTCGATACCCACCACCTCAACTCTTAATTTTAAAAATCCACCACCTCCATCATTCTTCATAAACACCACCTTCAACTCTTAATCTTCATACACACCACCTAAAACTATTAATCTTCGTAATCACCACCTCCAATTCTCTATCTACCAATTTTAAAAACACACCACTTCCAACTCGAAATCTTGATACCCACCACCTTAACTCTTATGGACCTTAAGGTCCATATTAAGATCACTCTGTTAGTCGTCCGTCGTCCGTCTGTCCGCGGGCACGATAACTTTCGAACGGGTTAACTTTGAATTCTGATTTCAGTAATCGATACCTAAGTACTAAGGTCAAAGCTGACTTTAAGTTCTGAGATGGGCATAATCGGTTATCGGGAACTGGGTCAAAGGTCAAATATTTTATTATAGCAAAGTATGGGTTGTGATATATCAAAATGAAGCTTCATGTGAGACTAGATCAGTCAGACAACATACGTCTAAAGTCCATTAATACATCTTGAATTGTAGTGTTTATTAATACATATTACCTCCAGTTCTCAATCTCAGAATATCAAAAACTCGAGTGGTTTGAAGTTGAAAGTGTATTATGCTCCAATGGTTAATTACCACTTAATTGTTAATACATCAACGTTAAAATACTTATGTTTAAATAATATAAGCAGTCTCATAAAATCTCTAAAATAAGTAGTCTCAAAGAATTTACATATAGGTGGAGACCTATATGTAAATTGCAAATAATAATTAAGGTAATTATAAATGATATATTTTGCTCTTTGTAGTAAAAGGGCCGTTGGTTAAGTTAGTATCAATCCCTTAAAGAGTGGTTGTCAAATTCGTGTCCGAGTTGAAGTTAAAGAGATTCAATGCAAGGTGAAGCAAAGTCATCATCATAAAAGACATTAGGGCAGAATCTTCTCGAAGTGCCCACTGTTGTTGGGTAGATGCATCTTTATTGGATGCCTTCAGATTGCGGCGTTTCTTGAGGTCGACTTGACGAGCAAGCTCAAACGGTCCTGGCACCATTCATTCCATTACAGTATTCGCCTTTTATCTTTTCTGGGCCCTGCTTTGTAGTATCGTATTTGGTAAAGACATGATGCTCCATGCTATTTCGGTATCTTGATTAGTACGCATTGGCTCATCCACTAAAACGTATATTTTGAAATCCGGATCTATTAACAAATGCTGGTAAACGTAATCTTGAGCATTCTCGATCTGATATACTCCAAGTGTTCTACTAAAGGTCATTGCTAATTGATATCCTTTCTTTGATACGTTCTAGAGCTTCTAGGCCATTGCCCCTCCGTACTTGGGCCCCTCCAGGTACCTGAGCCCCTCCAGACTCGAGTCCCTCCAAGCTCGAGCCCCTTTATACTTGAGCCCCCCCAAACTTGAGCCCCTTTGAACCTGAGCCACTCTAGACTCGAGCCCCTCCAAACTCGAGCCCCTCCGAACCTGAAACTCTCATGATCATTATGCAATTGGTCGAATTAATAACACAGAACTAAATATGTGTACACCGTATTTGATTAAATACATTAAATACATGCCAAAACGGTTTAAATGCAGAATATATTGGTTGGTGGTGACACTATGTTTTCATATAAAATCTTAGGTAAGTTGTATGAGTGATAAATTTTACATACTGTTTGTGCTTAAAAATTGTATGATTCTACAAAGTTCAATATCTCATCCAAATAAAGAATCCAATGCTACCAAAAATCAAATCGTAGGGAATTGACACGAAACTTAATAGAAAATCCAAAGAAAATTCTAATGCAAATCCATGTTGAGTACAGTTAACTAGACGAATGTGAAAGCGACGACGTAGGGAATCTTCAATTTTGTTTGATTCCGTTTACGGCATGTTGATGTTGTAGTATTACTAATAGTCGGTGATTATAATCCTATGTTATGTCGACAGTGTCAAGTGTGGTTTATTTCAAAACGCAATACATATTATTGCAATATTGTGCTCACAAAATTTGCACACATTGTATTTTACCAATAATATTCTTCGATATCTATAGATACTTTTTCATTAAAGCATAATAACTTCATCCGAATTCCTTGGAAACATGAATAAACACTTAAGATAAATACAAACTTTAACTTTGCTCCACCCAATTCATGCTCTTTACTTTGCAAGTTTTCGGGATTCTGATTAAATAAAACCCGCGCCAAAAACGAGTAGTAAAGGTGAAGCATTTTATTCAAACCGTAACCACCAATATTATTTTTTTATTCCCTCTATCTGTGCATATTTGCTTGCACGAAAAAGGTGATAAAATATTATTCATATTGACACTTTCAGAAATTCAAATAACGCTGATAGATATTTGATTGAGTTAAATATGTGTAAGAATGAATGACACAACTTTAAACAAAGTATGTGTTAAGTGTTTAAATGGCACTTATGCCTGGGAAATCCCGACCACTATCTAAGTGTCTCTATCAAATGCAACAGTGCCTTACGGTTTCACAATGCGTGTGTTGGATGTCATAGAGTGTAAGATTTTAGTTTGTTTTATGAATGATGCATGCTTCTTTCTCTTATGTTCTGGAAGCGTCTTTTTTTCTCTACTGGCTAGGCCTATCCATCCATCGACCGTCGGTATAATACATTTTAAGTAGGATGGAGAGTTCTCTCCACTTTTTATAATTCATTATCAATTTTGTCGTTGACTTGATTTGGTTAGTTAGGCCTCGCGTGGAGAGTGACGTTATTTCTTGTAGGTTCTATTTTTATCGTTACTATTTTGACTGAAAGGATGTCATTTGTGAGATAATTGTACTACATTTTAACTGTCCTGCCTAAATAAACTAACTTGTATTTAATCCACGTAAAGCGAACGCGTTGTGGTATTATTATTTTAGCATATTTTCGATTTAGAAAGTATCATTGTTCATCATTAACCAGTTTAGGAAATCCCTTGAGTTCGGGTAGAACCTTGTGGATTCAACATTTTGGAGGTTCCACCGAGATTAAGTACTCATTAAAGTTTAAAAAGGTGACGTGAAGTGTACTTGTCCGTTTTTATAATTACGGCAAGTAATTATGGATCGTCTCATCAGGAGCAGGCAACCCCTTCGCTCAAAAGTTACGCGCTTGGTGAACGAGTGCAACATCATCCTTCACAGCAATGACCCAGACAAGGATGATCTCCAGGCCACACTCGTTCAGCTTCATGAGGTTATGGACAATTTGGGAGAATTGGACGCCAAGGTTAAGGATCAACAGCTTGATGACGACGCCGATGATGACGAGATGGAGATGGAATGTGCCTCTGTCATGAACTACCGTCAACTGTACATCGACGTCAAGTTGAAAATTAATAAGCTGGACACACCTGCCGTTTCTCCAACACCCTCAGACGCCACTACCGACACCAAATCCAAATCAGCATCATCCATAAACCAGTGTAGTTCTTACGTTATGCTCAATTCCCTCCTAGTCAAGTTGCAGGGACACCCTTTTGTCCGACTTGTAGGAGACACCAGGAGCCAACGGAGCCACATAAAGACGGAAGTTGCAGGACGCTTGGGGAGGATTGGTGATGAGTGGCTACAAAACTTGTTGTTTGGAGGTGTAACCACACCTCCAGTTTTATCACAAAAATTCCAGCTCTTGGAGCATGACGAGAGGATTGGACAGCTATCGAAAGTCCCCAACGGCCCCTGTCTTGAAGAGTTATCACGACACAGTATCTCCATATCTGATGTGGGATCGGGCTGTCATAATGTGGATATTCTTTTGGGGAATGACTACTGGGGAAACGTGCTAACAGGCAGGATATTGAAGCTACAAAGTGGACTAGTCGCAATCGAGACCATATTTGGCTGGACTGTGAGCGGTCGAGTTCCAGCATCATCCTCCAATTTAGCAGTGTCCGTGATCTCCTTGCTATCAGCCAGTTCAGACATAACAAACTTATGGAGTCTGGAGACATTAGGAATACGGGATCTGATGGAGACCAAAACCAAGAGAGAAGATGAAATCGAGGCAGTAACTCACTTCAACAGCAATGTCTCTAAAGACGAAACAGGAAGTTTCATCGTTTCTCTTCCTTGGAATAGCAACAAACTCCTTCGTCCTACCAATCGTTATATAGCAGAGCGTAGACTTCATGATCCAGGAGATGGACATTACCTTCCTCATAGGCCCTTATTCAAAGAAGTCTCCTCCATACCAGTGCGCCCTGTTTTCGATGCTTCCTGCAAATCTGGAAAAGGACCATCCTTGAATGACATGATGTACACTGGCCCTAATCTACTTGAGCTAATCCCATCTCTATTCATCCGTTTTCGTCAGAAAAGGATTGGAGTGTCAGTGGATATCAGGAAGGCCTTTGAAATGATGTTGGTGCTACTACAAGACCACAAGTATCAAAAGTTTCTTTGGTGGTCTGGTCCAACATTTGAAAAATTGAAGGTTTATCAACATAACCGTGTTGTTTTTGGGATGACGTGCAGCCCTTTCCTCCTTGCTGCTACCATCAACAACCATTTGTCAAAAGAGGAGGATCAAAACTTTGCCGAAAGACTCCGCCTGTCATTCTACGTGGATAACTCTGTGTCATCCGTTTCCTCATACGACGAGTATGAGCACTTCAAGGATGCAGCTGTCAAAACGATGAGCAGGACAGGAATGGATTTGCGTCAATGGGCAACAACAATTTTAGAAAACTCCTCCACCACCTCTGAGACAAACGAATGTATGCCATTACTCGGTATGCTGTGGGATCGTCGTGAGGATGTTTTATTTTGTGATGTGCAAGAAATAAACCTGGAGGAAAAGCCAACAAGAAGAAACCTCTCAGTTTTTGCACGGATCTTAGATCCAATTGGCATCACATCAGCAGTACTTTCCCTCAAGTTACTCCTTCAAGAAACAGTTGTTCTCAAATGTGAATGGGATGACAGTCTCCCAGATGTTATCCAGGAAAAATTCAGAACATGGGGGATTGCTGCCAACCTTTTGAGGGATGTCAAAGTGCCCAGACATTGTCAACTTTCATCTCAATCATCCAGACAAATACATACATTTGTGGATGGTAGTTCGTATGCATACGCAGCTGTTGTTTTCCTGAGGAGTGAGTACAACGGAGGAGTTAAAATACAACTCCTACTTGCCAAATCTCGTCTTGCCCCTGTAGCTAAAAGTGCTCGGAAAACTTTCATCCATCGCTTGGAACTGATGTCTTGTCTATTGGGAGTTCGTCTCTACAACACAGTTCGAGAGGCCCTGGTATGGGAAAATACCACATTTAACTTTTGGAGTGATTACAGTACAGCCCTAGCATGGATTCGACGTAACGACCAGTGTGGTACTTTCGTGGGAAATCGGGTATCGGAAATACTCAACTCCACCCGTGAAGCACAATGGCGAGGATGCTCACCTCATCAGTTACTACAGTCTAAATGGTGGGAGGGACCTAACTGGCTATTGCAACGTTCACAATCTTGGCCTAATTATTGTGAAGATTCAGACGAAGAGGCCATAAATTCAGAGAGAAAGAAAAGTGCAGGGATTCTGGCTACACACATCGTTACTGATCCACCATCCTTCCGGAAGAATGTAGCTGTCTGGGGTTGGATCATCCGTTTGGTGAAGTGTGTACGAATCCAGAAAACATTACGGTCAACATTCCAATTGAACTTTCTCACTATTTCGAAAATGGGGACAGAAGTCGTGTTGGTGGGAGCTGATAACCAGAAGCGGTTCAAGGGGCCCTTCGGATTCATCTTGGAGCTAATTCCTGGACGTCATGGCGAATGCAGAGTGGCAAAGGTCAAGACGTCTCGTGGTATCCTGGTCCGTCTCCTGCAGCGTTTACACCCTTTGGAAGTCTCCGGAAGTGAGGATATGGCATTACGCCACCGGTCTAACCTATTGGAATCAACAGAAATGAAAGCTCCTACCCCTAGTGTCAGTGTTCGTGAAGTTAAAACTAAACGGGGTAGGACAGTCAAGCAGCCAGCCCGTTATGGACAATACTTCAACGTAGTATTTAAGCATTCATGAATTTTTAGTTTATTATTAATTATTTTACTTAACTAGCTTGTAGTTAGCGTAAAATAAGATGGGAGGATGTTGGATGTCATAGAGTGTAAGATTTTAGTTTGTTTTATGAATGATGCATGCTTCTTTCTCTTATGTTCTGGAAGCGTCTTTTTTCTCTACTGGCTAGGCCTATCCATCCATCGACCGTCGGTATAATACATTTTAAGTAGGATGGAGAGTTCTCTCCACTTTTTATAATTCATTATCAATTTTGTCGTTGACTTGATTTGGTTAGTTAGGCCTCGCGTGGAGAGTGACGTTATTTCTTGTAGGTTCTATTTTTATCGTTACTATTTTGACTGAAAGGATGTCATTTGTGAGATAATTGTACTACATTTTAACTGTCCTGCCTAAATAAACTAACTTGTATTTAATCCACGTAAAGCGAACGCGTTGTGGTATTATTATTTTAGCATATTTTCGATTTAGAAAGTATCATTGTTCATCATTAACCAGTTTAGGAAATCCCTTGAGTTCGGGTAGAACCTTGTGGATTCAACAGCGTGTTTCTTGCGTTGTTAGTTAAAAATATTTATTCCCATGTTTGGAATATACGTGGTTAAATGTAAGGTTAGCTTAATTTCATTTCAATAAGCCAATATTCAAATGAACCTTCAAAATATATATATTACTTTTGCTGTGGAGCTGGTTCAGCCAAGTATGTGCACACATACAACTTCGATTATGATCACATTCATTCGTTCTCTATTATGTGATCTTTACATATGCATGTTGACTTAAAACATAAAATCTTATTCTCATTAATCCCGTTTTGACATGCAGCTTAAAAATATATTTAATCAAACACGGTGTACACATATTTAGTTCTGTGTTATTAGATTCGAACAATTGTATAATGATCATGAGAGTTTCAGGTTCGGAGGGGCTCGAGTTTGGAGGGGCTCGAGTCTAGAGGGGCTCGAGCTTGGAGGGGCTCGGGTACAAAGGAGCTCGAGTCTGGAGGGGCTCAGGTACCTGGGGGGGCCCAAGTACGGAGGGGCAATGGCCGGCTACCGTCTGGTGGAGCATCATATTAGTTTGGTGGCATGTTTTATTAATTTGGTGATATGTTCTATTAGGTTAGTGGCATTTCTTGCTAGTATAGTGGCGATATAGAATATTCTGGTAGGATACGCTACCACTGTAGGGACATATCCAAGTGGCATGTTATCCTAATTTGGTGGCATATGCGGTGGTTAAATTAACGTGAATTGCCATTCCCGAGACTTACTCGGACAGAAACCCGTGTGATCTTTACTGTATACGAAGTCCATGTGTGAACGCATTGAGTAAGCAAAGAAGAGCATACAAAAAACTCTAGTACGATAATTCATTACATAATAATGGCAGTGGTAACCATGCAAGTGCAATTGACACCTGAGCAGATCGGTGCAAGCTTTGGAATGCCCCAGCGTCTTCAGTGATAACATTTATGAACATCTGAGAGCAGATATCGATTTTTCATAAAATTTGGAGCCAGCTTCATCTTAAATCTGTCAAATAAACAGAATTTTTGACAAGGTTATGACATTCCAAAGTTTCCACTACTACCCATCAGATAAAATTGCTCGGGGTGGTCGATGGGGAAACTTTGGAATGCTGTAAATTGTGTTTGACTTAACTTACACAAAATCTAAAGGTAGCATCTGACGCAGCGTTAAATTTTACTGCTGCTTCCAAAATAATATAATGTCATTCAAGATTTTGACGTAAATAGGTTCCAAAACTGACACTGTCGCCATCCCCATTGTTTGTAATGGTAACGGTGTGGAAATTTTGGATTGGTGGTACTCAAAAAATTACGGGTGGATTTGAAAACTGAAAACTGCATTATGCTTCCCATACGTTTATCTGTCTGCTTCAACTTACTCTGGCAACTTTGATAAACCTTCCCAGCCGTAATACAAAATCCAGTACATGCCATTAGGTGAAGAGAGTTCATTTACTTTTAATACAATTTTGAATAAAAAATACACAAAACGTACAAAATTTGAAAAATGACGATAAAATTGAAAAAAACAGTAGAAGATAGTGATAGTAGAAATATTTTAACCGGTTTATTGAAATAATTACATATTTTCACAAATTGAATGTACGTGTCTTTTAAGACAGTCTTCAAGTGGGTCTCCAGATGCTTCAACGATACTTTCAATCCCAAATTTAGCCTTCAGTTTACCTTTGGTCTCAGCAACAGCTGTAAATTCATTTGATCTATTATGTCCTACCAAAAATGTAACGAAACCTTTGTACTCTTCCCTAATTTCTTTTGATGTTAATCTACGCAATCCAATAGTTTCATCTGTGATTTCAAAACGGATGCGGTAATCGAGTTCAACATTTTCTGCCTTCCTTATAAATGAAGTTACTTTGACGTTAGTGCACTTCGGGACGATAATTTGTTTTTCCGCTGTAAATTTGGTTGTAGTGTCAATCCTGTTTCTTTTACCCGTTCCTGATGTATTTTCTTTTTCACCTCCAGACGCGTACGAACTTGCCATCCTATATTGCAAGGTACTAACTTCTTTTCTACTTGACATTGCAGACATTGTTGCTTTAAGCTTAGGCATTTTTGGCAAAGACGAGTTTTTCGCATTGGAATTTGGATTATTTTCTTGCGAAGTTTCGTTGTTTGATTTATCCCCTTCTGGAAATTTTTCTAACTCTTCTGGAGGTTTTGCTTCAAAGTTAGCATCCGCATTTAAATCTTCGCTTGTTGAGATTGTGCTGCTATTTTCACGCGAGACCACAGTGTTTGAAGACATTCCAACCATTTCTCGAAAAGAGGATGATAGCTGGAATTCGAATGACTCTGTAATTTCTTCCGATACTGAATATAGGTCTTCCATTGTACCTATTCCATCATTATAAAAAGTTTGAGTGACCCCTATTTGAGCCTTCTTGAGCGAGCCCAAGGGCTTGGAGTCGAACATGGGTTCGTCGTTAAAAATGTTGAATTTCATCCTGTAAGTAGATAATTAACATTTCGTTTCAGAGGTGTTTACAACCATATTCATTTTGCATGAAAAATGTGTTGCTTACTTGCGACATCGAACAGGAACATGACAAGGCTCAAATGACTCATAATAAAGATATGGAGTGTAGTATATTAATGTGGGTGGTGGGTTCCATGGCGTACCTTCACATTTATTGTTTACATAAAACTTAAAACAGTTCCCATGTGATTTATGTATAACCTCATAGATACTCAGAGGTACTTGTTGGATATCCAGCTTTCGACAACCGCAGATATCTCTCAAAGAAAGATCATAACCCGGGCTTTTAAAGTAAACATATGGCCCATATTTTCCATCGTATTCACCACTTGCGAAATGACTGTCTATATCTGATTCTATTCTATTTTCGTTTGCAGTACAATCCCGAAATGAATTTGCAAACCATGGTCCACATTTACCATAATCGTCACATCTAGCCCCCTTACCCGTCAACTTGCTTGCGTCCTCTCTTACTATACGATAGCCATCTTGAACAACTTCGTGGCATATTTCGTTTCCAAAAACAGTTATGCATCCACTACTCTTGACGGATCCAGTAAGATTTCGGAAGTTTTCAGGTAGAAGTTGACAATCTGTGGACGAGCTAGTTTCATACAAATCACCTGAGGAAAATAAACTATTACTTTTATTCATTTCCCAAGGCGTATATCCTCTTAATGTTAGCAACTCACTTGCCTTTAAAGTCGTGTTCCTTGAAAAATTTTACTTTTGAAGCAGTACAGCTTGAAGTAATGTATATTAAAATTTGAAGAAATCGAAAACGGTGTATATGATACATTATTGCTTAAAACAAAATACGAAATGAAACCAAAACAAAAATGTATTTTTTATCATCGTTACATTACTTTGTTTGTTCAAAGAATGCAGCAACTAGAATCGACAAATATAGCTCGATCAGCATTCGCACAATAAGGCAACCTTGGTCTTAATTGACTTAACAAATTGGCTATATTTAGCCGACTAGACATAATTAACACTTGATTACACTGCACACTTTTTAGAATTATTTGATGATTAAGTAGATTTTAATAGCCTCTCAATCATGTCCATAGCTTAATTCGTAGCTAAATTTCATATTCAGCGTATTCATAACTTTACTAAATTGCCCTTTTTTCTGTCCGCACTCGCCATTCAACATGTGCTGATCAATTTCCAAAAGCATTCTCATGTAAGACTTGTTACAACTATTTTCATGCCTAATAAAATCCGATCACAAGTATAATAATTAAATTATTAACCCAATTAAGAACTGATTGTTTTAATTCTAATAAACTTACACAAAATATATTAAAGAATAGTAAATTTAAGGGGCAGGAAACATATTAGGCCAACTCACGCTGTTTCGCTCATTTACTAAAAGGTAAATAAGTCGAAAATCCGTAGAAGGTTAAAATCTTAAAACCGTGAGTAGACAGCTAAAAATTGAAAACTACAAAATCGACAAACTTCTTCAACCCCCATCCTTCATTTCTGAACTTGACAACTGCGTAAGTTCAACACCACGTATCAAAAGTACATGCATTAGGGAATGAATGAGTGGTTAACAATAGCTTTTAGGCACTTTTTACCACTTTTCAGAATATTATTTCATTTTGGGAAATAAGCCTCCGATTTAAACCGCGCACGCAAAGATGGTGAGTTTTTGTGTGACTTATTTACTTTTAAATAAAATAAACTGCTAGTAAGCAGGCCAGAGACGTAGCTGACGAAGGCGTTGAGTGATCACTAAGGCGACCAAAAAGCATCCGAAGCAACCTAAAAGCATTCTTAACAATAGACGTATGGTCGCTAGGTCCTTCTAGGAGCAATTTTCGTGAGGATTTCAAATATGTAATTTAATTTTTTTGAAAAAGCATAAAAGCATCCAAAAAACATCCTGAGCCAAAAAAACTATCCTGAAGGCAGCCTGACCCTATTTAGAGCATACTAATGTATAAACATTAGAAATGTGCAGTAATTCGAAATAAAATGCCAAAAAATATAAATTTTGACCAACTTTTTGCGAAAAATACTTCTAAACTTTTCACAAATTGGGTTGCAAGAAGGTCAATTATTTGAAATCGGGCAATATTAATGTGGACGCGGCTTTTATGAATTATATTTTAGGTTAAGAATTATGAACATGTTTGAACTTGTATTTTTATTTCGTCATGTACATGTGTATGAATTGGAATGGAATGTACATAGGTGAAGGATTTTCGTTATTTTAGTTTAGTTCGGTCTTAGAGGCTTGGGCGAGTGGTGCTCTTTTACTTCTCAAGCTTTTGAGTTCAGTCTTAGTGCCTTGAGCGCACTTTAGCTAGTAGATTGATGGGGGTTGTCGCACCTCAATGTACAACTCCAGCTTTTATCTAATTAATTAATTGTTATCAGTTATTTGGGAAGGAAGTTATAATAAATAAGTCGAAAGGCGGATTGTAATTTTCAGGGTTTCCGCGATTGATTTTAATTAGTTAGTCATTTGGGTCGTGAGAACCTGGTCCTTCGATTCATATTTTGTGCCAACACAGGCCGCTTATTCTTCAGTGAAACTTGGCGGCCACAATTAATGTGTAAAAATGGCCTCAGCATCCCTTCTTATTCTTAGAAATAGCTTTAAACGATGTTTTGGAAAAAAATAAGTTTTGCATTTTTTTGTTGAGTTTTTGGGGTGAAATTGAAAAAAACATCCTGAAAGCATCCTACAATTTTTGAAAGAGCATCCTATAATGGTCCAAAAAAGCATCGTCGCGGTCGCTTTGCTGATGATAGTTGGACTTCTTCCGGGCGAGGGAAGACATCAAGTGGGCTACAATTGTTCTAAGTTTCATGGGGATTTTGTTAATTGAATGACTTTGTCCTGTAATAAACGGAAAGTAAATTTAATAAGCTGCTTTTATTTTTATAATACTAATATATGAAATATTTTGAAAACCGCTGAAGGATTTAGCATTACCGCGAACAAATTTGTCCCTCCTATGCTAAATCCCATATAAAATTCGTGTACATGCTAAATCCTATTTTAGAAAAATGCCTACTGCTAAACCCCATACACAATTTGTGTACATGCTAAATTCAATTTTGGAAAAATTACTACTGCTAAACCCCATACAAATTTGTGTACATGCTAAATCCAATTTTGGAAAAATGACTAATGCTAACACATTGGATGAAAAATTGATCAATACTAAATTTCATGCTAAATCCCATGTTCGAAAATGGATTTTTACTAAATCACATGCTAAATTCCATCTTGAATAGTCTAAATCACATGTTAATTCATGTGTTGGATAATAGATGAATACAAGATACCATGTTGTTAGGTTAAACAAGGTTAACAAATGCTAAATACCCTGTTCTGTTTCCTAATGCTAAATATCATGTTAAATTCCAAAATGCTAGATCCCATGTTAAATCTTCTTATGCTAAATCCCTTGTTAATATTCCCCATGCCAAACCCTACGTTAAATTCTCCAATGCTAAATCCCATGTTAAATTCTCCAATGCTAAATCCCATGTTAAGTTCTCCAATGCTAAATCCCATGTTCGAAAATGGATTTTTACTAAATCACATGCTAAATTCCATCTTGAATAGTCTAAATCACATGTTAATTCATGTGTTGGATAATAGATGAATACAAGATACCATGTTGTTAGGTTAAACAAGGTTAACAAATGCTAAATACCCTGTTCTGTTTCCTAATGCTAAATATCATGTTAAATTCCAAAATGCTAGATCCCATGTTAAATCTTCTTATGCTAAATCCCTTGTTAATATTCCCCATGCCAAACCCTACGTTAAATTCTCCAATGCTAAATCCCATGTTAAATTCTCCAATGCTAAATCCCATGTTAAGTTCTCCAATGCTAAATCCCATGTTAAATTCACCAATGCTAAATCTCATGTTAAATTTCTCAATGCTAAATCCCGTTTTAAATTTTCCAATGCTAAATCCCATGTTAAATTCTCCAATGCTAAATCCCATGTTAAATTCACCAATGCTAAATCTCATGTTAAATTTCTCAATGCTAAATCCCATGGTAAATTCTCCAATGCTAAATCCCATTTGAAATTCACCAATGCTAAATCCCACGTTAAATTCTCCAATGCTAAATTCCATGTTAAATTCTCCAATGCTAAATCCCATGTTAAATTCTCCAATGCATAATCCCATGTGAAATTCACCAATGCTAAATCCCATGTTAAATATCCTTATGCTAAATCCCATGTTAAATTTTCTAATACCAAATCTCATGTTAAATTTTAACCAATGCTGAATCCCGTGAAACAAATGGAAAACAAGAAGCAGGTCGAAGGCCTGCTACGTGTTGATACGTTTTCCCAGCACCTGAATTAGTCCTGGTCAATTTCTAACACTGGGTTTTAGCATTTGACATGTAGGTGGTTAGGTCACAAGGTTAGGTTAGAATTTAGGTTAGGTTCTTGTTTCACTTACGATTTATTCATTGCATTAACCGCATTTACCCCTACTATCGGTTATTGATAACCAGGTCAAAGATAAGATCAAAGATTCCTAAATAGCAAAGTATAAAGTGTGATACATCAAAATGGTTCTATTTGCTGAGATGAATTCAGTCATGCTATTTTAGAAATTCTCCGATTACCCCAGCGTGACCTATGAACGTTTAAATGTCGAAATTTCTTAATTTTCGAGATAGCAGGAGAATCATTCAAAATTTTCGAATTCTTTCTTCTCCACTCAACAATTTGAGGAAATACCTTCAAATGATTTGGTAAATTATTGAAATTGGTTATCGAAAACCAGGTCAAAGGTCAAGGTCAAATATGTCTAAATAGCAAAGTTTAGAGTGCGATGCATACAAATTGTTCTATTTGCTGGGAGGAATTCAGTCATGCTGTTTTAAAAGTTTTACAATGACCTCAGCATGACCTAATGTCTTAACCGTCATTAATTAAAGGTCGAAATGTCTTAATATTTAATCAATCAAAATTTTCAAAATTAAGTTAAAGTGCATAAGGGTGTCTGTTCTTTACGCCTGTTGTCGGGTTTATTATTGATTTATATACACAGTAAAAATTTATTCACGTTGTCTGTTATATGAGGGAAAAAAATTATTATATAAAGTTGAAAGACGATTCATATGTAGAGAGCAGGACGGGCCATATTTTAAGCGAGAAAAAGATAAGGAAGCAGCCAAAGCAAACCGAAATTTAACACGATTTGATCCCATCCTATTTGTAGCTTCATTGCAAAGGATTCATCCGTCTCTGGTAAATCAGTTTGATGAAGTGTCAAGGTGGACTCCTCTGGAAAAACTGTAATTGGTTCCATTGTTGTCGTCAACAGTGGTTTTGGATCCGGGATCTGAGGGAATTCGACAAGTTCTCCCAATTCAATGACGAACGCCAGCGCCACCTTCGCGTATTCAGTGACTTGCTCGAAGTTGATGTGTTCAATTGTATCCCGCTCGGTATGAATGTATGGCTGCAAAAAGTCAACAACAAAATTAGTAATTTGCAAGAAATGATCAGTTTGCATTAACTAATTCTAATTTTCAAATTAATCCTCACATTTCCATATGGCGCTGCGGTCAGGTGTGCTGAAGGATATCTCTGCCAATGCCAAGCAAGGTTGTCTGATTTTGCTCTGGGGCGTGACTTCCTTATAGTATGTTCATACATTTTGTACTCAGGATCGATATAAGCCTCTCCAATCATATTGACGAAATCGGAAAGATATTTGTCGGTTGTTCGGTCGTTGTTCTGTATCCATGGGCCAGTGCTCTGGTTAACAAAGGCAACTCTCTTCAAATCTTCTTGGTAGCCAATTGTATCCAAATTGAGCATTCCCCGGAGTCCTTTTGTAAGATGAATCCTGCCTTCTTGTCGGTATGTTTGGATCACTTTCGTCGATCCGTCCAATGCGCCATTCTCCATGGCGGCGTACCAGTGGAACTCGATGGTGCGTTTGAATTTGAGTCCGAACTGAGCTATGAGCCTCAAAACCTCCAGAACAACTGCACAGCCCGAGGCGTTGTCATCAGCTGCTGGTGCTTTGGGTATAGTATTCGACACCGTATCCATATAGGTATCGAAATGGGCACCGAGAATCACGAGTTCCCTCCTCAGGTCTAGATTCTGATCCTGTCCTTCCAGTATTCCTATGATGTTCTTCTGTGGAAACCAAGCAGTGGCCGTTATTGTTCGGAAGAAATGTGGGCCTGGGTTATAGGTGTCGAGGACAGTCATCACCTGCTGCTTTAGCCACCGCTCCCCTGGTCCGTCATCACGGACCTTATGACGATCGTGAAATTGAGAAAAAGAATTCACAAAGTCCTTCATGCGGTTCGGATTCAAATGAGGGAACAACTTTCGAACGACCATTTCATAATAAGGGTAAGCTGGATAAGACTGAGACTGAGAGGAAACAAGGGATAGTGACAGGATGGTGCTCAATAGTAAAAGTGTTTTGAAAACCATGTTGAGTCGTTGAATAAATGAATATAAAAATCAATTGTTTGGGAATGAATAGTAAAGACTAAAGACAAGGAAAACTATAACTTGTGGAAATTCAAAGTGCAAAAATTATTTGAATGGTAGTTGGTAGCATATAAAATCCTTTTTGAATTCACATTGGCTCATTGACACCTGTTCTGGTTTTTGTATAAATAATTCAGTTTTATATATGATTTAAAAAAGTAACCACGGTGACCAATCTTTGTAGCTTCGGTTGTAGCTTTGTTTGATGATGTTGGGAATGTGCCAACGTCAAACTACAAGTTGAATCTTCACATCACATCATCCAAGTGCATAGTTTTCCCACGTCACACCTTACCATGCCTAATCATATTATTCATAAACCAATTATATTAGAAGAATACAAGGTCGGGGCATACGGGATATCCCGATTTTGATAAAGATAAATTGAAGATGCATTCTATAGACAATATGTGTAAATTAAGAAAATAGTGAATGGACCATGAGTTATTTATTGTTTGTGAACTTATGAACTAATGTATTAGTAAATAGATGCTAGATATATTGTACTTGGAAACATTTGCAACAGGCGTGTTTTCCTCACTTCAAAACATTAGGATCAGTAAAGAGTTCTGAGAAGTATTTCCAAATTAATTTTAATTACAAAATTCCAGTTAATGATAAACGTTTATATTGATGTCTCTAAACTAAGTTCCCATCGGACCCTGGTAACTAAATAGTATATCACATTCTCTCATTTAACACACCCCCCTCGTTTCCTATTAGTTGTCGTCTGCCTGATTCTTTGTTGCATCAAAAACAGAGGTGAGCAACTTCATCGGCGTTGTTGAGGAACCCAATGTTACCGGCATACGACATACATGGTCTCACGGTCTGACGACGTTGCTCACCTCTACTTACCTTAAAATATACATAGTGATTTTATTGCCATTGGATGACGGTAAAAAATATACCTAGTGTTAAGGACATACATACATAATGAGTTATATCTATATCAGAGGAATCAGCTGCTTTATGTATGTACTAGTAAGGGGCCCGTTCCTGCACTTAGTGCAGGAACAATTGCATTTTTTACATAAAGCATGCTGCAATAATGCTCATAGGCAAATAAACCCGACAGCTCGAGATGTAATCATGGACCTTCAGGCGTGTCTTATCTGAAATCATATGTTTTGTGTCAAGGATCACTCTGAGGTTATCAAAAACGTTCGAAAATGGGGTCGCAGTGCAGTTTTTGCTGGCAAAATCGCGACTCACCCTAGTTAAACGACTGACAATACCAAGATCGGAGCTTGTTGGATGTGTCATTGGCGTGAGAACAGCCGTGTGTGCTTCGGATGCTCTGAAGCTTGGGATAGAGCAGTTTACCTTTTGGAGTGATTCAGCAACTGCGCTTGCGTGGATAAAAAGAAACGGAGATTGGGGAGTCTTTGTGAGAAACAGAGTTAAGGAAATTCTTAACATTACATCAGTGCAACAATGGCACCATGTTCCGGGGGGTTTAAACCCTGCTGATTTGCCTTCAAGAGGATGTAGTCCGGGTGTCTTACTCCACAGCAAATGGTGGGAGGGACCCAGTTGGCTTCGTAGAAGCAAGATGAATTTTCCTGTGATGGAACCAAAGATTGACGAAGAGATGGTGGCCTGTGAGCTAAAGAAAACGGCAACAGCAATGACCTTGGTTAGCTGCGAGTTACCCCATTTTTCATCGTATAGGAAGAATGTAGCTATTTAGGGCTGGGTGCTGCGTTTTGTTGACCGTTGCATAAAAAGGAGCTCAACCACTGAACCGTTTTTGAACATAAGTGAGATGAGACGTGCTGAAAAAGTCGTGATGAGAGATATTCAGAAAAAATCGTTCCCTCGAGACTGCACTGATGTTGGTGGCATCGAAGTATACTGTGACAACGAGGGAATCCTGAGAGTGAAAACGAGATTGTCAAATAGAGAGGACACCAAAGAATTTATTTGCCCGATTCTCCTGCCTAAGGCTCATCCATTGGTGGATATGCTTATAAGAGACATACATCTGTATCACGGACACGGGGGAGTGCATTTCCAACTTAGCAAGTTACGCGAGAAATACTGGGTAGTCAACTCTCACCGTGCTGTCCGTAAAGTGATACAACGCTGTGTTGCCTGTCGTCGTCACTCAGTCAAGAGTCTTAATGTGGATTCAACTGACCTACCAACAGGGAGAGTTGAGACGGCGCGTGTGTTTGTAACTACCGGGGTGGATTTAGCTGGTCCGTTGTTTTTGAAGGATGGCAAGAAGGCATGGGTGGTGTTGTACACCTGTGCACTGTACCGTGCCGTACTCTTGGATTTGGTGTCCAGCTTGTCAACTGAAGCATTTTTGAGGTCCCTGGAGCGTTTCATCAGTGAGCATGGACGTCCAAACACGGTCTATTCCGATAATGGGACCAATTTTGTGGGGACTGTGAATCTTTTCAGAAGAGTGAATTGGCAAGAAGTTCAGGCTAAGTGTGACGTTCAACAGATACAGTGGATCTTTAATCCTCCCACAGCAACATGGTGGGAGCGTCTCGTCAGGTCTGTTAAAGATCTTCTGAAGCGAATGCTTGGTCGTTCCAAGCTGTCAGAAGATGAGCTAAGGACTTGTTTGTCAGGAGTCGCAGCCACCATCAACGATTGTCCACTGACGTTGGTCACACAGGATAGCATGGATTTAGTTCCCTTGACACCAGCAATGTTCATTCGAGCGCCTGTGATGTCCCATTTTCCTGATGTTGCTGATGCAGAGCAGCTACAGAAAAGTTATAGGAAGATGAAAGACATACAGATGCGGCTCCAACATCGCTTTCGCAAAGAGTATCTTGCCAACCTGGTGAGCCGAATAATAAAAGGACAGCACAGCTCCATCAAAGTAGGGGATGTCTTGTTAGTGAGTGCTGACAATCGTAAAAGATATGAATGGCCATTGGGAAAGGTGCAAGAACTTTTGCCTGGGAAATACGGGAAGGTACGGGTGGTGAGAGTGAAGACAGCCAATGGGATCTTAACTCGCCCGTTCCAACGACTTTTCCCTTTAGAAGTTACGCAAGAGATCATTGAGCCAGGTTTTTTCTAAGTTTTCTAGTTTTTTCCCTGAGCTCGCAGTCTATCTGAATGTGTTTTTGATTTCTTTTGTTTTCTCCGTCACCACAAAAGAAAGGTGGGAGAATATGATGAAGCTAGGCTTTGTCTAACAATCTCAATTTGTATAAAATGCATGTAAGCTAAAGATATCATTGAAATTTGTGTGAGAGCGTAGTTTTGAGGTGTCGTGCCTCGCGATATTGGTCAATATATTTGACAATACGTTGGGTGTAGTCGACGGAGTGACAGAAGATAGTATGCGGGTAGAGCAGAGTACGATCAGAATGGTGGAATCTTGTTGATTTATGATTTTAAGAGAGTAATAAAGTGCTGACCGATAAGACATAAAAAGATATTGATTAGAATTGGTTGAAACTACATTAATTGCGTTTGTTGATTTACTTATTAGAGCGATAAGTTTAGTTAAGTGGAGAATTATTAATTATAACCGAGTTGGAGATATTTTAGCATTGATTTGCATCTGACTGGGAGAAGAGCATTACATCGAACGCGTAGTCTTTGTGGTGTTCTAACAACCGGACTCAAAAACAGGCATTCCATTTCTGGACGTATATGTATATAGAAAAGAAAATCAAAAACTGGGTCACAAAGTGTACCGGGAACCAACGCATACTAACCGATACCTACATTTTACATCTTTCCATCCAAAAACACATAAGATCTCCGTTGTTGACAGCCTTGTCACCCGTGCCCTAGGTGTATCCGATGAAGATAATTTGGAAGAAGAATTGACCTTTATCACACACTGTCTTAAAGAAAATGGTTATCCAGAAAAATTCATACAACAACGCATTGATTTCCAAAAAACACTGACAAAAACTGACAGAAAAATCAAGAAGAAAAAGTTCCACGAGCTATCCTTCCTTATTATGGAAATGTGACTGACCAAATAGCAAGATATATAAGACAAGAGACTGAACTTGAAATTGGCTACTTTCCTGTGAATCGGCTTTCCATCGCTCTAACAAACGTTTAAGATAAAAACTATACTGAAGATGTTGGAATCAACAAAATTCCATGTGAAGATTGCCCTGCAATAACAATAGGAGAAACTAGCAGAGATATTCAAATCAGAGCAGAAGAACACAAGTATAATCTAGCTACATTCAACACGGATTCTGGAGTCGCCAACCACGCCATTTCCAATAACCATCATATTGACTTTTCAAAAGTTGAACTTCTTGAACGTGAAACAGATTACTACCGACGGAAAATGAAAGAAAGTCTTTACATACGATGTACACCAATAACCATGAATAAAGACTCTGGAATGAAATTCAATCCCATATGGACGGATCTCCTCCTTCCAAGATGCAAGCCACCATAGAGACTTACATTACCAACACATGGCGATATTTATAAAATTTAATTTTTACAAACTAAAAAAGAAAGTGCTAATATACCTGTCAATTTTCATTTGTATTTCATTCTGTCCTGATGAAGAAATTCGTTAATGAATTTCGAAACGTTGACTGATTAAACAATCATACCACTTACTTCCCGTCTTAATCAATTATTTATAATTATTATGTTTAGCTTGTCATTTGCAGTGAAGATTAAAACACTTACTCTATATTTAGAATTAGGGTTGTCGTTTTACGGTTTCGGTTGCAAACCGTGTACGGTTGCGGTTTGTACAGAAAACCGAAACCTGTTTCTTTAATTATGCCTATACCTTCCAAATACAGAGGGTTAAATATACATAAAAGTTTGGAATAAGGTTAATTAATAATTCCAGGTAGTTATAACTATCGCTGAATTGGTAGTTTAATTCTGAAAAATATATTTAACCAATTTTGTTTGGCTAAATTTAATTAAAATTAATTTAATTTTGGACCATTTATTACAGAAAAAACTGTAGCAAAGCACGACTACCACATTATTTAAGTAACCCAAAAATAAAATGCCGTGTTATTAACATTTTCGATGTTTTCAATGGGGATGTTAATTTAAATCAAATTACACATGCAAAATACATAATAACATGTTAAAACATGCTAAAACTCGTTCACAGGACCATTTTAATTCATTCAAATTAATTTAAATAAACTTTATTGATGAAAAATCCAAAGAACGAGTCAATTGGAAGTCCCAAATTAGCAAATTTATGACAAAAATTACTATTCCGTAGCTCATTTTTGTTATATCCAAACTTTTTTGTTAAAAACGCAAACCGAACCGAAACCGCGGTTTTCCGTTTTCGGTTAGACCTCCTAACCGAACCGAAACCGAGAGAAAAAACGGTTTGGAAAACGACAACCCTATTTAGAATGACTCCGAGTAATCCGTTATTACGTAGCTAAAGCGAGAGCATTCAGCGAAGTAATGGTTTTACTAAAACTGTCTGTCTGTCTGTCTGTCTGTGCGCACTCTCATGGTCACATACATTGACCGATTTGGATCAAATTTGGTACACAGGTAGTAGTACTCAAGAGGACCTCTGGGCATAATTTTCAGCCAAATCGGTCAAACGGTTCGAAAGTTATAGGTGGATGAGTTTAGAAACTCATCGATTTGGCTGAAAGGTATACGTATACGTAAGAATTGCATAGTATCCGTGTGGATGTGCTTATGCATAACACCGGAATCATGTCCTTGTGCATAAAGCCAGAATTTAATTATGCGTTTACTAAGTTGAGAGAAGATCGCAGAGATGGGTTTAGAGGGCGGAGGTGGAGGAGATTTGGTGGACGTCGGGGGAGGGGGTTTGGAGGAGATCGCTCAACGCCTACTTCAGCTACGTCTCTGGCCTGCTTACTAGCAGTTTATTATTTGAAAGGAATTGAATGTATAATAATTTTTGCATGATTCCTACAGCACAGTCGGTTTTGGCATAAAATCTTAATATCAAAGTGAATGAGCCCATTATGTGTAATTAACACAATCCTCAAACAGAACAACAAAATGAAATTAATGTAGCTCTCTATACGTAGCCTGCATATTCTCATCATTGTTCTCACCACACTTAGAAATTCTTGCATAAAATACTCGAATTCCAGTGTTCTTTTAGTTATTATGTACCTTAAGGTATATATTGAAAAGACTCAGGCTGTCGTCTGTCTGTCTGTCAGCACGATAACTGAAAAACGTTTTCACTTTTTTGAATTCTGTTTTCACTAATCGATATCTTAGGTCAAAAGTAAGGTCGAGTTCGAAGATGGGTCAAATCAGTTCAGGGGAACTCCTGGGTCACAGGTCAGGTCAATATTTTTTAATAGTAAGGTATAGGTTGTGATACATCAAAATGAAGGTACTGATGAGACTAGATCAGTGATACTATTTTTGAAAGTTTTTGATAACCCCAACGTGACCTATGACCCTGATAAGATTAAAACATAGAAAGGTACGGGTTGTGATACGTCAAAATGAATCTACTGGAGAGAATAGTTCATTAATGGGGCTTCCAAATTCTTAGGTAACCCCAGTGTGACGTTTGACCTTATTAAAATAAAATAAATTCTAAAGGTGGGGATCACTCAGAAGGGGAGGGGGAATTGGGAAATTTTAAAGGTACATCATTACATCTCGATCTGTCGGGTTTATTTTTCGTGTAAATATTTCATCCAGAGAAGTAAAATCCAGATTGAAATGCTCCAGATCCAGAATCCTGATAATGCTTTAGAAAATATTAGTATCCAAAACAATTAAAATATTTCTGCATCAGAGCATGGCATCGCTAAAATAGTTGCCTTGCTGCATACCAAAAGTTGGTCAAAATAACATCTTGGCTTCATGCTTTGTAGTTTTCCTTAAAAATCATGCATCCAGTATAATTATAGTGCAGTGTTCTGCAAATATGTGGAAACATACAACGAGCAAGGCAGTCTTCAGTTTATTGAGGCAGCTGCAGTTTCGCATGATATGAGATTGTTCAATAATCCAGATCCTTACTTTGCTTGAGCTGTTTGTTTTTAACTTTAGCAGACAGGAAGAGGTATGTGGGTATGTAGTTTCACATAAAACATGATTATTGTTTTAGTGAACAATTAGCTCTGAAACTGGTATATTTTTCTTTTATTTCAGCATTCCAAAGGAAATCGGAGGGTGGATGTAAGCACACCAAACAAGAATCTATCTTGGCCTTGTGAATTGCATTCTCCTTTAAATTACTTTGTATTTTCATCACATCTTCTATTTTTGTGTTAATATGAATTTTTCATTTTCTATTTACTTTGGCTTGTCTGGACTTGCATCTTTTTATCATGGACTTACAAACATGAATTTTCTTCCTTTCCATGTATTTCGGTAGGAAGAAAAGCAAAGCAAATGAAGTTTTCACACTGGAAGAATTTGCTTACTACTTTATGATAAAGGTAATGCGAAGTTATAGTTATAACACAAAAAGGAATCATTTCCTAATAGTAAAGCAAATTCCATGATGAATTCGAATGGGCTTCGAAGCCAGCTTTTTTTTCCCACAAACGGATGGAAATGCAGAAACTATAACTTATTCGATTATTTTAGTATAAACTTTTTATTAATTTTAACAATAGGTACCATACATTTATTTGTGAGAAGAAAACTAAGAACTAGATGATACTGAACGAGCTTCAATTAGCAACGCAATTGATGCTATAATCATAATCACGCATGAAATAATTAGTGTTCCAATAAAAGCGGTGGTTTTCACAGGGACCTCGTCATTATTGCTGTCCTCCTTACTTTTCCTATCAGCAAGAAACACATAACTAAACAAACTCCAGTTGCTCAATCCCTGCTTCCTCTTTTTATCCAGGCCCATCAAAAGCTTCAGCTGCCTCAATTTCCAGTCTCTCGAAACAATTAAATCATGGAGTCCGCATTGTACGAAACCCCTCAAAAACTTGGAAAATCGGATTGTGGAAAGGGTAGGTGCCTGTTGGGTCCAAAATAAAACTATTCTGAAGAAATTCCTCTCCTTAGGAATCTTGCTTAAGAACCCACCATTCTGTCCAAAGAATCCAAGAATTTCAAAAAATGTCTGGTTTGCCATCTATTCGATCAAAATGAATGGATTTTTCGCTCTCCTTGCATATCATCAAATCGTAAATTAGTGGGAAGGAATCAAACGCGCCAATGTACTGTTCGGGAGCGTAGTTCTTTGTCATGGGTAAACGAACGTATTAAATCCAAAAGATCATATGAGGAGAGCAAACTAAAACCATCCCTTTCTAGCAATTCCTCCATGCCTTGTGGAAAATCATTTGGTTCCTTCTCAGCCGTTATGGACGAATACAGGGATGAGCAGTAAAGTTCCCGTAGCAAAAACAATGATAATATCCACATAACCATGAGAGATTTTCCTTGTATGCAAATATTTCGTAGGATGCTGCTTTCCTGGACGAGTACATTTGCAAATTGCCATAAAAGGAGGTCGTTCAAATTTACCATGTCACCTCTAACCAACCAAAGGGAAATGCTGATCGTAGCTAGAATAGTGCAAAGCCAAACTTCAACGGGGAATGGGCGTAAAAATGCCCTAACAGTTGCATCAAGGAATCTGACTTTCGAAAAAATCACCAGAAGTGAATATTCGGTATGTTTTTGACCAGGCATGGTTAAAACCCTGGGTTTTAATGCTAGAACCCACTGGGTACGGGTTAAAACGGGTTTTGTGGGTTATAACGGGTTTAAATGGGGGAAAATGGGTTCAAACGGGGAATATTGATTTTCCATGTATTTAGCATGGTAAGTGGTGAAGTACGTAATTTCAATGTACTGTGCATTAACTTGAGTTCAATAACAAAGAATTGTATTACAGCTCGACTATTTTCCAGTCTACTACTGCAAATTTAATTCCTACTTTTCAGATCATCAAGAAAGCGTTCAGTTTTGACATTTAATTTTGACTGAAGACAAATGATGATCACCAATTGGTGGTTAAGTTAAAGTTAGTTATATATATTATACCATATCATAGAAACTACTATCAGTGCTTAAATCTTCTGAAAATTGATGTAAAAGACACGTAATGCAGCTGTTAATACTAACAACAATGCATTTATAGTTAAAAATACAGATTTAGCATTGATTTGCTTGATTTTTTATTAAAACCCGTTTTACCCATAAAACCCACCAAATTTTAGGTGGGCTGGGCCCATTAAAATCCGGGTTTAAACGGGTTACCCACCTACCCATTATAACCCACGTGCCATGCCTGTTTTTGACCGAATGAAAAGATTTTGTAAGTTTAAGGGAGGAGCGATTGAGAATACTTAATCGCCAAGACGTTGTTATAATAGCAAGTAGTAAAAGCAGAGCAATTTATATACATGAAATATTCTTCATAAACGCCGCAAATAGTTGAGTCCAACTTTGGTATAATGTTGTATATGCGTTAAATGAAGGACAGTTTTGTTCGGAGCCATTTGGAAATTCAAGGTCAAAACGAATATTAGTAATGCACTTGTCCCAAAGTGTAAACAAGGAATGAAAGGATGCCATGGATGTTGTAGGAAGATTCCCTAATTCAATTTTTAACTTGCCATAGCCTAAACAAGGAACAAACCCGAGTTTTACTGTCCCAACTATAAATTCAACAAAAAGTAAAATGGTTGAAGTGGAACAATGTAGAAGAAATTATGGTATGGGAATTGATGTTGTATGATGTACTCAAAACCAGAATGTCCGCATATTTTTTATGTTGGATTGAAATCGAGATATCAACCTCATATTGCAGTATATGATTATTAAAACTCTTTTCTGGAAATATGGAGTCAGAAATAAGCAAAAGTTTGTGGGAGGAATGTCGATGGGTCCTTAGAATCTTAGCATTGACAGTCCATGTATGTGTATATGCTTACCGCTTTGGGCTGTGACTATTAATGTTTTGAAGAAGCCCTTTTGAATCATAATTCAACACCAGACAATAATATAAAATGCACTGGAAAAATATACTCTGGGTGAGTAAGTTATTGTCATCCCATAAAAACTCTACTGTTGCACTTCCAAAATCACAAAGCAACATATTTTTCATCACCCCCCATTCACCTATCGCTGCTAGCTCCGGCATTTTCGGCGTAAGTTTTCTAATATTCCACAGTTCCTTGCTTATGGTATTTCGACACAAAACTTTACCATAGCTTAGCAAAACCTTTACAATACTACTGAATATTTATTAACCGGCACCCTTTGCAAAAGGGGGTAGGTTCTTGATTTCACCAATGGTGTCTGTCTGTCTGTCTGTCCGTGAGCACGATAGCGGCGACACGGTTGAAGAATTTCGAAAATTCTTTTTGGTAAACGATACCTTCCCTGGGAAGCGAGATGGGTCTTATCGGTTATCGATAACATGGTCAAAGATAAGATCAAATATTTGCAGTAGCAAAGTATAAAGTATGATACGTCAAAATGGTTCTATTTGCTGAGATGAATTCAGTCATGCTATTTTAAAAATTCTCCGATGACCCCAGCGTGACCTACGAACGTTTAAATGTCGAAATTTCTTAATTTTCGAGATAGCAGGAGAATCATTCAAAATTTTCAAATTCTTTCTTCTTCACTCAACAATATGAGGAAATACCTTAAAATAATTTTATAAATATGTGAAATTGGTTATCGAAAACCAGGTCAAAGATCAAGGTCAAATATTTCTAAATAGCAAAGTATAGAGTGCGATGCATCTAAATGGTTCTATTTGCTAAGAGGATTTCAGTCATGCTGTTTTAAAAGTTTTACAATGACCTCAGCATGACCTAATGTCTTAATGATCGAATTAATTAAAGGTCGAAATGTCTTAATTTTTAATCAATCAAAATTTTCGAAATTAAGTTAAAGTGCATAAGGGTGTCGGTTCTTTACAGCTGTTGTCGGGTTTATTTCCTAAAATTCCACATGTATGTGAAATTGGATAAGAGTTGCAGTCTTTCAAAATTCATCCCATGTAACATGAATACATCCTATGGATATCCATAAGACACATTTGTCCCGACATGCTAACATCCCAACGACGTCTGTACAATGTCTACGTACCTCCTATAGACATCTAATGCATGGACCTATTTCGTTTTTTTATGTCATATACGACGTACCAATGGATGATCCAATTGATATCCATAAGACGTCTTAGTAGGATGCGAATGTCAGTATGCGGATACCATTTGGATATGTTATGGATGTTATTGACTGATGACTACTACTATAAATAAATCGTTCATAGGACAATATACGTAACTTTAAACATCATTTTAATACATTTAAAAGTCACAAGAAACAAAAATAAATACACTGTATATAATAGATTAGTTAACAACTCGCTGGCGTCTTTATCGATGGTGTTTTGGTATGGTCCTTTTGAAACTATCAGTGTCCAATCTGGATTCATAAAAATACAAGATAATGTATCAAATCACATAATTATAGCCACTCTAAGCGTAAAGTCAAATAGCATATAATTATTGTAACTGAAATATTACCTGCATGTGGTAATTCTTGAAAGTATATTATCGAATCTTGTCAGTCATCAGTACCCTCTTGTCGGCATCAGTACCCTCTTCCAACGGCTTGTCCATCAAAGTCATAACCTCCACGATACATAACTTCCTAACTCTCGTCATTTAGCCACAGCTGAAATATAGTTAATTGTGCACACATCAAAATGATATTATTCTTCAATCAATAATAATATTATATAGTTAATAGTATCTATAAACACGCTACGTTAACCAGCTTACCTTTTGTCTTCATCCCGAGAGCTGTTGACTTTCACATCGTCGAAACTACTTTAACTATCAATTAAAATCCTTTCACACTCCAACCAATATCTCCTGTAAGCAATGCGTGATCAATCATTTATGTACATGAACGGCAGGTTTTTCAGTCCTTCATTCTTGTAATTTCCACGGAATATAAGAATGCACAAGCCTGTTTTGATTGGTTATCACAAAATCGCAAGTGTGGACATCCAATGGATGTGTTCTGGATGATATTTTGCTGGATGTGTTCAGATGAAAACATGAAGTCTTTTTTCATGCTGCTTTGGATGTTCTTAAGATATCCTTGTAAGGAACATCCACAACGTCCATGAATAGACGTGTTTATGCATATCCATAGGATGTCTGATGTTTCATGGGATGGCTTTATTCGAAACCTATTGAGTAATCAAGTGGACCGCTTGGATGGCCATTTTACAGAAGCATTAAAGCTTCAAAAGAGGCATTCAATTAAAAATGCTTTACTTGCTGTCTTGTCTTTATTTAACAAAATTTTATTCAACTCAATTGTGACAGAGGCTTCTAATGACACATACATTCAAGAGCTTTTTGTCTGTATTAACAGGAAAATGCTTATTAAAACTTGCAAAATTCAGGCAAATTGACTGATTTAAGGATAAATTTATTTGATATTTACTCAAGAGAGTGGCTCATAAGCAAGAATTAATATTTTGTTTATTCGGTTTTGTGAAATTGATGCCATCCCATGTAACCTCAATTTAAACTGTCTAAAACTGCCAAAAAGCTGTTGGAATATATTATATAATACTTTATGCTCACTTAAAATAATAACAAACACGAAGTGTATTATAGTTAATAAAACTGGTACAAAAATATGCATAAAATGGTCAGTATTAAAAAGTGTTAGGAAAAATGAATCCCAGTATTTAATAGTATTTATTATTGATTAGTGCACTAAAAATTTGTTTAGATGATTGTTAAATGGGGCCAAAAAAATTATTGTACAAAGTGGTTGCATATTCATTGGTGGAAAACAGCGAGAATGATTTTAAACAACAAAGAAGTAACTGAGTAACCAAAGCAAACCGAAATTCACCACAATTTTATCCCATCCAAACACCAGCTTCACGGCAAACGATTCCTCCGGTGTCCATTCCATCTCTGATTCCTCTGTGGAACTTGTAAATAGTTCTACTGTTGGCAGCGGTGGATCCGGAATCCGAGGGAATTCGAAAAGCTCCCCCAATTCAATGACAAACGCCAGGGCCACCTTCGCGTATTCAGTGACCTGCTCAAAGTTGACGTATTCAATCTTATCACGCTCAGTATGAATGTCATCCTGCAAAAAAAATCAACAAAAAAATTAACAAGTTGCAAGCAATGCAATGACCAGTTTTCATTAACGAATATTAATTTCATAACGAAATAATTTATCCTCACATTTTTATATGGAGCTTCGGTTAGAGATGTAGAAGGAAATCCCTGCTTATACCAGTATAAGTGGTCGGACCTGGCTTTTTCAGCATAACCGAATGAATCATACTGATACATTTTGTACTCAGGATCAATATACGCTTCCCCAATCATCCCGACGAAAGCCGAAAGTTTCTTGTCAGATGACCGCTCGCCCTCGTTCCTGTCAGCGTAGACATAGCCAACCCAAGGAACATTGCCTCATAGTTTCTACGCAATTTCTACGTTGCATGTGTTGAAATTGTTTTATCATCGATTTTGAGTTGAATTCATGTGTTGATAAAACATCATTTCAACGTTAGTTTTCAATGAGGATCTCTACATAATTATGTACACAAACATTGCGTAGAATCAACATTAGATCAACGTGTAGAATTTAGTTTGATGTCATGATATAAACCACGTTGATTCTGCATTGAAAAACAGTAGTTGTAAATGTTGAAAATACATAGTTTCAACGTATTGCAGCTATTGTTGAAAATGACATGATATCAATGTTGATTCTATTGAAAAACAACAAGCCAACTGCTGCTTGCATATACTTATGAACTCAGATGACATCCGTCACATACAACATATATAACACAGCTGCCTTTACCCCTAATCAGTATATGAAACTTCATAAAATCCAAAACATCTTCTTGTGACTTTTGTCACGGCCTGTCTGTTTCAAGTGGACATATTGAAATGATGTCAAAGAAATTACTTCTTTTCGCAGTTAAAGATTTCACAACGAATGGAGCAGTTTTAGTTGTGCATTCGGTTTTGTTCAAAGGTGAAAACCTCCTTTCAACCCAGTTTTGTTTCAGATAGTTGGATTTTTTCACAACACAAAGTGTTAATTTTTTTAATTTAATATGGAAACGACTGAAAAAATAGTAAGCAATACACAAGTTGGTGGTGATAGTGATGAAGTTAATGCATTAGGTGGTCAGTTCTATGAGCAGTATTCTAAATTGTTCTCATAGTTAGTAGTTACTGTGGGGAAAATGGTTTTCATTCTGATGACCGAGGTTTTCGTGGCAAAGAAGAGGTTTCAACAAATAAATTTTTGTGCCGTTAGATAAACTTGCATATAAATGTATGATGATCTATTTGCATGATAATTTAAATTTACATCATTGTACGCTGTTGCGTGAAGTATTATATAGGCAATAAATATAAATCTATAATTTTTAATGTTGAATGTATGTAGAAAACAAATTCCATTTGCATCACATTGCATCTACGATTATTCTATGTTGAAAACATGTTGACACTTCTACGCCGAATCAATGCATAAACAACGTTGTCACTATTAATCGTTTCAACGTAGATTCAACGCATAATCAATGTTAATCATATTAATTCAGCCACGTTGATTCAACGTGAAATCAACATGTTGTAACAACGTGTTCTAGACGGACATAATCTGCCGTTATTTCTACATGAAGTTTGCAACGTTGAAAACACGTTGAATCAATGGGGCAATGTTACTTGGGAACTCTCTTCAACTTGTATTGGTAGCCAATTGAATCCAAATTGAGTAATCCGCGGAGTCCTTTATGAAGATGGATTTTCCCTTCTTGTTTGTATGTTTCCACCACTTGTGTTGATCCTTTCAATGCGTTATTCTCGGCGGCGGCGTACCAGTGGAACTCGATGGTCCGCCGGAATTTGAGTTTGAACTGAGTAATAAGCCTCAAAACCTCCAGAATAACTGCACAGCCCGAAGCATTGTCATCAGCTCCTGGTGCTTTGGTTATAGTATGGACCTTCTTGTTGACATAGGTATCGTAATGGGCACTGAGAATAACAAGTTCCTTCCTCAAGCTGGCGTCTTGGTCCTGTCCTTCCAATATGCCTATGATGTTCTCCTGCTTGATGTGGTAGTCATTGGTACTTATTGTTCGGAAGAAATGCGGCCAAGTGTCATAGGTGTCGAGGACTGTCATTACTTGTTTCTTTAGCCACAGTTCCGCATCATTCTCGTGGAGTTCCTGGTGACGACTATAAAATGTTGAAAAATGATTCACAAATTCTTTCATGCTTTGAGGATCCAAATAAGGGAACAGCTTTCGAACCACCGCTTCATATGCAGGAAACCCAGGATAAAATTGAGTGTTAGAGTTAGAGTCAGAGGATGCTAGCGACACAATGCTGCTGACTAATAGAAGTGTTTTAAAGATCATTTTGAGTTCTTGAGCAAATAAATAAATGTGTATCAATTCGTTGGAAATTAATGAAATGTGAAAGATGATTGAAAATTAACACGTGAAAATTCAAAATTAATTTTTATGGGTAGTGGCTCTTGAAATCCTTTTCGATGGTTTACGAGTTGGCTAATCTTCAGCTGTTTTGGTTTTCGTGTTTCGTCGAGCAATTTTTTTTATGTTATGTATTTACGTCGTAGGTAGGTATTAAAAAAAGTAGCCACGGTGACCGACCAACCCAACATGTAAATTGTATGAATGAATGCATATTAATCGTAAATGCACCCTAGAAAGTGTCCCTGAAGTTGTTATGGTTCAATTTGCAGCTGACTAATGTGACTTTTTTACAAAAATAATATAACTGAAGTAACATCCAATTTTTTTATTCATTTATTTATTGCCTGTTGCTTAAAGTAGTCAATAGAATCAGTTTTTTTCACAACTCTACATTTTGTTTACATTCAAAATGGTATTTAAAAGGTTGCTGATATTTTGTCTACTAATTGTCCACGCCTCCTCGGAGGGGCCACAGGAAGGCAAACGTTTACTCAAGTTTCACATTGGTGAGCCAGCGAAATGGGTGACGAAGGATGAAATGAAGAAACTTCTTGGCGACCAAGCCTTCGGATTTATGGACTTGACACGGAAAGGCAGTGACGAAACCTCAGGAGGTGGAGCACAAGGTCGTAATTTAGTGGAGCCAAAGTATCCTGATCATCTCCTCCACAAAGATTTGGTTCAAAAGCTGTTTCCCACGTTGAAAAAGGATCGTTTGAAATCATCTGTGGAAAAGTTAAGCTCATTCCACAGCCGACATTCCCGAGCATACTTTGGGCCAAAGGAAGCGGAAGGATGGCTTTCCCAAGAGATCAAGTCAATTCTTGCTGATTACAAAGGAGGCTTCAGCTCAGTTTACTTCGTTGGTGACCCATTCCTAGGAAAAAAAGACAATCAGTACTGGTCATACACTCAAAAAAACATCATTGCCTTGTTGGAGGGACATGATTCTACCCTGAAGGAGGACATCGTCATTCTCACCGCTCATTATGATAGCATCATCGGTTTTTATGACGACGACTGGGACGAATTCAAAACACAGCCGTCTCCAGGAGCAGATGATAATGGGAGTGGGTGCTCCGTTCTCTTAGAAATTTTAAGGGTGATTGTCGACTCCGGAATCAAGTTCAAGCACACGATTCAGTTCCACTTTTACACCGCCAAAGAAACCGGAATGGAAGGAGCCCTGGATGTTGTCACCAAGTTTAAGAAGGAGGGTGCGACCAAGATCAAGGGATTGCTAAATTTGGACCGAATTGGTTTTGGGACGGAGATGGGAATTGTTGATAAAAATGAAAATGTTAATACAAGCAGGGAGACCAGCGAGGGACTCACCGCCTATGTCAAATTTCTTGGAAGGGAGTACCTCCAACCTGAGTTCCAGATGAAGGACATTGACTGCCAAAAAGGATGCTTTTCTGATAATATGCCTTGGCACCTAGAAGGATTTCCAACGGCCTTCTTGCAGGAATATGCGATGAATGTGAGGACGTAGTATTAATATAATCAGATAAATATTCCTTGTTTTTTGCATGTAATTTTTATTTAATTTCATTGTTTGGTCTTTTGTTCTCAGAAAAATATTCATTCGGAGCGGGATACTATTGAGCATGTTAACTTTGATTTGGTCAATGAATATGCAAAACTGTCCCTGGCATTTTTGATTGAGTTGGGTGATGGAGAGGGAAAGCAACGTCACGAAACGTCATCCGGGATAAACCTTGGACTTGGAATTGGATGGTCCTCATTGGGAATAAGCTTTGGTTGTATTTGGCTACCTCACATTTTCCAATTATGAACATTGTTACTGATGCCAATTGATACTGACGACAACAACTGATGGCTGGGGAGTAGTTATTTTTAGGAAAACATTGGCAACAATTACTTCATTTTTGGTTGGTAATAAACGAAAAATTATAAATTATTACGTAAATTTAATAAAAACAAATATTCATCACGTCAACATTATTTTAACATGTATTCAATTTATTTATTTCATTTTTTGGTCTTGTATTATGCTGTTTGTTTCATACGCCTTTTGTAATTGAGTAATTTAAACACCAAACGATAGTTGTGATTTAGGATACCACTTAAAATATAAGGGCATCCATTTAAACGTGTACTTAAAAACTACCTCCGTACACCATATGAAAATGAGATACCAGCACATAGTATTTCTGTACCTTTTATTAGATAGGTACCACATAAACAAATGAAAACGACAACCATTTGTTAGATGATTTATTAGATGTACTTTTCAATGGTAATTGATTTAACACATAATTATGCACACTAGAAGACATTTTTGCCATAAAGGGTACAATATTCATATGTGGCTTATTTCCTATATACGTATGGTGCTGATATCGCATTTACATATGATGCATTATATTTGTCCCAAATTATAAGGACCTAAACCCTGCCTTAAAAGAAAGTAATTTTTAACAGTTTAATACATTTGAATGCGCCACTTATTTTAATCCTCCCGGCTTACTTAAGCACTGAAACAACATGATTTATCAAATAAAGTCACAAAAATTACGGAATTATGGGAAATAAGGATACAATAATTTTATTCAAAATTTCTTGTTTGGGCATTAAACAATTATTTTCCATGATGAGAAAAACAGAAACAATAAATTATTAATAACGGACGAGGAAGTGTAAAAATTGAACAAAACAAATTAGAATAATACATAGGACACTGGGACACCATCCATTTCGTAGTTTTATGTGAATGTGGATGCATGACAGACATCTCGGGAAGCTGCCCTAACTCGATAAAAAAGGCTGCGCTCAATTTTGCAAATCCATTGACTATCTCAAAGTTAATATTCCAAAATGTACCACCTTCCGAATGAAGATAGGGCTCTACTAATGACTAATTTCTTTTCAATAGGAGCAAAATGTCAATTTTAAGGTCCTTGGATCTCTTGACTTCCCTGTCCCGGCTCAATTTTCCACTGAAAAAGTTGTCATTTGACGCAGGAGTGGAAACTGCTCAAGCTGCTTTTACACTATTTATGGGAGCCCATTCTGAAACTCTGACAAACCTTGAGATTGTTAGAAGACGGTATACACTCCCATTCAAGATCAAATTCCTTCCTAATCAATTCCAAGCGCTGACTCAGTTAAAGTTAGTTGGGCCAATTTTTCCAAATCTCAATTTCCTCAAGAATATGCCCAATCTGGAGTCTCTTTTTTGCAGCAGGGATACGGTAAAACTCAAGTACTTTTCTCTTCCGTCTATTTCAATTATTTTACTTTACATAAAAAAATATGTTGTTTTGTGTCAACAGATGATCGATTCGGAAGACCAACTCCTGGTGTGGAGGACAAGGATCTCATTGACTTCCAGAAAGTACGCCGTTATACATCTGTGGGTCATTCTTATCAACTTAGACCACCTTATAAGATTATCCAACACACGGATTTTAGTGTGCTCACTGGGACTCAACTTCCCAACATGAAGAAGCTTTGTTTGGTGGGCGGAGAGGTGGTCACCGGAAGACAGGTGGCAGAGCTTGGAAAACTCATGCCTAACTTAACCAGTCTCCGCCTCGGACTTGGAGATGACGGCTTTAGAATGGTGTGCAAAACCTGGAAGGAACTGCTAACGTTGGAGATTCATCCATATCAAGTGACTGAGAGGGGGCTTTTGGGCAAAATTAATTAGAATGGAAGAATGTTTCAACTGCCCAATATAACGGATTTGAAGTGTAAGCTGACTTTTTTACAATACAAATACAATACCTCATTTTATTTTAGATGAATGAATATATCAATATTTATCATAATTAAAAAATTAATCATTCATTTCATTTCAGTCCTGGAAACATTTAGAATGGGCTATCTTCGTGAAGCCGCTGTAGGACGGCTGCCCAGTAACTCAATCCTTACTGGAATTCTTCAACTGGAGTATCTAAAAGGGGTAACCCTTTACCTTTCACCGAATGTAAGTATTTATGCTTTTCCATGACTTTTTATTTTTTTGAAGCAATTCCATATAGTAAACAGTAATCAATAATAATAATTATAATCTAATAAATGATATCCGTTTTATCCATCCCTCAGGTCAGTGACCAAGTGTACAATCAACTTGTTGGAAGATTCCCTGATAATCGGTCTCAAATATTTATGGAGACTTTGCCTTAAAACGTTGTATAATTTATTGCCAAACTTATTTTGGGTGGAGAGTAGAAACAAATAAATCTATTGTTTTATTATTGATAATGATAATTAATCTCATTTAGTGAATATACTGTTATTAAAAACATGCTAATTAAATTCAATTAACTTAAATTAAATTCAGCTATGCTTAATTATTTCTGTTTCGTTTTTAACTAACTTCATACTGTTGGATTGTTAATCATCATAATCATCATCCCCACACCATCGCATTTTTAAGAAGAATACTATACACAATGATGCATTAGTGTAAGCAGCATTGTTCTATGTATATTTTTGTGACTTATGATTTTGATGAGTGTGAACTTTTCTTCAAGAGATTTATGTTAATTAAGATGTCGTGTCGTATTGAGATGAATTTTGAGGGATTAGGAAGGTGTGTTCAGTTGGACTTGCATATTAATTCTTTTAGCTTAGCTTTATATTAGCTACACTAGCTACGGGTTTCTCTTCTAATAAAAATGTAAAGAGTTTTAACGTGCATTCACACAGTATAGCTTTAGCTTGCCTTGCTCTTTGCTGCTACTTTTGGTGAGCAATGTGAGCATTGCCGTTTGCCGTGCATGGGAAAGAACCTGGAAGATTTTGGTCGAGTACCATCCCCGTTTTACTTGGTTGTGTTTAAGTTGAGCCAAGGTTTGCTGCTGGTAACGCTGCTCACCAACCTTAAGCTTTAGTCTACTCAACGAATTCCAACGAACTGCACACTCCACTACCCTGTTTAAGCTTCAACTCTGCCTGCTGTATAGATAAAGGAACTCTTCGAGAGCCAGCGATTTAAGGCAAGTCGACAAAATGTGTACAGCTAGAGCAGAAAGCAGGCTGGCTGAGTCTGAGTTGAGCTTTGCTCTTATTAACCTGCGATCGCAGATCAAAAGCAGGTTTTTTAGAATGGATCATAGTCTGTCTGTCTGTCCGTCTGTTCGCACGATAACTTTTACACCGTTGAAGATTTTCAAAAATTCTTTTTGCTAAACGACACCTTAGGTCAAGACCTTGACTGAGTTCGAAGATGAGCAAAATCGGTCAACGGCAACTGGGTCAAAGGTCAAGGTCAAATATTTTTTAATAGCAAAACATGGGTTATGATACATCAAAATGATGCTATTTCTCGAGAAAAACTCAACCATGCTATTATCAAGATTCAGCAATGACCCCAGCGTGACCTACAAGCGTTTAAATGACAATTTAAAAAAAAAATTCTCAATAGCAGCCACAATGATGAAAATTTTCAAATCTCTTTTAAACCAATTCTCAGACACATAGCTTATGTTTATTTCATTCAGTATAAATGCTAGATCGCAGGTTCCTATATACCCTGCCAGTTGTCAGGTTTATTTCCCATCACTATCACTTGTGTTTTGCTCAGAAGCCATAATATACAAGGGAAAATGTACTAATTGGACTTCTGCATGCCAATGACGGCGTCCTTATTTTTTCACTTAAATCATAATTCTAGCTAATATTTTATATAATGATGCTATGATACAAGCTTAATTTATTGCTATAGTTTCTCTCATTTTGTAACCTTTCTTTCGTCGTTGTAATTAAATGACAACTCCATTCATTCATACCTCACTCCCCTCAACTCATTTCATGTAAAAACATTTTTGATAATAGCCTGTTTTAGCAGCCTTTAAATCTTGCTCATTAATACGATAGGATGCATTTGAAGAAAAAATGGGAAATGGGAGACCACGACCATCTAAAATTGCCCCTGAACCAAAGCTTTTAATTTGTTTGTACATTTTTTTTTCATTTTTCTCTCATCCTTCTTGGACACTAAACCTAATAAGGCATTTAATTTAGATCGGGATCGTGGATGCGTCATCATAAACGTCATAGCTAATAAATCATCACACATTAATTATATCACTTTTCCATTAGCGCGACGCGACGTAATTAAGAAATTAATTGCTGTTGGCCAGATGAAAAGTATTCGCGTAGCAGTCGCTGCCATTCTATTGTCTGGCACACACACAAAATATCCTCTGAGTATAACAGTATAAGCCCGGGCTATACTTTCAATTTTCAAGGGCACACAACTGGAGGAAGCCCTGCAAATTTGTAACACCCATCTATTAAGCCAACTTCTCTTTCTTTTCATTGAGCTGGGTCTACTCATGGTTTCCACTTATGCCTCCAAATTCTATGATGTTGATGAGATCGTTGATCACAACTTTTTGGCTATTTCATCTATCTTCCACCTTGCTTGTATCTATGTCGTCGTTCTGTTTGAAAATGAGTAGGTGTTGTTTGCTGGGACTATGAGAAGCAGAGAAAAGGGTGAAAAAATTACAATTAGTCTACCAAGTTAAATAACTAACCAACTATCTAACGTCCGCAACAGTTCAACTTTTGAATTTTGAACATAATGTTACAATTTGAAAACAAAACACCTGTACGTTTTTTCTTTAAGAAGTTTTATTTGAACGAAACGAATTGCACAACATAAAAATAGTCTCATACTGAAAATGATATCAACGAAACCATATTAGAATGTCCCACAATATCCACCTTGCGTTTCATGAACATTTACTTCCTAAAACATTCTAAAATGGTTGCGTAGTTCTTAAAAAGGCCTATATAAAAAACGACCTAAATTCCGAATCCGGCGTCAAAATTTATCCGAGTACACAGGTCCAGTTTCGGAATCTCAATACCTATCACCGTTTTAAAAATATAGACCTCTGAAGATTTCGGCTTCCAAGATTGAATCAGAAACGCATCAGTTTCCTGGGCGCCCAATGATGTAGGGAAAAATAAAAAATAATTTTGTAATTCCGGGTATTTGGTTTGCGCACCCAATGCAAAAGAAATTAGGTCTCCAAGTACAAAACACTAGAAAAAAATTGGCAGATGAGTAAACAGACCATTCCTCACTTTTAATTGGGTGTCACACAGTGGTGGCTTCATATGGGAAGCTGAAAATTTGGGTTGCGAGTTTTTTTTTGCATTGCCGTTAAGATAGTAATACTATACAGGCATTATAAAGGCGTCGTGAAACATGTTTGTCGATCTTGAAAAAAAGATTGAAATTTATGTTCATTGCGTGTATTCGAACTAAAAAAATTCTTGAAGTCTTGTGACTAATAAGAATATATGTGTTCTCCTTTGAGAAGCAATCTCCTATTTTCTTTAGTTCCTCTCCTGACTCTGTGTCTGTCTGGTTTGATCTTTTTCTCCTGTCTATAAATTATCATTTAGTCAGTACGTTTACATTTGTTGGTCTTTTACATTTTTCTACATTAAAACTTAGCCAAATGAACAAAACTCACTGGAAGATTCCTAACTTTCGTCAATTGAAAGATGATCAGAAATTGATGAAAAGCTACCAAGTTATTAATTGCATATTTTGTTCCTGTTTCCAAGACTTTAATTTACCTCTTGTTTAAGCGGTGGGTGTTGGGATTGCTACAACTGCAATGTTTGGTGCAATTCAGAGATCAGGATTGAGAGCAATGATTGTGGGATTTGTGGCGGTGCTTATTCTCTCTTTTTTATGCAACTTGTTCAGAACATTTGGACTGATATTTGATGAGACATTTAAAATTAGGAGAGGCTGAATAAGTATTCTTTCCTTGGGAAAATATTCAAGGAAGCAGCTCCAGTCTTAATTTGAAATCACAAAGAAAGATTGGTGGCGGCAATTTCAATTTTCAAAAGCTACATATTGTTTGGTTCAACGAAGATCTGTAGAACCAATGCAATTTTATTAAATTCTTTTATGTTTGTGTGACATCACAATTTTAAATTATTAAACGTTGCTGAACTCTTTTAAACCATGAAGTAAAATTAGATACCGAAAATCTGCTGGTATGAAAGGAAAACACGGAAAGTATTTTGGCTGAGAGAATCCACAAACGCCAGCATTTCTATGGGCGTGATTACATATCCTATATCATTCCCAAAACTAATTGGAAAGCAGGTCTGCTTAACTCTCCGCATATATTCCCGGTCTCGTCGTCTAGCCCAATTTTCCAGTACCCAAGAGTCCGTCGTTTTGATGGAAATCTGGTGTTGCTTTCCGGCCATGAACAGGATAAAACACCACACAATTATTATAAGGAGAGCTGACCCAGTCAAGATTATTTTTGCGTTCATTTTAAACAAACTCCATTGAAAGGCTAGTGACAAATTGCAAACCAACACCGTAGATATTGAAACAGCCTGAGCTGGAATTATAATGTATCCGATTTCAATGTTGAAAGTTTTAACTAAAATCTGTAACGTTCTCCAATTTAATACAAGGTGACGAGGTTCTCTTAGTAAACTATTTGTTTTATAGTGGGACTGTCCCATTCTCAGCTCATTTTGAATGACAGGAAATATGTAGAAAAAATAAGCTCCCACAAAGCTCAAAAACGCTATGAGTACTAGAGCCATTGCAAAAGCTGAGAAAGAGAACCAACAACATGACACTAAATATACGGGAAAGAAAAGAAATTGGTGCGGAACATTAAAAGCTGGATATGCTGGGTGAGTTGGATGAAGAAAGCAATGGAGGGCAACGAGAGATACCACAAAAATTACGGCTCCAGTTAAGGCGGCTACGAAAGCCTCGAACAACTTCATTTTCCACCATTCATGGACTTGATCATATATAGAAATGTATTTTGCTGGAAAAGTTTCAATATATTTCAGTAGTCCATTCATAATTTGGCAAGTTGGAGTTGGCTTCAGCATCAAAAAGCTTAACAGTATAGACATTAAGCAACACAATAGCATGGCAACCACCAAATAATTTAACTCTTGGTTGCTTTCTAGATTTTGAATGTTGTCACTTGCAAGATAGATTTGAAATGCATGGGTGGGTAGTACAATAATTGCGTAGGTAACTATCCACAACCAGTTTTGTATGCATCTCCCAAGACAAAGTCCGTTAAAATATGCAATTTTCCCGAAAGTTTTGTCAACATAAAATGGGGCGAATCCAATGAAACGTGCAATATTCATAACAATTCTGAGAAAGTTGAGGAACAATTCACTAATTTGATAATCTGGATCCGTTACGGGTTTCACTCTGCTCAAAGATTTGTAAAATCTTGGCGTAGGCAATTTTAGCGTCATTTTAATATTCAATATTGGAGACAAGAGAAGTTTAAGGTGCTCTTCTATGGCAGCCATGGCTCAGAGTGAGCGCAAATTGTATCATTATCCTTCGCTGTTTAATGTTAGGTTGATTACTCCTGCAGTTTACCTTGGATTTAAAACGATTACTATAATATTTCATAAATCAAAGGCCGCGGTTTACAATGTTTTATGCATTTTGGATCCCGCATTCGAATATACCAGAAAAATTACCGTTCCAAGAAAATTAAATAAATTTACTAGAAGGCACCTTGAAACTAGTGATGTTTAGTAAGGTTAATCAACTTATTTTAAATGGCTCTAAAAAGTGCTTTCATAAACCAATTTTTAAACTCGTCAATGTCAAAACAACTCATGTAGTAAGCATTAAATACTATGATTTTAGTCAAATCATATATATTTGTAATGAGTTTTAGGTGCAAGTTTTCATAAGCAAACGTGTATTTAGAAGAAACTAATGGAATGATACTAAATGAATTATGACAAATCAAAATAATTTGAATGAGTATTCTTTCTACTAGAAAACTACGAGAAGCAATTAAAAATATAATTTGGGCTAAAAGTCAGATTTTTATTTTGTGACAAGCTCTAGTGTGCTTACAGTACTTTTTGGCAGTTTAAATATGATTATGAAGCTGCTTATTAGAAATCTAAATGTGTATAAACTCTAATATTTAATGACTAGCTACAAATTATAATGAAAGTTTCGTAGAAAATCATTAAAACCAGTTATTTTTAGCAACCACTAATTTACTCTAATTCTTTTAAACTGATATATAATCACTCCGTTTTCTGACAAACCAATTAAGTAAAAGGCTGAATAAATAATTATGAAAATTTGCTTAAAAAGCAAACTACCACTTTGCAGCTTTATCACAAAGCTAAAACACAAGAATCGCTTAATTGTTTTTAATAGCGATTTTTGCTTTCCCCCATTCCATCATGGCTAACTTACCACCACATGGTGAAAACGTGTGATGACGGCACCGGAGCAACATCGTGTTGTGGAATATAAGCTTCCAACGCATTTTGTTGTGCTTGCAAAGCTGGTTGCAGATCAGGAAAGAAGCACGGAAGATGAGACACTCACGTCTGCTCACAGGAATCATTTCCGTTTTGACAAGGATGGAGATGGGCATCACGATTTGGCAGAGGCTCATAAAATCCTTGCAAGCGGAACTTGTGGTAATAAATCTGATGTTTTGGCAAATTTCTGTTTATTTCAACAAATATGATAAGGCCAAATTAATCGAGGATCAATATGTTGTACCAAGTTAGCATTTTTTTGAGACTTTTTTCCGACCTCCAGTTTTTGCTGGCTTCAAAGTTCCACTCTATAAGATAATTTGAGTCAAAAGATTTGGTGGAGAAGAATTGGTTTAGGGCATTTGCCTGAAGGACGCGGTGGGAAATCATTTTAGATGCTGAAGTTGAAGTGAGGAGACGCCTTTGAAAACTGGGTCGTTGTATGGATGGTTGAAAAGTTGTTTTTTAAAACAACTTTTGTTTTCAAAAACAATGTTTATTAAATTCAAGATATTTAGTCATGAATTATAGAACATACTATTTGTTATGTGATGTGATATGTAATACTATGTAATATAAATGGCTACTTCAAACATACAAAAACATTAAAAAAGAAGAAAAATTTATTTTAATTGAGTGCAGACAGACCAATACAACTTTCATGTTACCAAGCCCTACAGAAGACGATGAAGGAATATTATCACGGATTAGATTTTTTTCTAAAATGTCCAAGCGTGTCGGATGAAGGGAGCTGGGAAATGGAAGAGACACTAACCAAACCATGTTCTCCCAATGACGAGCTTCCCAATTCAACCAAATGCGCATTGGGAAGAATAAAAACTGATTACAAATTGGATAACCGCTCAGCTTCAATTTATGCAACTGTGACCGGATGCGCAAAGTCAGTTTTGGTTCAAAGGATGGAAAACGCTCTTGAAGGACGTGGACGTTCTAGAGGACACGCATGTGATGTGATGTTGATTGATAGTGACAAGGAAAGCTACAGGATCTCCATGCAGCATTGTCAGGAAAATATTTGTGAGGACAAGTATTTTTGTATCAGCTCTAAAGAAACGGTGGTGAAACAATGGGATGCTTATTTTACATCAGCACTCTTCAAATTGTTTATTGGGTTATGTGTGATAGCTGTTTTATATGCGATGTGTATTTTTACTACGCTTCGTAATTGAGACTTGTTCAACTGTGCCAACTGCAAATAAAATAATAAAAATGGTTTGTCAAGAAAGGAGCCTTGAACAGAGTGTGTTGGAAGGTGATCCTGAGGATATGGTTCAGGCCGTAGTGTATTTCAAGTCATGAGTTAACACCAAGCCTTTATCCTTTTTATCTTCTAAATTTGATTACAATTTTGTTCAGCAATTACTTGTAGCTAATTATAGCTGTAATTTTGAGGTAACAAGAAGTAATTAAGTTTATTTTAAATAACTATCAATCAATACATTAGTATACTATTAAAAAGTATCCAGTGAAGTAGTAGAATCCTGTTGTAAATAATACCAAATCGAAGATTTTTTGTCGCAATGAATGTTTTGTATGTCGCCGGGGAAATTGGCCAACCGTTTCATGGATACCACTACCGTGCATCCAAATGTTATTTTTATTTTACAGCTAATTCAATCATTCAATGATCATAAATTTCAACAATTGATAACTTTTCATTTTTTAATGAAATAAAAATTAATTCTAACTTGTGCTGATTTGACTCAAATACAATAATAACATCAATTTATCAATTCATGTACACCTCCATCTGTATTAGTTCTAATCTTTAAATCTTAAAGGAAAGGAAGGGCTGGGCTAGAAAGGGTAATAACCTCGTAACTGAATAGGATTTGAGTTTAGGGTAAGCGCGTCCTTTATTAAAAATTGTAATGTGATAACAACGAGCAATAACTTTTAAACAAAAGTAAAATAATAATTTGAAGGACTTGAAGAATCAGCATTGATGCACCCTGTTCATTAAGTTTGCCTTGATCTTTAAATGAGAAGAAGATACGCTGCAAATAATTAGATTGGGAATCCTTTTGGAAGCTTGCTGGTTTTTTTCATAAACTTTTTTCAGCTCCTAAATTTATTTTTGTGTAATAAAAATGTACATAATTCATTCAATTACTTGTTTATCTCGTCAAAGCGATATTAATATAGTATTTACATTCATTTATGGAATCTATTTCATGACTTGCTAAATCCTAATTCTATATTTTCTTGACTGGAATTTAAAACATTGCGACATGAGACTAAGGCGGAAGTAATAAACTAATAAGGGATCCGTTATATGGAAAGTAGGCAGAAAGGGGCAATATGAGAATCAGGTTCATATTTAGGCTGACGATTAATATGTTTGTCGAGGTGCATTGACGAGTCACCACAGATTGTACTGTGACAGAAGCAGAAACCAGAGGAGGGGATTGAAAGTTACGACATGGACATGGATCAAGAATTTGTATAAAATAGATTTGCATGGATTTGAGAGTAGGAATAGAATGAGTGAAAGCACAGTGCGATACTTGCTGCAAAATGTTCTCCTAAATGATCTCGACCTTCAAAATGACTCGCCTGTCGTGAGCTGTAAGCTAATGTTAAAATCGGACAGGACAAAGTTGCCAAGATTTTAAAGATTAAAGGAAAAGAGTAAGCGGGTTATGAAATGGGATATGACATCAAACCCAAGCTGAATAGAATTTGGGTAGTGATGGGAAAATATTCTCCGGGCTCGTTACGTGATCTGGAGTTGCTAGGTCAACTCTTTTACACAAATGAGGAGCAAGTGTATTGTGAAATGCAGACACTGGGGCTTGATAACTGGTACGTTTGTAATGTTGAAAAGAAAGTAAACTGAAGCAAAGGGAATGGTTGCAAAATATTAGTTTTTATTTGCGAAAATCTGAATAATTTGATATAAAATAGATTTAATACTAGACGATATACTCTTCGTCTTGGACCATCCTCTTTTGGTTGCGTGGGTGGTCATTCCTGCTTCCAGAAGTAAAGTTCAGGAGAACAGTCCCAGGCTCAGATAAGTTAAGAAAATATATTTTTCAGGTAAGTTTTCGGCATCCGGTAGAAACTGCTACAAACAAACTGCTACTACAATAACTGCTACTACAATAACTGCTACTAAAATAACTGCTACCGACAAAAACTTCTACCACAAAAACACTTCTACGACAAAAACTTCTACTCATGATTTTTAAAAAAAAATATAGCAATTTAAGTAGACACATAATATTTTTTGTTTTTTGGTTCATAATCGAGTTTTGGAAACCTTGCCGAGATCTAATAAAACTCACAACTGGCAGAGTATATAGGAACCTGCAATCCAGCATTTATGCTGCAATAAAGTTAGCATAAGCTATGTGTCTGAGTAGTTCATGGCTTTAGAAAAGTTTTGAAAATTTTCATCAGTGTGGCTGCTATTGAGAAAATTCCAAAATTTCGACATTTAAACATTTAGGTCACAGACATAGGTCACGCTGGGGTCGTTTCTGATTTTTTATAACAGCATGGTTGAGTTTTTATCGAAAAATAACATCATTTTGATGTATCATAACTAGTAGTCGCAACCGGATGAGAAAACCCATTTTTTTCTCATTTCAATCTCATTTAGTAACATTCGGGTCCTGCATGTATTCCCGGGTTCTCGATAAAATTATGTGTACATGCTTCATAATTAACTAAACCACTTGTTAGTTACCAAATTTTAGGTTAGTAATATTTTCACTATGTAAAATGTGCATATAAGACAGAGAACGGGACCCGATCGGGAATCCCGGGATGTATCAACAGAATTCTAAATCTCAACGAGAAACCCGTTGCGACCGCTAATCATAACCCATGTTTTGCTATTAAATTTTTTTGACGCTGACATTTGACCCAGTTACCGTTACAAAATATTGCTACAGTTCTAACGTTAGACTTAAGATTTAAGTAGAAAAAAACAAAATTATATAACCTTTGTTATTGATATAATGAAAAATAAAACCAAATCAAATTTTGTATGGTAGAAGTTTCAGTGGGTAGCAGTTTTTGTTGGTAGACGTTAATTTTGGTAGAAGTTTATTCGTAGCAGTTTGTGCGGTAGACGTTTTTTTGGTAGCAGTTTCTACCTAGAACCAAGTTTTCGCCCTACAAAATCTCTTCATATACGCATAAACTCGATCTGACATAACACGAAGTAAGATAATTTTTTAGATAATTTTGAATGTTTGAAAACTTTTACTACTGTTGATTGTCATGAAAACAGGAAATGCTATTTAATAACTTTTTTTCATTTCTTCTAAAAGTCTGTGTGCATCAAGCAATTATGACGACCTCACGAGCTGCGACACGTCTGATTAAAAACATTCGAATTTGACATTTTCTTTGGCACCTTGTACCAGCATTGCGCATTGATTGGAAGTATGATTTGAGAATGCTATTTATCAAATATATTAGCCCTGAAATAAATAGAAGAGGAGGTTGCAACAATGAATTGGCGAAAGTTTCATACTTACCGTTTCAGCTTTTGTTGCGTCGTCTCATGAAATATCTTCATTGGGTGGTAATTGAAATTGGCATTGACATTATTTATATGTAGTGATTTTTGCTGGCAGTACGACATTTTCCCTTTCAGAATGATAGGTAGTTGTACGGTGAAATGTGAACGGAAGAATAATATATACAAAGATATTTGATGCAGCCAACAATTGATGTACAATGCTTGTCTTGATGCCCATGCAGTTTCCAAATGAAATTGTAATAAAGTGACGCAGAAAAGTTTAATGCACGAGGTGAAGGCTTCTTGAGAATATTTTTTTTGATGTAGTATTTTATTTGGATATTTAACGTACAGTTTTTGTTATTTTAGTCTTTATTTTTATAATTTTTTAAGAACTGTAGGCAACAATTTTGTTACTTAAAATTTATTTATTTATTTTATCTATGATTAATTAATTTTACAAAATACTCCGAACACAGTGCAAGCATACCTACTATACTACTATCGTTTTAGGATTACTTCTTAAAGGATAATGGGGTTTTTAATATACGCTAGGTTTACAGAATATACAGAAGTTTCTTGACTAATCCCCGTCACTAAAAATATTGACAGGGTATCAACAGTTTAAAACACAAAATTTGCTCAAAACATTTTCATGCTAACGCAACAATTTTCTATATTAAAATAACCAAGAACTCTACTTCATAAACGTGAAAATTACCCCTGACTTGAAGAAATATACTTATTCCATACAAAATTCGAGGAAAGAACTTAACTGCTGAACAATTTCTAGCCTAAGGTCTTGGTACACAACACGTTGATTTTGTATCGTAAATGTAAAACTGATTAGACAACTTGAGTACATTTTCTTGGGAGAACTTCAGTTGGGATTGAAATTTGAAGAGGGAAATCATTTTAAAAGACTCTCCAAACATACTACAACCTTATTGATACTACACTACAACCGAATTATTACCATCACCAAATTTTTTACCACTTTAGGATTATCTTTCAACCCTTTGTGGCTAGTGCTGGATGGATTATTTAAAAACATTACTCAAAGTCTACCTTAAATCCCAACCATTGTTTATTACCATAATATGAAGTTTTTTTGTAATTTATAACCAAAGTGTCTTAAGTTTAACTTAACTATAAATATATTTTACGTTCCTTAAATAATATGAACTACTCTCACCATGTACATTGTGTGACATGCAATTCACAATTATAAACGCATAACATACAACATAATTAGGATTAAATAAAAAGACTCCACTTAACTAAATTTCAAAATGAGTCCAGCTAGAAGTGTCAAAGTGTGAGTGATTTTTGCTCTTTCTAAAACTAAAAACTATTTTATACCTATATTGTAAATTATAACTACCTGTAAATATATTTTCAACGCTGAGCGTTGAGTTAGAGAACCTTGACGTGTAATATAAAATATTAGGTCAACAAAAAAAATCATCGCAATAAATAACCATAAACTGCATGAAAATAATAAAAAGCTGAGTCAAAATTCGGAGCAACTGCAGCTCAAACCATGGCTCAATATTTTGCTTAATGAAAATTGGTCATGCTTATCTACATCAACCGCGGTATATGGTTTGTGTTGTGGATTTGTATTTTTAATTGTTGGTATTTAAAGTAACACTATCAAGTACGTTTGACTACCTGGATTCCAAGTGTTTTATGATGGATTCAAAATGTGCTGGTCTGATGTGAGCTGTGAAGTTGATAAAGACTGAGAGAACAAGTCTTCTTTCACCATGACCAAAAAAACGGCAGTTGAGCTTGGGAAAACGTTAGCTTTTAGCTGTCTATCAACTGTATGATTTTGAATATTTGTATTCTTCCTTTGGTTGGAATCTAACAGCTTAAAAAAATGTACATCTCGTTGTTAAGCTGTCAAAGATTCAAGAGAAGGTTGTGAAGGCTTATCAAACCCCGCTATAGATTCATCATGCACAGTATTAGTTAAAAATTTCTTATCTACAAGAAGAGATGGAGTATTTAAGAACAACTACCATTCGTATTTTAAAACAGATTTAATCATCGATCTTGCTGCTAAACAGAATTTCGATTCATCTGTCAAGAATAGTACTGGGGATTTATATCGAGAGGATATTAACAAGCTTGTTGAATCCAATTGGATTATGTTAAAAAGGTGAAAGTGGTGTAGGGGTATTCCGCTCTTTATCATTTTTGTACCACTATGTGCTATTTTGCCAAAAGTTACTAATATGAACTTCAAGCCTAACATTGGCAATTTGAACATTTTCACTCAGGCAATACCTCAGCAAGTACATCTGCAGCTGCAATTGCCAAAGATGCTACTGCTGCGTCCAAGAAAACAACCAAGCGCAAGCGCAATGCCTCGGCGAAGGATAAAGACACCTCTTCCAAAAAGAAGAAGCCAGTTCCTTCAACATCATCTGCTTCGGCACTTTTCGAACAATCATCATTAAGAAATATCCGGAAGGTGGTTTTCCCACAAGTACAATCAAAGAAGGGAGCATCCTCATTCACACGGGAGAACGCCCTTTCCCTTGTACCTACTGTAACAAAGATTCACAGGGATGACCAACTTAAAAAAACACATGACTACTCATATAGGTTTGTAAAACATACACGTATGAATTTGTTTCAATGGTCGAAGAATTTTACAGGTTTTAGTAATCGTGATCTTTAATATTTTTTTCAATGCTTCCTATATAACATGAATTACAGTCGCCTTTTACCTTGGGTGATTTGGAATACATGGGAATACACGAAAGAAAAAAGTACGTAGTGTTGATTCTTTTATAACTATCAACTATGCAGTTCATTAAATCAATAGGAGTGATCCCTAATGTAAACTCGATTAGTAGATAATTGCAGTTAGCCGCAAGCGCAAGACATTTTCTAGCTATTGAAAGTATGTCATATACAAATCGAAAGTGAGCCAACAAAGTTCTTGGTCGTATCCTGAGTGGATGATCTTATCATGTAAATAGTGAGTTTTTATGAGAACTGTCGATTTTTTTTATTTTAGATGATAGAAAAAGTTGGTAAAGAAATAAAGTTTTAGTTTATTAAAAACATTGCTAGGCTGTTGATAAATTGACTTTTAGTCAACTCGCCTTTCTTTTTTGCACCTAGCTACTGCTATGAATTTCAAGCCAAACATTGGCAATTAGAACATTTTCACTCAGGCAATATAGAAAGACGTTGTCAGGGATTGAATAATTCTAAACTTAACATATACTTTCAGGTACTTTTTCGCGACTATCCGAAGATTCTTGCCTACCCATTCCTAACTCCAATGAGCCATTTTGCACTGATGGAGAGGACTTGAGAAACGTTGTTATGCATTGGCTTATAATCTCAACTACAACAGCAGGACAGTTCTCATCAACAGTAATAATAGTCAATAAAAGATTCTATTTTACACAGTATTGTAAAAAAGAATATCAAATATCAAGTTAAACATAAATAGTAGATTGTACAATGGGATACTTATTTAACTTTTGCTAGCACATTTCTGCATTGCTATAGTTTAGCTTTTTGCTTGCCAATTCCTAAATCTGTTTTGTTTGTCCTAAGCTACTAATATGAACTTCAAGCCATACATTGGCAATTGGAACATATTCACTTGGGCACAATAATTTATTTCGGATGTTTAGACCTGGCTCACTCTCATAATGCTTCGTATTTGAAGCAGAAGGCTGCTAATTTTATCAATATGTAATTTATTGATAAAATTAAATTGACAATTAGCCAAATCACCTTGCTCAAAAGCGACTTCAAGACGCAGAACAAAAACGAATCAAACTACGACGGCAAGTGCTCCGAGCTCAAAACAGGACTATAAACGAAGGCCAATGTGAAGCTGGGGATTTTACCCAGCTCCAAATACAGCTTGCGGAGGCTGAGCGTACGGCAGAAAGAGCACATGTTGAATCCTGTGACGCTGCAAAAGAACAAAAAGCAGTGAAGCTTGTTGTGATGAGAAATTCCCTTACAAAACTGAACACCCAACATATCAGCTTGAGAGCTAATGCCAAAGTAATTTTTTAAGGGAATTTTGAGCTATGTGCACTCCTCCCGGAGCCACCTCCGCCAGGGGATTCCCTCTCTTTTATTAGGTACACGGAGTATGACCGGAGTAAAGGGATCGTTGAGAGGGTAAAGCAACTGATGAAGACACCAAACAGAACCAGCAACAGTTATTGTTATAACAAAAAGACCTCACGATGCGGATGTTATGCTAATAAGATATATCTTATTAGGAAAATCAGTACTACCACCAAACACACCAAATTCGATCCTCCTAATGAGCTCGATAGAAACTTTCTTGTGAGAAAATAATTTGTGCATGGTTTACTCAACACATTTCATTAAATACGTCCAATACCTCAAGAAGTGGTAGCTCAGATATGGTGAATAGCGTAGTTTTGAGTTGGTTTTTTGTTTATCCTATTTTTACAAGTGGATTTATTATTTTTGACAAATTCTGACTTCCCTATCCTCACTTTATCCATATAGAAATGGCAGACGGGATTACGTTGATCTATGATGTCACTAATGAGGAGAGCTTTCAAAGCGTTAAAAGGATGATGAGCCTTATTAAGGAGCATGCCTATAAGTTAAAAATGCACTTTTGTCTAACAATTTAATTCTGGTTTACGTTGAATTATCATTTTAGCACAAACGAGGTAAAGTGACCATGTTACGAGAATGTACCAAATAATTGGCTACACGTTCTGCAACCTACAACATGCTTTGACTTTCCTTTGTCCCAAGCTACTATCATGAACTTCAAGCCCTACATTGTCAACTGGAACATATTAACTTGGGCACAATAATTTATTTCGAATTTTCTGGAGCATCATATCATCAAATAGATATGGAGCCCACTCCACTGACAAAATCTGCGGAATTTTCTACGATGCTCCCTTAACTAGAATGTCGTCAATTAACAAAGTCATGGACAAAATGGTAAGACCGTGAGTATCGGCAACACCCTGTTCGGTTTCTTCTTGGTTTTGAAATTGGATATAAAGAAAAACAAAATGACTTGCTTGAAAACTCATTCTATTCTGCTGACGCTATTACAAAGTTCTTGAAGGACATGAGAGAACACACTGGAAATCCCTCTCGAGGAGGGAAATTTTGAGTTAGAATGCAATGTTCCGGTAGGAGCGGAAGATCCAAACGGAATTCGGATGTACTTTTGGGCAAATGCATTGCAGCTATGCCAACGGTTCGGTGAACATGTTTATTCTGTGAGAATTAAATATGGTTATGAGTTAGCAATCAGTCACCAAATGGCCGGCTAACTGATTTAAATGCGGGTTTAACGACGGTTTTGTTGTTTCAGATGTCATTGCAACTTAGCAAGCGTGTGCCACCAAAGCGCTGCAAAATCCAGTTTAATGTGGAGAGTGGGACTCTACTTCAAGTAAGAACCCATGATAGGAATTGCTGAAAAAATGCCTTTCCAAACAAGGAGCTCTTGAGTTTCGCTACATTCATACCAAAGAATGTAAATTCACCTGATGACACTGACCCTCTTCTTTCTTTTAATTTAATTTAGTTAATTCTCTTAATTTAGTTTTATAGAAACAAAGGCAGGGAAAAATGTTGGGCCTCAGAGTGTCTAATTCCAATTATTAAGTATTTGACTGATTTGAATACAGGGTTAAAGCTCGTTGTGGATTTGTATGAAAACTCGACTCTTGACCTCTCCCAACACTTTCACCCGTCGTGAAGTTGTCAGCTTATCCCCAAAACTTTGGATGTTTTCCACCGACGGTCCTCAGTCCTACATTGTTCCCTCAAGATCTCGGTTGTGAATAATTTGCCAGTATGTGAAAGTCTTGTGTGTATCATGCCTTGACCATCAGTGGTGAAATAAATAAAAAAGAGAAACATGAAAAAAAGTGCTACATACATAGAATGAGGCAGGGCTGTTCAGAGCAGAATATTTTTATGACTCAGCAGCAGTTTCAAGTGCAGTGAAAGTAAAAGAAATGAAATTAAGTTCATTACGGCCTGTTTATAATACATAATAATTCACCTGATGAGTTAATCAAGTGCATTTTCCCATAATTTTAAATAATCAAATGTGACTGTGAGCAACAATATTGTTTAGATGAAAAACACAAGAGATGTGGATTTCCTTTTGGGATCGATTGGAGTAATACTAACGTAAGTGTATCTATAATTCCCAAAGTTACTATCATGAACTTCACGCCCAACATCGGCAATTTGGAACATTTTCTCTCGGGAAATATAGAAAGACGTTGTCAGCGATTGACTAATTCTAAATTAAACCTATAAATACTTTTGCGCGACTATCCCAAGAGAAGGTTGTGATACTACTGCTATAGATTCGTCATGCACAACATTTGATTAAATTTCTTATCTACAAGAAGAGATTATTAAGTATTTAAGAACAACTACAATTTTTATTTTAAAAACAGATTTCATCATCCATCTTGCTGTTAAACAGAATTTCAATTCAACTGTCAAGAATAGTACCGGGGATTTACATCGAGAATAAAAAAACAAGCTTGTTGAACCCAATTTGGATTATGTTAAAAAGGTGAAAGTGGTGTGGGGGTATTCCGCTCTTTATCAATTTTGTACCACTATGTGCTATTTTGACCCAAGTTACTATCATGAACTTCAAGCCCAACATTGGCAATTTGGAACATTTTCACTCAGGCAATATAGAAAGACGTTGTCACCGATTGACTAATTCTAAACTAAACCTATATGTCGGAGGTACTTTTGTGCGACTATCCGAAGATTCTTGCCTATCCATTCCTAACTCCAATGAGCCATTTTGCACTGATGGAGAGGACTTGAGAAACGTTGTTATGCATTGGCTTATTAATAGTCAATAAAAGATTCTATTTTACACAGTATTGTAAAAAAGAATATCAAATATCAAGTTAAACATAAATAGTAGATTGTACAATGGGATACTTATTTAAGTTTTGCTAGCACATTTCTGCATTGCTATAGTTTAGCTTTTTGCTTGCTAATTCCTAAATCTATTTTGTTTGTCCTAAGCTACTAATATGAACTTGAAGTCCTACACTGGCAATCGAAACAAATTCGCGCAAACACATTAAAAGACTAATTAATTGATTATTTAAAAATGACCATATGTCCTTTAAGTGAAACCGCGATTTTTTTCTCGTTCCAAAAAGTCTTACTAATATTACAAAACCTAACAATTTAATTCGTGGATTTAAGTTGAATTACCGTTTTAGCTCAAACGAGGCAATGCGATCATATTACGAGAATATTCCAAATATTTGGCTACATGCTTTGACTTTCTTTTGTCCCAAGCTACTATCATGAACTTCAAGCCCTACATTGACAATTGGAACATTTTCACTTAGGCAATATAGAAAAACCTTGTCAGCGATTGACTTTACCCCAGCTTCATGCCTACGTAATCTATAAATTTTATTTTTCAGATTGCAATTCGACGAATCCAGCTTTCCAGAAAAACGGCGAGTCCCAGGCTACTTCGCATTTTAGTTGACGCTAAGCATTCCAATGAGAAAATCATAACATTTGGCATGAAAAGGAGCTGATATACTGTGTTAAATTGTTTGTGTTAAGGAAAAATAAAAATAAAACTTTCTCCATACCAGCCTTGCAACTGATTGGTGGAACGGTGATAAGATTGACACCGAAACCTTTCGAATGTTGAAGTGGTAGAAGATTTGAGTTGAAAACTTATATGTCGGAGTTAATTTTGCGCAACTATCTGGAGATTAAATTTTTGGCAAAGATGGTTTATTTAAACGCACGTTGCTCGCCTAACAGGTCAAAACCTTAACGGGACCGGTAGGCGAGGAAAGTCGCATGTTAAATTGGTTCGTGTGTCAAACTGTCAAGTCATCGTTTACATAAAGGACTAAGGATTCAATGTACTGTGTCACTAACAAACTTCAGCAAGACGTTGAAAATTAAACTGAGGCGATAACAAATGAAACAGTGCTAGCGTTAAATAACAGCTTTAACACGATGAATGAGTTCTCAGTTTCTGTTCAGGAATCCATCGATCCGATGATTGACACTGTTAATGACGCCCTTTATCACATTGAAACGGTTTTGAATTCAATAGCAAATGTAACGTCCAAATGCTTAGCAATGCATTACAATGTTGAATCGGTATGTGGGGTTTATGACGGCATTAGGTAGTTTACCAACCGTGTGATTTTTCAAAAAAACATTTTTTAGTGCATCTCGTTGTGAAGCTGTCAAAGATTCAAGAGAAGATTGTGATACTACCGCTATAGATTCTATAGTACAATTATATATTGTATACTACTCCCATATTGAGTTTAAGGTAGTAATATAAAATTTACTTTGTCAAAATTTGTGGCGCAAAACTGGTCGGGCTTACCATAAAACGTCTTTATTTTGCTCTAAGCTACTATTATGAACTTCAAGTCCTACATTGGCAATCGGAACATTTTCGCTCCAAAACATTAAAAGACTAATTATTGATTATTTAAAAATGATCATACGCAGTTAACGCGAAACTGCGATTGTTGTCTTGTTCTAACAACTCTTACTTACATTGCTAAACCTAATAATTTAATTCGTGGTATAAATCGAATTATTGTTTTAGCTCAAACGAGGTAATGCGAGAATGTACCAAATATTTGGCTACATGCTCCGCAACCAGCCAATCCAGAGTAGGTCACGGGATTGCAGTTAGTAAAGGAAGCATTACAAAAAAAGTAGAGAAAAAACTACAACTTTCTTTTGTCCCAAGCTACTATCATGAACTTCAAGCCTAACATTGGCAATTGGAACATTTTCACTCAGGCAACGTCTTTGCAGTTTCCCGCCTATAATTTTTGAAATACTTGTTGAATCTAAACACTAATACTACTAGTTCATTTAGCATGTCAAATAACCTTTGGATGCTGATTTAATCTCCGTAATATGTTGTTCCGTCTGGTATACGATAAAATACCTTCATCTCACTTGTTGAGTTTGTATGATTATATTCATGGTTTCTGTACTATATACGACACACGTCTTCAATGAAACTAGAATCTATAAGAACAGGACGGCTAGCACAATGGGAATGGGAAAGAGTTTTCTCACTCATGAAGATCTGCAGACTATGCATTGAGAGATACAAGCTTGGAGGAAAAGCTAGTTCAACCTAGTTTTTTAATGCAAAGGAAGCCCACGAAAACCACAAGGAGCAATAATGTGCATTAACAGAACAAGTTTTTGGTTGGTTTGAAAGATATAATATGTCATCATCGAGATGGGTGATTTGCTGGGTATTAAAAATTCTTGGACGCTCTATCATGCACACTGGAATAAGTGACCTTCCCAAAAACTGTAACACTGTATTTTTCATATTATGCACAAAATGCAAAATATCCAATCATTTTTTTGGATCGTCAGTAGACATTAAAGCCATTCTATTTTTACTAGATTAAAATACTATGTTCTAACCAGCGCACTTATACATTTTATATATCCTAACTGATTAGGAACCGCAATTAACTTATAAATAACTATAGAACACTCATATTCAGTATCTTCATAGACGAATTAGAAGCTTCGCAAAGGACGGGCAGTATTAATACACAAATAATTTCTAATTAAGTTCATGCCGGAAGCTGATCAAGTGATGGAGTTTTGCTTTATACAATTAATACTACAACTTTCTTTTGTCCCAAGCTACTATCATGAACTTCAAGCCATACATTGGCAATTGGAACATATTCACTTGGGCACAATAGTTTATTTAGAATGTTTAGACCTGGCTCACACTCCTAATGCTTCGGATTTGAAGCAGAAGGCTGCTAATTTTATCAACATGTAATTTATACAGCTAAATTGACAATTAGTCAAATCACCTCGCTCAAAAGCGACTTCAAGACGCAGAACAAAAACGAATCAAGCTACGACGGCAAGTGCTCTGAGCTCAAAACAGGACTATAAACGAAGGTAAACGTCAAGCTGGGGATTTTACCCAGCTCCAAACAAAGCTTGCGGAGGCTGAGCGTACGGCAGAAAGAGCACATGTTGAATCCTGTGATGCTGCAAAAGAACAAGAAGCAGTGGAGCTTGTTGTGATGAGGACAATTTTTCTTGCTGATAGTGGCATCGACAAGGACAAGTATGGGATACCTATTGCACCTTACGCTTCATTCAATTATTCAGACTTCTCCCATGTGATTTTGGTTATTGGAGGGGAAACAAGTGGACTGAGCGAGTGCATCAGAAAAGCAGTAGTCGATTTAAAAAAATCATATCCGGAAGAAATCTGCATGATTTCCAGAGTCATCATACCAATGTGCAATGCAATGCTTACGGTTTATCTCGAAGAATTACATTTATCAGCTTTGCTGTCTCCACCAGATAAGGATCTTCGTATCCTTATGGGGGCAATATGATATTAAATGTGATAATAATAATCGAGTAGACGAACTATCAGTTTAGAGCAATTGTAATCATGTCTTACTTCCCCGAGACGGGAATCAAGTCTTTCCGTCTCGAGACGAAGTCTCAGTCTGATCTTATTCTCTTCTTTTAAATATTAACTTTACATTCATACATTATGATACGGTCATTAAGATTGGTATTTAGTAAATGAATGGAATTCTATATTACACGAGTAAGTTTTTGCCAATGAAACTAAAAGTACGATATAAATATATTATGTTAATCTCAATGCAAGCCTAACTCATCATCATGACGAAGGATGATTTCTTCGTCACTGTATACTAATATTTTTAAAGTATTAAGTTATCCATCATTAAAGAGACTTTCCTTTGTCCCAAGCTACTAGCATGTACTTCAAGCCCTACATTGGCAATTGGAACATATTCACTTGGGCACAATAGAAAATTAATTGAATGAAGGCGTGAAAATGACGGAGGGTGCCTGCTTAAATTAACTTGTGAACTACGATGTATGTACAAATGTGTGTTTGCTACAGGAAGAAAATTTGTCCCAAGCTACAAGCATGGACTTCAAGCCTTACATTGCCAATAAGAACATATTCACTTGGACAAACTAGAAAATGCTTTTAGCAAGTAACTAAACAATTACGGTGGCTCTGACTTAACGGCAGATGAAATGCTTCTAATGAATGTATTTTCACTACTGAAAAGGCCTTATATTATACATATGTAGGACAAAGATGTCTCTTTCTTGTGATATGTATGTAATCTAAAAATTGTTAGTCGATTCCATAAAGTGGTAAAGAGTGGATCAGCAGTCACCCAGACATTTTACTTGTTTTATTGTTTAGATATTTTATTGTGTAGAGAACATTGGGTTGGAGGGCATTTGTAGCGATTGTCTAATTCTAAACTAAACCTATGCGTCGGAGGTACTTTTGCAAAACTATCCGCGGATGAAATTTCTTGGCAAAGATACATTTAGTTGAACGCACGTTGCTCGCTTATCAAAGCCTGTAAGAATCAGCACAAGTAGTTGAAATGGAAGCTGACGGCGACTCATAAGCTGTTGAGGCATTGAAAATCATAGCAGTAATGTGTTATATCTAGTTATGCCCAGATATATTATTAAGAGGATTGTGGCATGTTGGGGTTTTAAGGTTTTAATAATAAGAATACTTAATAATTTAATATTATGAATTTAAGATGGTTTGAAAATACTCACACTGTGACTGTGAAAAAAACTACCATTTGGATTCGCAATGTGAATTTTTGTTGTTTCGTCTTTGTACTGTTTTTTTGTACAAGTAAATTCTTTTTGTAAGCAATAATTATAAGCTGTATATATGTATTACATTTTATGATTCATGATCCTTTGTAAGCTATAAAGCTGAGTTTAGTTGGCACTAAATGTATAAATGTAGAACCTATGAAGCATTTGAGTACCACTTTTATACACGCATAAATAAAAACATGTTCATATACAAGAAAAATCATATAGATTTTTTTTCTGGACATTTACATAGGAAAACTCTGAAACGCACTGATTTAAAAGCATTATGAATCTTTTCATTTCACTTTTGAATCTACTATCAGCATCAAATGTTATTTATGAATGTTCATATTTTACTTCACTGCTATTATCGCTCTTTTATCCGCCTCTGGCGTCAGGCAAGACAATTTTACAACAAAATCATCCGAGTTTGTCCAAGGTTCGATAGATATTGTGTGCCTGGTCGGTTTTTTAATTTTCCCCTGATTGGAACATTTCCACTCAGGCAATATAAAAAGACGCAAAGTCAATGCAATGCAATGAGTGAAAAACAAAGCTAAGCAGAAATGATTTCTACCGTAAAACTGATTTGAGTACTGAACGAGTGCGTTAAATACGATATTTTTTTCTACTTTTGACAAAAAACTTGTTTTGGTTGTTTCATTCATGTAATTGTATGCTTTTATGGTTTTCTAGAATTCAGGTAGAAGTGATTGTTTGAATTTAATCAAATTTAGCTAAATAATCGATTGAATGCAAGTGTATTTACGAGTGTTTCTTAAGTGAAAAGAGAATATCGATTGTCATCATGATAAAAATTTAGTGTACCCAGAAACCCAATGGTAAGGGTATTTTTAGAGTTGTAATTTAGTATATTTTAGTGTCTTGTCACTCATTTTTCTGATTAGTAATTTTTCTCAATCTATTTGCAGCTTCATTTCCCCTTTTAGCGGAAAAGAATTGTCGTGCGTCGAACAAATGGAGAGATTAATTTTCCTGATGACACGTCAATTATTGGCACCCATGCGGACCTGGTTGTGTATCATTTAGAAGGGAATTTGGTGAGATTAGAATGATACACTTTTTTAATGGATGATCAGTGGTTGACTAACTTTTGCGCGACTATCCGAAGATGATTTTTTGCAAATATACATTTAGTTAAACGTTCGTTGCTCGCCTAACGTGTCAAAACTAAAACGGGTCTAACGGGACCGGTAAACGAGGAAATATATAAGCTAGCTCACTCACTCACAAATAACCACCTTAATCAACCGACGTAGTCTTCTGCAGTTGCAGTATTAATGTGGTCTAACTCTAATTACACTAGGGTTATAGTATATACGTAATTATGATGCTGTGGAAGTGGTCTTAAAAATCAGAAGAACGTTGTCATCTTCACAAAAATCCTTAAGTTTTTAGGAATAAAAAATTATATCAATTCAACGTGACGAAACAAGCAAGAATAATGCAGAATAATAACAATACCACTTAACCTATTGAAGTGTACTTCAATCATTATGACGAACTCCTTTGAATTCGTTTCTATCCCAAATGAGAGACTCTAACCATATCGTAAAATGTGAACGAAAACTATGCTTGCACTGTGTTTTTGTTACATTCAGTTTGCTCTTAAAATTAATGTGTATGACTAAAATGCCAATATAGGCTACTTAAAATATTTTATTAAATCTAAAAACCAAATTAACAAATTACTAGGATATCCTACCTTAACTTCAGATAGTCGTAGAGTCGTAGTGGTAGTCGTGAAGATGAGGAACGGCTAGCCTTTGAGGGTAGTGGGGTTCGTCATTATGAACCTATGGTGTAAAAGTATTAAAAATATATTTAGTAAAACTGGTTTAAGGGTAAACTGGAAGCTAATTATTTTATAGAAATGTATCCATTACTATCTTTACAATTTCTAGCAAGTGGAGTTAAATAATTAAGCATCTATGGAGCTTTGGACAAAATGACAAGTATAAACAAACGTTAGTAATTACTATTTGCCTAGCTTTAGCTTTCACTAAATGTCCTGATCTGACGCTGGCTATAAAAAGCATGAAATTTAAAGTTTTTCCGTTTCCCCTCTTAAAACTGCTTATAACTAAAACTAAGGCATTAAACAAGTACACATACAAACGAAAATCAGTTCATTCATTGGCACTGTCGAGCAACATTCAACATTATATATGCATAATATGATATACTTTGATTTGAAATTGGGCAAGGTAAAGCCATACAATAAAAAGGTTGAAAGAAGAAGAAGATCTTGGATTTGGCTTGGTTTTGGATTCAAGGAGCTAGTAGCGAAGGAAGATATAGATGACATGAAGATTGAGGATGCTCCTTTAACATGGGAAGTGTATAGGAAAAGTTAACAAGGAAACGAATTATCTAGCTGCCTTTTTTTGTATATGTAACGGTAACGAGCCCCAAATGTTACGACATGACACTTCAATAAATATTAAGTTGCACTATCATCCACACTAAAAACGTAACCACTGTGTGAATATATATGATGAGATGCAAAGTATACTAAACTTATATATATATTGCCTAAAAGCTCGTTCTGCAAGCAATATTGGCATCCTACAACTTACTGTCATCTAAGGATTAATATCAATGGTACAAAAAGGAACAAACGAGGAAGAAAAAGGTTTTTTTAAACTCACCGATACTAGACGAACCCTGTCTTTCCAAAAATTTAAAACTGCTGTGGTTGGTGGTAGAACCTCCCGATAGATACCTGCAAAGAAAAGAATGAAGAAAAATGATTATTTGATTTGATGATTTCAGAATAATTTCTTTACTTTCTAAATTATATAAAGCAAACCAAATAGTTTGAAACAACATGAATTCATATATGAACAATGTAATGAGTTTTCAAAAACTGAGAGTATCTACTTACCAGAAATATTGGCTACACACTCTACGTCAGCAAAATATTGGTGATGTTTTTGGACTGTAATACAGGGGAACCAACAACTGTTGCCAGCAACAAAACCAAGGTTACAGAAATTGTGATGAGCTGTGAGTGAACAAAACAAATGTATAACTGAAACGAAGATTCACATTATATTAGTAGCTTGCTTCTCGCTAACGTAACTCTTGCTCTTCTTTTTTCGTAGCATATTAACATTGTAAAAAAAATTGGGATAAATGATAGACAAAAGATGAGAGAGAAAAGTAGCAAAAGAAAAGGATGCTGAGTTAGACAGAGTATATATCATTACAAAAGCATCACATTCCGTTCTTTGCATGTTGTGGCAAGAAAAGCTGAGTGAGAGTTTTGGATGTAATGGGAAGCATACGTTTAGTTGAGTAACTTGAATAAAATTATTATTCTGTAATCTGCATCAGGTTATATAAGGCCTGGGTTATTTATAATATAATAGAAGAATAACTGCATCCTACTTTACTACTACCGTGCATTTGTTTACCATAATAATGATTTAAACGAAACTGATATCTATAAGAACAGAACCAACAGTAAAAGCATAAATGATAATAATGAATCGTCTCGTGTCATGGTTGTGTTGTGGATACGGACTATGCACGGAGAAATACAAATATGATTCAGTTCAACTTGGCTCGCACTTCAATTAACGTTTATAATAAATTAATTCAATCCCAATTTTTTTTTGGTTTCACGAAAGTAAAAATATCTTAGAATGAATGTTTTGATTCCCGAGCCTCAAATTTACGACTACTTTAAAAAATTGCATTACCCATTCGACATTTTAACTCCATCGATAAATTTACTTGTGAATCATTTAAAATGGCACATAAATTTGTGCTAGGTTTCTCACTTCATCCCTTTTTCATGGGACTCAACATTACAAAAAGTAGTCTTCAAAGACAAAAATTGTACCATGAATACCCACATGATTGGCATTCTAATCTAGTTTGGAATTCTTTTCGGGATGGCATATGAAACAATAACGTTTGGTATTTTGAAACAATATGATTTGAAAGCAAAAAAATATCAAAATCTACTCGTTCGACTGATTTTTCTGGCAATTTGTGATGATAGGAGATACTGAGTTGTATCAGGACAGAGTGGGATACTTGGTCTAGCGGTATGACAGGGGCGCGCTAAGCCTTTGAGACTGGGTTCGACTCCCGGTAGTATCAATCACTTTTGTCCTGATATAACATGGTGGCTGAGAGAGGAGAGAACCCTGACGAGCACTCGAAGCCTCAGAGCTGAGAGAGAAAAAAAAAGGGGGAAGATGTAAGACCTAGATATGGCATGACTTCCTTCTATACGGAGAAGAAGCTTGAAGGGGAGATGTGATGATAGGAGATACTGAGTTGTATCAGGACAGAGTGGGATACTTGGTCTAGCGGTATGACAGGGGCGCGCTAAGCCTTTGAGACTGGGTTCGACTCCCGGTAGTATCAATCACTTTTGTCCTGATATAACACAATTCACGGTGGTTCCGGACTCTACTTTGTTTTCATAAAAAGTTATTCCCATGAATTCATGGCGATGTTAAATGAATTATTGGCTAAATTTGAAGAACGGTAACAGGAAAGAAGATAACCTGTTGGCTGTATAATCCAAACTGAAGATACTTTACCTTAATTTTAAATCTATCTAATCTTACCAATACATACAAAAACGCAAACCCATTCATTCATGGGCCCTTTCAAGCAACATTCAACATTATGTGCATGATATGATATACTTTGATTTGAATTGGGGCAGGCAGGAGCCATGCAATAAAAAGAGTGGAAGCAACACAATCTTGGATTTGGCTTGGGTTACTTAAAAGAGCTACTGGCGCAGGAACAACAAATAGATGATGTGAAGAAAAAAGATAGTTGTATTCAAGCTCCCGTGGAGCAGACTTGCTAAACTATACCAAGAATTTGGTGTGGCTAATGCAGCATCGAGCTCTTGCCTGCGTCTTTAGCATGGAAAGGATGAAAGGGGGCATTTCTAATGATATTATGATCATGTACGAACTAAACCCAAATGAAAGGAATTGCCTAGCTGCCTATGTTATATATGAAACGATAAAGAACCCCAAACGTTACGATCGGACACTCAATAAATCTTAAGTTGCAATATCATCCACACTAAAGACGTATGAATATACGTGGTGAGATGCAAATTACATTAAATTTGTATTCCCTTAAACATCTTACTTTTGTCGTAAAGATTATTATTAGTGGTAGATCATAAAGGAATAAAAAGGAAGAAAATAAGTTTTAAAATTATATAAAATTTGTATTGCCTAAAAACTCTTTCTTCAAGCAATGAATCCTACATCTTACTTTTGCCTTAATGAGTATGATTAAATGTATTTTTTAAAGAATGGTAGATTAGGAAAGAACACAAGAGGAAGAAAAATATTTTTTTTAAACTCACCGATACTAGATGAACACTGTCTTTCCCAAGATTCGAAACCGCTGTGGTTGGTGGTAAAACTAGCTTCCCGAACGATACCTGTAACGTAAAGAAAGAAAAAAAATTATTATTTCATTTGATTTCAGCACAATTCACAAAACTATTATGAGACATGAAAACATGTACTAGCAGCCAATTCTCACACCTCTCCTACTCTCCAATTAAATTAAAAACATAGGGCAAACAAAACCACTTGAAAAAGCATGTATTATGGATCACCTATCATGCCTTTGATTAATGAAAAAAATACCTTCAAACATACCAATACCAACCAAATTAGTCACTGTTGACCAAACTGACGATGAACTCAACACACAAAAAAATAGTAGATAACTGATGGATTATTTTAAGGCCAAAAATTGATTTAAAAAAATTAGTCAGCAAGCTTTAGGATTGAAGCTTCACCTCTGCAATCCTCACACTCCAAGAGCCAGGTTGAAAATGAGCCTCCGTGTCCTTTTCCAGAATATTGGGCGTTGGTCGCACCAGAGTAGAGTTGCGTGGTAATGAAGTGAGGCAAAAACGAGTCTGAACTGCACCAATATATAATGTACATGTATGATGGCTATGGTGAGGCAAAATTGAGGCATTAGAACATTGTTCAAGTTGCGTTGCTACCCGAGGTCTTTTCCAAATCTATGTACATTTGTACTTTGATATCTTATACGATACGATGGAGCATATAGTTTCCGATAGTATAATATGGGCAGGACAGAACCGTGACATAAGAAACTCACAATATATAGTTACATATAGTGAAAGAGTAGAGAGATGGGTTCAAACTTCGTCGACTGTCTGTAAGGCTTATGAGCTTCGTCTTAATTACCAACGAGCCAAATATTTTTGCCAGACATCGAAAGTGATACCGTTTGTGTTTCGGTGTACATGTAGAAATACATGTACATGTAACTGAATCAAAGATTTACATTATTATATAACAGTAGCTAAGCTTGCTTCTTGCTCACTCAACTCTTCCACTGCTTTATATTAACATTGTAGGTGTAGCTATGATACTTGTGATAGGCAAGAGATTGAGGATGAGACTACATAGAAGAACGGTATAACAACGCTGAGTTGACAAAGCATATTTCATTGCATGCATTCCATCCTTTTATTTTACAGATTGATGTTGATGCAACAGGATGAGATGAGCTAGAGTTTGTGAAAAATAGCTGCAGCATATTTATGCTATGTGCATTTTAAAACATAACCTACAACTTTGGCATGTTGTTCCTTCTACTATATGATAAAATATCTCATTCTCATTTAGATATTGCATGACTATATTCATAGTTTGTACACTGCCACCGTATGTACTACTATGTATTAGACGTGGGTATTAAATGAAACCAGCGTCTCTATAAGAACAGGACGGCCAGCAGAAATGGGAAAAAGTTTGCTCGTCTCATGTATGTGTTGTGATTGCAATCTGCAGACTATGCATTGAGAGATATAGTTTTGTAATGCGGAGCAAGCCCATGAAAAAGACAAGGAGCAACAACATACATGAACAGAAACAACCTTGGTTGGACTGAAAGATGTACTGGGAGATATAATATGTCCTCATCGTGATAGGTGTAGTATTTGGTACTCTTTTTCTAAATTTCTTTGTTGCTCCGTCATGCAGACTTGTATAAGTAACTTTCCCAAAAGAAGCTTTGAGTGTATGCATTTTTCATATCATAAACAAAATATCAAGTCATGCCAATTTTTTCTGGAGCTTTTATTTTTAAATTCCCCTATGAAAGATTATAGGTTGGTAGTAAAATAATTGATATGCGTACTTGCGTCTACTGTAAATACCAATATTTACTCATCGTTTACATTCCCTTCATATTTAGGAACTTCATATACGAATTAAAAGCTTCACAAAGTAGGGACAGTAGTAATACACAAATAATTTCTAATTAATTTTATAAGTTCTTGGTATGAGGGAACCTGATCAAGTGATGGAGTTTTGCTGTATACAGTCCCCTTGCATAAGCGGTGAAATTCGGCTTCATCCGGCACAACTTCAATTTTTTATGCCAAACTAACCTCGATGTTAATCGGAGGCTTCCGGTGAAACGATCATGCATAAGCGTAGGCATTTGCTTTGTCATTACCAAACCAACGAGCCAACAATTTTTGCTAGCCACAAAACGAAGGTGATACAGATTGTGATTAGCTGTGCTTGTACAAAACACATGTATAACTGAAGATTTACATTATATTTGTAGCTTGCTTCTTGCTAACTTAGCTCTTGCTCTTCTTTTTTCCTATATAACATATTAGCATTGTTAGTGTAGATGGAATAGATGATAGACAAGAGATGCAAGATACAAGGATGCTGAACAAGACAGCATATTTCTTTACAAACATCCCATTCCGTTCTTTCCATCTTGTAGTAAGAAGAGCTGAGCGAAAGTTTTGGATGCAAGGGGAAGCATAGGTTTACTTGAGTAACTTGAATAAGATTATTATTCTGTAATCTGCAGCTGGTTATATAATGCTTGAGAAATTCTATAACAGCGGAATTAGTACAGCCCATTAATTTATTATTATGACTGGAATAAAACTGGAATTCATAAGACCAGGATCACTAGTACGAGTAACAAGTAAAAATGGGAAAGAATTGTCTCATCTCATGTTTAAGTAGAGAGTGCAGACTATAAATACAAACTTGAGAAATGCATGGAGGTATACAAACTTGTAAAAAGCAAGGTCAACGTTTTTCTGCGTCATAAAATTTGATGACCAGATGAGCAAAAGATCTGAGAACAAGATAAAGTGGAAGAAGCATCTATGAGTGGAAGAACAACGTAAAGACGCTGAATAGACAAATCATATTTCATTATAAGCATTTCATTCTATTCGTTTCCAGGTTGATGATATATAGGGAGAGCTGAGGAAGAGTTTGTGATAAAATAGCTGCAGTTTATTTATTCACAAAAGAAAGGTCGAAAGGAAAAAGGAAAATTATCCATTACCATCGACTCTGATAATCAGAAAGAGGATGGAGAAGCTGGACCAAGCCAGAAAAACATGAAGAACAAATCAAAGGTTGAGAATACAGAGGTTGATTCTGAACCTGAAAATGAAGTGCATTAAGATATGAAGTCAGATATTGGAAAGGTCTCATTTCAAATTGCATTTCCGTATGTACTGCCCAAAATTTATCCCAAAGTCACAACTCTAATACATTATTAATTTCTGATTTAAGTAAAACGTTGCTTATCTTAAGATTGGGATCATTGATAAAGCCAGAGGCATTGGAAAGCAAGCATTGAGCACTATTGACTACTGTAACGAAAAGGCTAAACTGAAAAACTGTGAGTCCCATCTTGACCTAGAGCTCAAACATGGAGCGAAGGTGTGTAATAATGTTTAAAACTTTAGTATGCTATCGATTATTTTAGAGAAACTTGAATCGGGACGAGAGGTTTTAAATGAAGCATTAAAAGCCGTCCCAGCTACTCATTGCAAGTTCTGATTCTTGAAGATGAATAGATGGAATGTTCGCTTAAAATATTATGTTCACGTATTTATCGCAATGCTTTTAAATTCTGTGCAGATATCTCCGTGATTTCAAAGTGCACGTTTGGAAATTCACCCTGAAGAAAAAAGGAAAGGAGAGCAAATGCTGGATCGTATTTTGGACCAGTATCCACAGAGAGTTTATCTTTGGCTATTGTATGTCAATGCGTTGATCAAAGTTGGGGATGTGGATGCTACCAGGTACTTTTTTGCCTATATATTTACATTATTTTCGAACCGGCAATGAAAGTATTTAAGTGAGTAATAGAATTGGAATATGTGTTGTATTTATTTGTCACATTTTGCAGGAAAGTGTTTCTTCGTGTGGTCAAAATTAAATGGACTCCACACAAGATAAAACCTCTTCTGCAACGCTATCACATTTTCGAGTTTCAAAATTACGCGTTGAAGGTTCTAAATATGTCTTCGAACGATTAGGGAGCTGGAGCTGCTAAATGTTACATGACCGCAAAACTCTTATATCACCTTTGTTGACTTTGTTTAAATTAAGTTTAAAAAAGATAAAACCTTGCTATTTTTTGTTGTAGATTTTCACAGAAAGCATAATTTTTATTCACTATTATTCTACTGGGTTTATATTACATCATCATTTACTTATTATTAGTAAATAATAATACTCATCAGTTAGTTTATCGACATCAACAAAAGAGAATATAAAACACTAAGATATTTTATGAATTTTAAAGATTATTTACAGTTACTAATAGAAGTGTATTATTATTATTATTAGTTTTTATTGCAGAATTCAGATTATAGTCGTTCATTATTTAGTTACACTTAAAAACATTTAACCTACAACTATTCAATTCAACAGTTAAGTTGGCTTTTGAAAGCTATACATTAACCAAACAACATTGGAAATTCTTTAGCAGGATCCTTACAGACCTTAAACACACACCGTCTACAATACCAAGGATGATCCTTTGGAAACTTGTATTGGATTCCGACACAAGACCAATGAAACCATATTTCACAGATATCACAACAAATCATGTTCCGACTCACTTGCTCCTTCTCATCTTTCTTGCAAATTGGACAAACCCAGACTTGGACTCCGTGATGGAAAAAGGTGACAGCTTTGGGGATGATGAGAGGATTCAAAGGTAGCTTGTAAGCCGTTCCAGGCATTGTCGGCACAATTTTTTCCACCTTTTCACAAAATTTCTGGTTTTTCCTTGCGGCAACGGCCTCTGTTTTCATTTTCTTGTTGACGTTGACACCAATATCAACAGGAGAAGAAATAGTGGTGGTGGTAGTGGTTGACTTTGACGCAATGGCAGCGACAGCATGTGGATCAAGCATCTCAGATTTTCCAAGAAAAAGGTTGGCCACTGGTACTACTGACGATGAGGATGATGTTGAGCATGAACCTTTTCTTGGTGAGGTGGTTGAAAGAAAACGGTGAGAGCGGCGCAGTTTTTGACCTACAATTTTATCCCCAGGATTTGAAGTCGAAGAGGGGATGGGTACAGCTTCTGCTAGGCGAGGAGCTTGTCCTAAAACACATTAAAATCATCATTATTTAAATCAGTTCTTCTTGATTTTGATTATATTCCATTTTACAACATAACAGATAACAATAGGGTAGTAGGAACATACCTGAATCACCTGGTGGAACTAAAGTTTTGTTAGTTTCTACTGATTTCTCCACTCCTGAAACAAGTTGGATATGGTTTTGTGAGGATGGTTGACTTGGTGTCGGCTTCGGTCGTCTCAACATCATTTCGCCAATCTTTTGCAGGGCTGCTGCTGCCGGTGGTCCAATATCCGATACGTTTGCGTTTCCGGAAGAAGTCGCTGCGTTCAACACCGCAGGAGCTGGAGACAATCGTTTTTGTCCGGCATTTTCAGGCAAAGTGATCTCGATATTAATCCCTTCATATGTATACTAAAAATGAAAATAGTAATATTAACCATCTCAGTTTTTAGCTTAATTCTTTAAAATCCAGGTTGATTTAATTAAGTTCACATAGATTAAACTGACCTTGAAATATCTTGTCCTTTAACCCCGTCCACTTTCGATCTTCCAGCTCATAACGAGCAAGCTCGCCACTTTGCTTTTTAAGGTAAACATGTTGACCGATGACCACCTGGCGCTCAATCAGTTTGTAGACTTGTTCAGCGGAATTAGAATCTCCATTCCTAATAGTGTTATTATCTCTATCAACTTGCAAAGCTTTGGACAACTGACGTAGGAATTTTTCACAGCCATTACAAAAAGGGACCACCTCAAAGGAACACGTTTGTGGAATGACGAGGTCGAAAGAGCAGTAGTCAACACAGGCTTGGATAAGTTGACGTCGTTTCACTTCCGTTTCCTTCTCATCCTCGCGTTCCAGAAGAGGGCGGAGACAGAAGGAGCAGGAGGTCTTCTCCCTCCGCTTAACTTTCGTACTCATATTGCTTGATCTCAGATCTTATCTCGGGCTGGCAATGATAAAATAAATAATTATTTCACGAGACGTGCACAAACTTTCCATAAAATTCAACACTTTGTTATCTAAGACCTAAAACTATGACCTACAAAATTATTATCTTCAAAATTTTGAACTTCTTAACACTTACAACTTATAGCAGGTCCAATTCCCATTCACTTCCCACCTTCAACGTCAACCTTGTGAATAAACAATCCTGCTTAACTCTACTTTTAGCTTTAATTAAGAATTTGTAAAAATATACAACAAAAACGAAGGACAGTGTGCAACTTGCTAGCGAAATAGATTTTTTGCTCAATAAACTAATTACGACTTCGTTACTTACAATTTCAACTCCAAGAGTTGTGTTGTGCAACTAAAGATGAACCAGAGAAACGCAATATGCAATCCTATTCATCTAGGCCTGCTTACAAGGAGTTTATTACGTATGTTACTTCATACTTCTTACCTAATCGTACGATACGTTATCTTACGTAATCTCCATTACTTCGTTTTCGTGGAAAAAAATTTCTCCAGAACTAGACAGCTTTCCTATGCGTATGATTACACACCTGTCACCACCACCACTACAAGACATTTCATTTCTTCACTTGACACTTCTTAATTTCCTTTCTGTTGAGCCAGTCGTCGGTCACTGGTTTTGCATTTAACTGAAAATGATTGTTTTTTTTAATAAACTCGATGAATGGGGTTTACAATACCCCTTCACCCTCTATCAATAGCTTCCACCAGTTCCCTCCAAACTACTCCCAAATTCCAGAGGATCCGGAAGTTGAACTTTATGTTCCGAATCTTCCAGAGTTCTTTATCAATCCCCCCTTCTCCTCCCCAAGAGTTTTTTGCTGACCATCAAAATCAAGCCATTCCAATTTATAAAGTAAGTACTTTTGACAATTATGGACTGGAGGAAGCTTCTTCAGGAACTGCACCATACTACTGGCCTCCACAACCCCCATATCTCTTGCTTAGTCCTCTTCACGAAACTGAGCTCCCATCCAATTTCCCACCTCATCGTCCAGACAAAATTTCGGCCTAACAATTGGCTTTTGAGTGAAGGTGGCGTTGTTGAGGTGGTCCTTCCTCCAAAAGCGTTAACGCTTGGAAATAATTGGACTACAACTGTTGGACAAAAAGTGAAGGGGAAACTCATGGTCAAACATGGCCGGAAACAACAAATTCAAACGGTGTTCGCTCATGTGTACCAACTTTGGTGGATGAGTTGAAATAAACTCATTTAATTTGGGATGAAAATTAATTGGTGAATTTTTCTAATTTTTTGTAACGCAACCCTTAAATCATATTTATTTTTTGTTTTGTAGAAGCACCTTGATTAAATCCTGCAGGCTGCAGCAGAAAGTGTCCTCTACTCGCTTTGACTGGGAGGAGAGAAGTAGGACAAGGAACTAATACTACTGCTGGGGATTATCAAGAAGGGGAACATGAACATGTCCAAAACACTGAAAACTTTGAGGAGGATCTGAATGGGGGTCCAGCAGCGGGAGTTAGAGGTAATAATAATGGAGAAATTGAAAGTAGTCCTACTGAATTCTCCATTAATACATCTTCTATTTTAGCTGAGATGGAAAAGATTTTAAACAATACAAACAATGATTAAGTGACAATGAGTGTTGATTGATGGGTGACTCCTTTCCTGATGCTTATTTATGTAAGGGATCTATTCTCCATTGTATTTCGGATCAATTTTTATTAAACTTTATTAAAATTTTATTATGTGTGTCTTATTATAAAATCGAAATTCCAAATAAAAAGATCTTATTCCCTCAACTTACATCCTATTTTCATGTCTTTGTCACAATTTGTTCATGATAATAAAGTTAAAAATGTTGTTATTATAAAAATCATATTTTTTATTCGAGGAACAAAGGAAGATTTTATTCATTTTATTTAAATTTAGCTGGCTTTATAAGTACACTGTATGATGTACAATTTATCTTGATTAATTAACTAAATAAACTAGTGTTTATCAAAAGGATTTTTACTATGAAACAAATTCAGTTACAAATGTATTTCTAGTATAAAATTCATGCAATTGACTAACCACTACTTTTAAGTTTGCTGACGACGCTTCAACCCAGTTTTCTTCAGCTTTGGGAAGACACCACTCACTCTTATCAAATTGATATAATAATTAATGTCAATCATCGTGTTATTCCTCACAACCTCAATCTCCAATTCCTTCAGATTTGGGAAGATCTGAGCAACGTCCCGAAATCTCTCAATCATCCAAACCGGGATCAATACAAGTCTTGAAGTGACGGTTAGGTGCAGCCGTTTTAGAACGGGAAAAATGAGAAGAGGACCCAAATCGAAATCATCATCAAAACAACAGCTTAAGCGTAAACCCGTCAACGTGCCCCTAAAGTTGTTCAGCAAACCAAGGATCTCTTGAGTAAGCTCAAGGGGATGACCAGAGAATGTCAAATTATCCAACCGCCAACCAACTTGCGAAAACACTTGAATGTCCTGCTGGGTCAAAGTGTGCAGATGGCTCAGTTCAATTATCAACCGTTTTAGATTTGGAAGCATGTCGCTGACGCCAGGGATTCGGAGCAGTTGAGGTAAGCACCTAATCGTTTCCAGTTGAGAACCATAAGTCGAAACAAAAGAGGACATTAGGTGCAGATTTGAAATTTCTTGGTCTGGACCCCACGCCCAACCACCTGTCAAATTATCAATCATTCCCAGGAACAAGCAGTTAAGACGAGGCAGTGCTGGAAGTGCGTCAATAGCTCCGGCTCCTCCAATAACTCCAACAGGATCCCAGTTTTGAATGAATCCTTGCAAGCTCAGGACTTCCACGTTGGGTAGATGAAGTCCTAACTGGGTTATCAACTCACGTTGGGGTAAATTTGGAACAAAAAAAGCCAACGCGACTTTCTTCAAATGATTTCCATACTGATGGATAAGCTGAAGGAAGGATTCGTAGAGCCCGTGCTCTTGTGTAATTATACAGATGAAGTTTCCAAGAAATGGATTGCCCCCTGGAGGAATGGAGTTGACGTGCTTCTTAAATCGTTCCATTTCCACAGAAGTACGGAAAGTGTATTTTGGTAGTTCAAGTAGCATCGCTTTGTCCAGCTCCGTGTCTGCAACCTGTTTCCATTTCTTGCTCACTTGGCGCACTGTCAACAACTGTTCCATTAGAATGGAGACGCCAGCCTTCTGTAGGACCTGGAGGGCCTGTAACAATACAATTAATAATTTAAATGGTTTAGCAAGACCATATTATAATCACGAATGACGAACAACGAAACCACAACAAGACCCCTGAATGAAAATCCAGTTTTGGAATATAACTAACCTTAGGAAAAAGCCGCTCTGTTCTCCGATAAGCCATGATGTCATGCCATTGTTGACATGTGTTAATTACGGCAAGGAAATCGTCGGGATCCTCCAAAAAGTCAAAAATCTTCTCCAGCACCTCCGGTATCAAGTCCATGATGTTAAGAACTGGTCCTGGTCCTGCCATTCTTAATTATTCGATTCACAATTCTCAAGGTGCAAAGTTCCTGTGAATACTTGGGGTGTGTTTCTTTAACTGTTGATTGAGTATGCTGAATCCCTTTATTCTTAATGCTAAATTTAGCAGCTCAATTGAGTTCAACCAAGAGAAGGGAAGTATACCTACAATTACAATCAACACAATCAATCAATCTGTCGGTTGAGTCTTTGATGTTGACTCTACCGTGTAAAATTCAAAGTTCCCTCGTTTCGTTGTGCTCAATGAGATTGTGTTGTGGGAAAACGTTCCAAAGTTTTGCGGTGGAAAGCCCTCGTCACTAACTAAGTAAATATTGGCGTTTCTAATAGACAAGTGGTTAAGAGGCCAGGCCAGCCACCTGCTCAACACTAAGAAACAGAAATAAATAGCATCTTTCAGCAAAGGACTCCCAGCTCAGTTCATTACTCGATGGCATATACTCGCTATTTCCCATTGTTTGTAGCGCGAACTCAATATTTAAATTACGCAACACTGGTCACTGGACAAAAACCGTGTGTGAAAGATTACTTTCCACTTTTGACTTTGGTAATTGTCATTTTTTTCAAAAGTAACCGGATAACTAGTCTCCGTTGAACTGAAGAAGTTGAATAACTGGAAGAAAATGGCAAACAACCCTCAAGTTGACATCAGTCATGTAAAGGGAACTTACCTGGAGCCTCCTCCAGGTCTGGATCCAGATAGTCTTCTATTTCTTGGGGATCCCAAACGAAAAACTTATTCTCCAATGACTCGAGCATGGATGCCTGTCTCCTGTGCGGTTGCTCTTGGGATTGGCAGTGTTATCTCCAACTTGGCTGCAAAAATGCCCGTAACAGCAGGTAAATTAAAATTATTTTCCTCCGGAGTTAAAACATAATCAAAATCAAACATTTGTAGACAAATTTTTTTTTGAAATAACAGTGAGTTGTTAATGTTAATCATTGCTTTTTGTTTATTTTTCAGGTGTACAGAAGCACGCATTCCAAATCCTGCTGGGATTCTCAATTGGTGAAGGTGCCTACAGGCTCCGGGAGAGGTACACTTCTGAAAGAGACCTTCAATATTATCACTACATGGTTCTCCATCCGGAAGATTTTCAGGCACCAGGTACAATCCTTTTACATTATAATCATTTAGTAGCCAAAAGCATATGGAGTAATTGATGATGAAATTGTAAACTAAGGTTAGTTAGTATTAATTCTTAATTATCTTTTGTTTTGCAGAGCGGAAGACATACGGTCAGATTTTGCGACCCTGGATCCCTCTTCGCTAAGAAGAATTTATTCAGCTCAAAAATTAAATACTAATTCAATTCAAATTAATTGGTGTAGCTGGTTTGGTTAAACTATTTGGTTCAACAATAAAAAGTCTTAATGTTCCTCTGTAATCGGTGATTATATATGAAGATTTATTGTATTTATTTTGCAATTCCATAATATCTTAAGAATCTAAGTTGACGACGTATTGATTACTGTGTATTACGTAAAATATAAGTCTATCATTGTATATATTAAGTATTTAAGTCGTTAACAATCACACTATCTTCATAGCCACTCAGGGACAAGACATTTTAGCAATTTTATAAAATTCATGATTAAATTAAGAATAATTAATTAAAGTACAAACGATGCAACACTAGTTATTCATAACTTATTTCTTGTCTGACGGCTAATGATTGGAATTAGCTCAGAATTTTAAGATAGATTCTAAAATTTAGTTACTTATTAATGCTTAAGAAAAATTTGCCACACACGCGGCTAATTTCTGCGTCGCCGTAGCGGACTGCACTAATTTCAATTTTTATTCTTGAATGATACATTTTCCTGCGTCTTGGCTCGTAATCTGTCCTCTTCCAGTAAAGTCGACGATTTGACAACGGATCCCTTCAGCTCCAATAATGCGTTGGCAGCCCTAATCTCAGCCTCGGAGTGTCGGAATTTTGGACAAATTGGCTAAAAAAGAAAGAATAATATTCAAGTTTTTACTTATAATCGTTTTATGTTCAAGTTTAAGTTCAAGTTTCGGAACTTAACGATAACTTACAATAGGTAAAGAATTGTCAAACTCGTGCTCAACTTTCTCCTTCCCTGAATCACTGGGAATCCTGCACGGCTCACAATACCAGTCAAGATTCTTTGGACAATCACGATCAACATTAACGCAAGAGCCGTGAAACCAGTCGCCACATCCATTACAGCAAACCATAAACGCCTTAGCGTTTTCGTCCTCTTCTTGCTCACAAACCGGGCAAATCCAAATTTGGATTCCATCTCGATATACGGCCACAGCAGCCACCTTCCCTTTCTTGCCAGTTATTGGAACCTCATAAGGATAAGAACTGGTGTTTACTTGAATGGGGGCCTTCTGTGATGAACCTGGTGCTGAAACGGTGCTTCGAGCAGTTATTTCAACACTTTTCTCTTGAGCTTCACTATCGGTATCGGTGTCATTCGGTTTCCGCATGTAAGCTACAATTACAATTAAAAAATATTAGTAAATTCCCCTGGAAATCGTATATTTATTATTGAGAAATATTAAGATTTGAAGGAGCCTGAACTAACATTCAAGTATTTTATCCTTCAATCCTGTCCACTTTTGGCCCTCCAGCTCATCAATATAGTTCAGAGTCCCATTCAATTCTAGGTAAACATGTTGACCACTTGCCACCGTGTACTCAATCTCTTTGCAAATATCTTCTGCTTTGTTAGTCCCTGTGCCTACTTCATCCTCTTCGAATAAAGCTTCGGATAAACGCTGGAGTAGCTTCCTGCAGCCGTTACAAAATGGAACCGTTTCAAATGAGCATTTCCTTGGTATAGTCAATTTGAAATTTCGGTAATCAGAACAGGTTTGGATTAGATTTCGTCGATGGACTCGGTCATGTTTGTCATCCTGAGGAACAAGAAGGGAACGTACACAAAATGAACATGCTGTTCTCTTCCTCTTCACCTTGACTTCTTCCATTTCCGTTGATGCTCTAAAATTGTTAGTAACAACAGATAAAATCAGACATGAATCACTAAAATACGAATATACGTAATAATGTTATGTAATATAATATTGTGCTATGAGGGAAAATTCCAACTAATTCTACAAACTGTTAATCACAAAAGCTAATGCAAATTATAGTTACCTTTGACCTTGAATAAGTTAACCCCTTCTAATCAATCCTTTATTCCCTGGAGAACGGAACTAGTTTATTAATTACAAAAACCTTTTCAGCTCGTTTGAAATAAATAAACCCTAGCAAAAATTAACTGAGCTGCTAGCGTGTACAAAATAATCACATAATTAATAAAGCAAAATTACACTCCAAAGCTTAAGATTTAACGAAAATACCCGAAACGTAGTAAGTTTTAGTTCTCGGATTTCTTGCTTGAAAAATGTACGCTTCTCAAAACTCACAACATTTAAAATTATTTTCATTACATTAGTACGACATCAAGAACGGAAAGCGCAAAGGAAGGAATGAAAAACGTTTCTCCAGTTCTGCCTATTATACTGCATGATAGCATTCGGTATTGCGTACAAACCAATAGAGTTTATGCAAATTTCGTTTATATAACAACAACTATTCATTGTTGGGCCCAAAATAGTAGCAAAGGAATCAATCCTCAGATGACCTTGACCTACTGTGGGTGAAGGTGGTGTTGGTGTTGATTGAGAAACATGGAATTCTATCAGTCACTTGTGGTTTGACTGCCATCCTAGCCAGTCATACTTTTCAAGCCTTTGCAAATATTTGTCGGGAAAACGTTTCCATTTGGGATAAAGACAAATTTGAACTAAGGGATTTAAAAGTTTCCAGACGAGTCATCTCAAAGCTTCTGATTGTTGTAGCCAATTTGAAATCCTAGTTAATCAAGCAAGAAGAAAATATGGAGTCTATTGGATCTGTAGCAGGAACAAAATCCATCAAAATTGAAGGATTAGCCAAACCGCTTGTTTTGCATTCTGAAAGATGCATCCGGAAATGCCCATTTTATAACAATCATTTCGTTATGTAAGCAAATTTTAAAACATTATTCAATTAATGTATTTTTTAGACTTATCGTTTGTAGTAACTCAGTGGTTCTTTGTACTTTGTTTTTTTTTCAGGGAATCTCGGCTTTCTCAGCATGTTCGGAAGTGTCGACAACGCTTTTTATTAATCTCAAAAACCAAACAAGGAAAAGAGGTTCTCAAGTTGCCCTTCAAAGATGACCATGGAATAGCAAAAGATGTCAATGTCAGCTACCATGAAATTAGTTGCATGGATAAAGAGAAGGTGGAAGTGGGAGAGGACATTGAAGGAGATTCCACTGGAGTCGAAGGGGTAAAAACTGTTGGAGAGGAAGCAGCACTAAATTCTTCCGACGTAGAAGACATTTCAATTGAGGAACAACAAGACCGTTCTAATTTCAGTCAGGCTGCTTTCGAACTCGAGGTGAAACCACGTAACTCAGAGCCACAACAAACAGCGTTGGATGCTACCAGCTTTGAAGAAGTTCCTTTGAATTCAGAACCAGAAGAAAAGAACGAGGGTTACGTGGTATGCTCAAGGCGAAATAGACGAGCATTCCTCCCACTCAATTTAAACGTGTCCAACGCTGCAATTGTGCAGAATTTTGCAAGACACTTTATGTCAGTACGGAACTTTTTTAGTAACGGGATCTCCAATGCGGGGTAAGTTAACTTGAAATTAATACAAATTGCCCAATAATACAGAGATATATATATATGTATTGTGATGCGGCATAGTCATAGAGAGGGGGTAAAATGAAGTTGTATGGAGCTAAGGTGATAGTTTATGAACGCGACGAGAAATGTGCATCATCCACGCTCTTTCCTTTACAAAAGCAACATGAAGAAGGGGAATCAGCATCAGTACCACCGGAGCGGTATAGCAGAGAAGACCAGGAGCAGTAGAGAAGCCAAGAAGCATCACCACCGTGAGCGGAGACCAGACCATCATCATCATCAAGACGAGCAGTTATAGTTTATAGTTTAGTCGTTAGTGAGTTAATCAGTCGTGTCAAGTTAATATTTGAAATAGTCAGTCGAGTCCGTTTACAAGTCAAGTCGAGGGCAATCACTAAATAAATAGTACGGCTGAGGATAAGCAGCCGTGAAAGTATATTATCTTGTGTCGAGTCCAGTTCATTATTGTCACCACCACCACTGCCACATAATCATAGTATTTAACCTAGTATGTAAGAAGTAGTCGTGGAAGGCTAATCACCAACCACGCTACAAAAAGAGATGGCGAGCACTTTCCTGCTAGTTAAAAGTTAAAGTTTAAAAGTTAAAGTTTTGGGCAGTAGTGATTTTTAGTTTTTAGTGGTGGAGTGACATTCTTTTTTTATTTTTTTTGGTGGTAGCCAGCGGCAAGACCACCACCTCTCATTTCAAGCGACCGACACCTCTCCAATAAAATTTAAAGTTAGAAGAAATAGTTTATGAAAAAAAAAATAGTTATAGGAAAGAGGAAAAGAAGCCAAATAGAAGAAATAGGATAATTTTGAGTAGAAAAAAAGCCGAATAGTTTAGGGAAGCATAACATTTAGTTAGGAGGTAGGAAAATATAATTTTTGTGTTTGTGCTCTTTTCTTTTCTGAAGTTTCTTTTCAGGTCATCATGAACCAACAACAACAAGAAGAAATAATGCAAGCTCCAGCCAATCCTCCAAACTTTGAGGATGAGATACGACAGGTCCTCAATCGTGTGCCATATCACGAGGTACTCAATTTCCTAAGGAAGTATGACGGGAAAACTGACGTGGACTGGTTTCTCATCCATCTGGAAGAGGATAGGATCAACCTCAATTTAACCAGAGGATGGATCCTCCGTAATTTGGATCGGATCCTAACAGAAGATGCCCGCAGATGGTGGATCGGGGTGCAGCCCACATTTACCCCTGAAGATGGTGAAGAGGATGATGAGGAGACCATGTGGACGAACGTGAGGAATGCCATGAGGTCATTTTTTGACAAAAAGTCCCTCCGCAGCCAACACAGAGCAAAAAACAAGCTCATCAAATATGATGTAGCAAAGGACCCCCAGGAGTATATAACACGTAAGTTGGAGTGTCTTAGACACATCAACCCCTCTATGCCCACACATGACAAGGTTGCTAACTTGATGAAGGGATTACCCCTTCATCTTCGCGAGAGATTGTCTGTTCTTTCTTTAGATACTCCCGAGGAATTACTCCAGGTCCTTAGGAATTTCCATGAGCTGCAGGTGGAGACCAAAGGAGAAAAACCACCACCTCATCCTGTCACATCATCATCATCAGCCACTTCATATTTTAGAAGTGGACCACCGGAACAAAGACAAGCACCTTCCAGACAGCTCCAGCCTACCGGTAGAAGTGATGACGACAAACCACAGTGCTTTTACTGTGGAATATTTGGCCATGTGAAGAAACATTGCCGAAATATGGAATTGGACCGTCAACAGGGAATCTTTCAACGTTCACGTATGAGCAACTCAGTTGCGCCTAACTTTAATCGTCAATACACACCACAGTTTCGGCCTTCCAATAATTTTAGTAATAATAATAATAATTTTCCTTTTGCTCAGGGCCGTATTCCAGTTGATCAGAACCAAAGATATTTCGCCCCCACTTTTTCTCGTTCATATCCGTCTCAGGATACGGGTAATGCCCGATTTTCCAATCCCCCTATTCCTGTTAGAGATTTTAATTTTAATCGGGGTGGTGGCATGCCACCTCCGAATCAGAACGGAGTTGTTGCAAGTCAAGGAGGAATTGTACAAGGACAGGTAGATGGACAAGCGGGTATACGAGCCTTAAGCTCCGGTCTTGGGGAGGCTCCGTTTTATTTTTATGATGATGGCAATCATCAGCAACATAAAGACCAAACTTTGTCCAACCCGTTAAACTAGTTAGGCCTGTGTCGCGGGACAGCAGGCCTATCCCACAATATTGTAGATATTTTCCTTTTCAACCTCCGGTCGAAGCAGCTATGGTCAAACAAGGTTATGGTTATGCCAATAATAGGTTAAATATAAATAATTTTAGGTTAGGGTCGAGCCAAGCAGGGATTATTTTTAGAAATAAGGTTAAAGCATTAGTTGATGGTAAATTAGATGATAAGCCTAGTGATAAGTCAGTTAGCTTTAAGAGCTTAGAAGCTCATTGCCCTTCTTCCAGCCGATCAGTCGTTACAAATAATTTAGGTAGTATTAAATACACATGTCCTAATTGTACTTTTGAAATGTTTCCAGTTGCTACTACACCTCAGGGGCTACTGAAAAAAGAGATCACCCTGCAGGAAATTCAAAAGAGTAGCTCATCCAGTAATAAAAGGACAACATTAGATGATAGTATAGCTGTAGAATATGGTAGTAGTGTAAGTACAGGTTTAGCATTAGGTAGTAATCAGACATTGGTAAATGGTTGTGCTTTTTCTACACGTTTTAAGCAGGAAATCACCAAATCATCGATGCAGATTCCAGTAAACGTAGGACACACACGCAGCTCAGCTCTAGTGGACACAGGAGCAACCATCTCAGCAATCAACTCTTCTCTCCTGCCACAACTAGCTGCCAACATTCACCGTCGTTACCACGTTTCTCCCATTCAGCTCTCACTATCAGTAGGATCCACCCACCATACATGCAATGAGGTTGTAGAGCTGCTCATCAACATCAGAGGGCGTCCAATTCTCTGGAAATTCTACGTTATCCAGAATCTCACTCAGCCCCTCATCTTAGGAACAGACTGGCTCAAGGCCTATGATGTCAAAATAAACTGCAGAGAACCACACATTACTTTTGACACTACTACTAATGCCGTATCAGTTCCAAAAAATAGTAATACTAATGACGCTTCTCATGTTATTTATTCACAGGCCACGACAAGTACCCCAACGATTAGTGATGAGACCCCAAGCCATCCAAGTGAGCTTACTACTACTACTACTGACACAAGGGAAGCTAAGACCAAACGCCGTTTCATTCCAAATATGTACAATTTGCAGACAGTTATAGTGCCACCAAAGTCCTACCACCGTATAAAAGTGTATTGCAAGCAACAAATTACTTCAGACGTACTCATAGTGCCAACTCCGAACGCTTGCTTACGCAATATTGCAGTAGGACGCTCCATTGTCTCGCTTGATAATGGAAAAGGTGCTACATTTGTTCTAAACCCTACGAGTGCTCCAGTGCGAATAGTGCGTAACCAGTTAATAGGTCGTCACGAGGACTACACTGCAGACGCTTTTGTGTGTAATTTAGATCTAGCAGAAAAAGAACAAGTTGAGGAAAATTTAGATCGATTACAGGCAAGACTGCGTAGCCTCCGTGATGATTCAGCACCACCTCCAGAAAATACTACTACTACTTCAGAACATCTACTTCATGCCGAGCTCCAGTATGCCGACCGATTTAAAGATGAAGCTGAGAATCTACAACAATTAAAGCAGCTCATTGAGAAGTATCAACATATATTTCAGCAGTCACCCTCCGATGTTGGCCGATGCAATTGGGTTAAACATCCCATTGATACTGGAGACTCTCGACCCATAAAACAAGCACCATACAGAACATCCTTTAAAGAGAAGCAAGAAATTCGACAGCAAGTGGAGGAAAAATTAGAAAAAGGTTTCATAGAGCCTTCAGATTCTCCATGGTCATCACCAGTCGTCCTTGTTAAAAGTAAAGATGGGTCCTTCCGTTTTTGTGTCGACTACAGAAAATTAAACTCCGTCACCAAAAAGGCTTCTTATCCTTTACCACGAATTGATGATGTTCTCGAACGGCTCCGTTTTTCAGACTATTTTTCTTCAATGGACCTTGCCCAAGCATACCACCAAATTGAACTTGAACAACGTGATAAGTGGAAGACAGCCTTCGTCACTCCAGATGGTCTCTACCAGTGGAATGTCATGCCCTTTGGTCTCTGCAACAGTCCAGCCACTTTCCAGCGTCTCATCGATACAGTACTAGGCAACCTCAAGTGGACTCTTGCGTTGGTTTATCTTGATGACATCTTCATTCATAGCACAGACTTCAACACCCATCTACAACATCTCGAACTTGTATTTGAAGCTCTCTCTCGTGCAGGACTAAAATTAAAGCCGTCAAAGTGCAAATTAGGTGAGAAGAAATTAGTTTTCCTCGGTTATGAAGTCTCCGTTGATGGTATTAGGGTTAATCCCAAAGCAGTTAAGTATGTTACAGAAGTGCCCCGTCCAAAAGACACCAAAGCTGTGAAATCCTTCGTCGCCTTCTGTTCATATTATCGTCGTTTCATTCAGAACTTCTCAACTATCGCCCGTCCATTAATAGACCTCACATGCAAAGACAAAAAGTTTATTTGGGATGATAAATGTGAAAGTGCCTTCATTCTTCTACAGCAAAAATTAATCTCCGATCCAGTCTTAGCTTACCCCGATGAGTATTCTCCTTTGGAAATACACTGCGATGCAAGCTTGGATGGTATTGGTGGAACTCTAGTGCAACGACAAGATAAGACAGAACACGTAATTGGGTACTTTTCGAGGTCTCTTAGTGCTGCACAAAAGAAATATAGCATTACAGAACTTGAGTGCCTCGCCGTTATTGAAACTGTTGAACATTTTAGACCATATTTATTCGGCAGAAATTTTAAATGTATTACAGACCACAGCTCTCTCCAATGGCTCTTCAACCTGAAGGATCCCAACGCCAGATTGACAAGATGGGCCCTCCGTCTTCAACCCTATGACATGGAGATCGTCTATAGAAGTGGAAAGAAACATTCTGATGCGGATTTTCTCTCTCGTCACCCAGTCGATCCACCCATGTCCACCACCCACAATGAAGAATATCTCAGTCGCCTCCAGCTCAACTCCATAATCAAGATGAAAATAGACGACACTACAATTTTTGAATTACAACGCCGTGACAAGAAGCTTCTTCCGATCATCAATGAACTTGAGCATCGACAACAACAAGATGGCATAATAGTTTATCCACCTAATGATCCAATTTTAAATTTCAGTCTACGCAGCGGCCTCCTTTACAAGATCAACCCAGAGGACAACGGTAAATTATGGCTCCTCCTTATTCCAGCAGGGATGCGAAAAGCAGTCATGGATCAAGTTCACATCACGGATCTTAACCACCTTGGACTCTTCAGAACTTGGTACCTCCTCAAATCCCGATACTTTTGGAAGGGGATGTATGCTGACACCCGCCGTTATCTCCAAGGATGCCAAACTTGCCAATTCTTTCGTCGTCGTAATGCCAACACTCCAGGACCTCTCCAGCCCGTCGCACCTCCGTTACAACCATTTACTAGGATAGGGGTAGACTACCAAGGACCTCATCCAGTAACTAGTAAGTACCGAAATCAGCACGTCCTGGTAGTCATCGATCATTTAACTAGGTATCTCGAGGCTTGGCCGACTAAAGACAATACTGCTAGAAGTGCTATTAATGTTTTAGAGAAGTATGTTATTTATAGGCACGGTACGCCAAAAGAAATATTAGTAGATAGAGGTACTCACTTTAATTGTAGGGAGTTCAAAGATTTTTGTACAGAACATAGGATTAAGTTACTATTTACTACTGCGTATCACCCCAACACCAATGGGATATGTGAACGTAGTAACGATACGATTAAGAGATCTTTAGCTAAGTTAGTTGGTAAGAAGCATAATGATTGGGATCGCTACGTAGATAAAGTGTGTTATAGTTATAATGTGTCAGCTCATGCCGTCACAAAATTTTCTCCGTATTTTCTAATTTATGGCAGAGAGCCTAGGGTAAATTCTGATAGTCGTTTTCCGATTGATGAGGAAGTGTTAGATGATGAGGATGAGGAGAGTAAGGCCGAGCGGCATGCTAAAGCTTTAACTCTCGCTCGATTACGAACTATCGCGTTTCAAAATAAGTGTAAAGCTAGATTTGATTTAAAGCACCCTCCAATTAGTTATGAACCTGGTGATCAATTTTTACTTGCAAATTTTCGTCGGAAGAAGGGTTTGGTTAGTAAATGGTTGGTAAAATGGCTAGGTCCATATTCTATAGTTAAGCAATTAGGTCCGCTAAATTATTTAGCTTTTGATCACCAGAAGGGGGTGAAGTTTGTTGTAAATGTTAGGCATATTTGTAGATATTTCTCCGAGTTTCAGTCTGAAGCTGAGTATAGTGAGGGGGAAGTTCCTGATGATGTTTTGACATCACAAACAAGTTGTAAATCCGGTAGTAAATTAAGTTCTAGGTTAAGTAGTCCATTAAGTAGCGTAATTGGTCTGTCTAGTCGTAAGCGTAGCATTAAGTTTAATTTAAGGAATGATGAAAATATAGTTTTTAAGGAAGAGGTGACAGATCCCAATCGTTCTGCTATAAGTCGCTCTGTCTCAATGGATCCCCCGCAATCCTTTGAGTACATCAGCGATGATGACAGTTCTAGCTGCTCCGACGCTGAGGAAGTTTTTCGTAGCTGTTCAAGTACGGATAGCCTCCCTCATGAGAGACGAAGTACTGTTTCTCCACCGCAAGCCCCTTCAAAATCCCGTAAGTCATATCAGCCATCTCCTCAAGCCGTTCCAAATCTGATAAGCTCCTCTCCGTCTCTGATTCCTATCCGAGTTGATCCTTCATATTTTGAGAGCTCACCAGGTCCAACTTCATCAGTAGTAACATTTAAAGCGCCTTCAGCGCCAACTTCGCAGAAAGGTAGTAATAATAGTAGTTCAGTCGCTCCTCCTCCAATTTTTTTCGGTTCTGACGTAGAAAGTAGTGATGCCGAATCTACGGGAAGTGTACGACGATCGAGTAGGTCGACAAAAGCTCAACCTCCAGAAAGATACGGCTATTCTGCTTCTCAGAGCTCAAAGAAGTCGAAAAAATGATGATATGATGTAAAGGTCCTAATCATGATAAATGGGTGCGTGTTCTTTTTTCTTTTGGTTATTCTATTTCAGAGATATTACTCCACAGCTCCACCTCAGGCCACCTCAACAGCAGCTCCACCTTAAGATGTTCTAGTTCGAGAACCCAGTTGGGCAACCAATCTAAAATTATTAGTAGATGTAAACGTTAGCTGTATTCTAGATGTTTTCATTTTATTTTTGATCAAATTATACAATTAGATGTTAAGTTATATTATAATATTGTGAGGTCAATGCCGGGGCGTCATTGTTGAAGAAGGGGGAGCATTTGTGATGCGGCATAGTCATAGAGAGGGGGTAAAATGAAGTTGTATGGAGCTAAGGTGATAGTTTATGAACGCGACGAGAAATGTGCATCATCCACGCTCTTTCCTTTACAAAAGCAACATGAAGAAGGGGAATCAGCATCAGTACCACCGGAGCGGTATAGCAGAGAAGACCAGGAGCAGTAGAGAAGCCAAGAAGCATCACCACCGTGAGCGGAGACCAGACCATCATCATCATCAAGACGAGCAGTTATAGTTTATAGTTTAGTCGTTAGTGAGTTAATCAGTCGTGTCAAGTTAATATTTGAAATAGTCAGTCGAGTCCGTTTACAAGTCAAGTCGAGGGCAATCACTAAATAAATAGTACGGCTGAGGATAAGCAGCCGTGAAAGTATATTATCTTGTGTCGAGTCCAGTTCATTATTGTCACCACCACCACTGCCACATAATCATAGTATTTAACCTAGTATGTAAGAAGTAGTCGTGGAAGGCTAATCACCAACCACGCTACAGTATGTGTGCATTTCATCAATGTTTCTTCTGGTTTTCACAGTTATGACGGGAGACCAGATGAAAATAATTCCTGGTCTGAAGAAAGGGATTCGAATTTTTATGATGCTTCTTTGTCCTGGTACTCTTGGTATGCTGATCCCAGAGCAAAATATTAACAACTTGAAACTGGATAAAAGTACAAGATTCTAGATTTTCTAGCATGCGGAGTATAAAGTGTGTGTGTCTACTTTATTTTCAAAATCAATTCCACATTTATGAACTTTGTGAGGATATTTACGTTTAAAATTCCATACAAGATAGAATATATTGTAATGAATTGTATTTCAGTACAGCTTTGTTTCTTGATTGCTGTGCTAGCGGTTATAGATATCGGTATGGATTGTGTATTGAATTAACTAATTTATCAATGATTTATGGTCCAATTGACATGGCAGAAAAATGAATTATTAAATCTTCAATTTTCTTTGTAAACAAATAACTGACGATGAGAGTATTCAAGGCTTTATGACTCCACTTTGAAATGTTTATAGGCCCCTTATGGTAAGATGGCATCTTATTAACATTTTCATGAAAGTCAACGCTATCAGAAATTCATTTAGTAGATACACTATTCAATTGGTGGACATTTTTATGCAAATGTTCATAATATCTCTCAGTTGCTCGCATTCACTTTCACTCTAACTTTTTTTAAACCCACAGTTTTTCCAACGAAGATATGATAATGATGTGAGATTGAAGCTACCAATAATATGATGGGCTTGGGTGAGAAGAGTTGAATATTTTCTTGATTGGAATTGAAGACATCGGACTAAGGCGGAAGTAATAAGAGAACCGGTATACGGAAAGTAGGTGGAAAGGGGCAATATGAGAATCAGATTCGTATTTAGGCTGACGATTAGCATATTTGTGGAGGTACATTGGGGAGTCATAATGTTATGGTTGCAGCAGCTCTTTGCACGGTGAAAGAAGGAGAAACCAGAGGGGGGATTGAGGTCTTTCAAAGTCTAAGCAACTTATGTATTGCTGGGTAATTAATTTTTTTTAAGTTATCAAGAAAGTTATTGATGGCAGACGAGTTTCAAAAATATTGCAAAAAGGTTGCTAAATTTGTGGGAATAAAGTATGTTGGCATTAAAAACTTGTTATTTTATGAAATGATGAAATAAATGAGTAATCCATCAACTAGCATTTGGTCCATTGGAAAACTATGTAATTTACAAATTTTAATTGCAGACTTGCATTCCAAAAAGTCACTTCATTTCTGATTTCATTACATCCTATAGTTCAAACCACCTCATCAGCTACATTATATTTGGTAACAAATGCGATATGCATGCCACTCGCACATTAATTTTCCTAGCGCATCAACCAAAGACAAAGTTTTCATGGATGATGATAACTGCATCTCAATTTTCTATGATTAATGTAACCTTCTCCCCAACAGGTACCACGAAACAGGTGACAGATAATGATGCTTATGTACTTCTTTTCTTGGCTTGCTAACAAGTGGTGTAAGCCAGCAAGCCGCTGGCAACACCAGTACCTATCTGCACTTTACCTGTATTTACTTCAGCTGTCAGAAACAAAATGATTTTTTTTTTGAAATTTAATATCTTTGTTCATCATCCACCGACAATAGTTGTTATTTACAAGTGATTTGTGATAATTTGAGGTTAATTCAGTGCACGTTTGAAAGTTCTGTAACAAACATGTTGTGAAATTTTTTTTATTTTTTCCAGCCATATCAAACAATTTCAAAAAAATAAAAGCAGTGAATGAAAGTGTTTGGTTTAAAAGCAAGCCGATCGAGAGTTTGAGATTCTACAAAATCGACTTTCCTCTTGTCATCAATTTTCACTCCATTTCACGGAACTTGTGATGATGATCTTCGAGAAGTAACAAAAGACAAGTAACCTTTGTTTTTTTGAATACTCAAGTTTAATACCAGTGAAACTAAGACTCCTATTGCTGACAAGAAAATTGCCATGGTTCCTGGGAAGGGAGCTAGGGGACGGCTTACTCGTAAAAAGCTTGGAAAAGGAAATAGCACAAATCCTAAAAAAGTTGTAAGTCGGAAACGAAGACGATCCCCGTCTGTGGATCAAGTAACTCCACCCCCACCACCGGCACCATCTCAACCTGAAGAACGTCCTCACTCTCCTTCCAACGGCCAAGCTTCTAAACGAACTAAACTTGATCATGATGACAACTTTCGAAGCACTCTGCCTTCTGCTTTGTCTAAGATTAATAGAAAAGAGCTCCGCTACAAAGTGGCTTTACAGGCTGTCGGAAAATGGAGCAATGAATTAGAGTGTCGCTGGAAGAAAATGGAAGCTGCACAACTTAGGTAAGGCTCCTTATAACGTACATTTAAAAAATAATTATCTACTTTTCAACAGCCCATTAACTTGTTGCATGTATTTACGTTGCTCCACTCTGAACTTCTATGTTTTAGGTATTTTCCAAAGTTTGACGAAAAGAATAAATGGATAACATGTATGCCTGAAGATCACGAGAAATACAACACGGAGTGGCATGAATGGTATATCAAACGGTACAAGGAAGTAATTGAGGAGCTGCTGGATCCGGATAACTATAACTATATTCCAGATTGGAGAAAGGCTTGGGCCAAAAAATGGCCACAATTGTTAGCAGAAGAATACGACAACAAGATGTGAGTACATTATAGTTGCACAGATGAAATTAGTCCAGAATATTAATTTAGTATAAATCATTTTGATGCGTTTTTTAATCCAATGTAGGAAGGAAATCAAAAGTAAATTTGGGTTTGAGACAGAAGCACTCAAGAAATTGTTCAAGAAAGTGAACGCCGAGGTGGCAACTCCTCCCGCAACCACTATTTTAATTAAAGAGGAGCCACTAGCGCCCATCATGATTCCTCCTCAGTCATGTGTGAGTACAACGCCACCTCTGGTTCCACTGATTTTCAATGATTCGCCACTTCCAACTGTATCTTCTCCAAATGGTTTGATTTCAAAGCCAACCGTTAGTTCAGAGGATGAGAAAGTGTTTCCTTCAGAGCCAAATCCATCAAAGCACCTCGTGTCAACGCCAGTGCCATCCTCTCAAACTGATTTGGCTCCCGTGTCAAAGCCATCAGACAACATTGAATCATCTATTCAAAACGTGGCCCTTCCTCAAAATTTGTTAGCCCATGAAATGAAATTAATGCCTTTTTCTGTGGCCTTGGAGTACGCTCCAATAAATCCTGAGTTGCTCAATGCTACTGGAAACGCCATGTCCATAGAAGGAAGCTCCATTGAGATTAAACCGTTTGCATCTGGAAGCGCTGTAGCTGAAACCATCTCTCAACCTTCATCAGCGGTAGTAACCGGTGAACAAAAGTTAAGGGAAACGCCCGAAGTTGAATTGGATTTTTATATGCCAACCCCACATTTGTTGATGCTAATTAATGAGAACCTCAAACAACAGCTTGGTGTGCTTCAGCCCAAAGTTGAAAGTTACTTGAAACAGGTGAGTAACTGACGGACTAATTGGTTGTATTTGTATTGTACAGTCCACACAGTTTTGTGTCCTCTCTCTTTATCTAATCATAATCATAAATATTGTTTTTGTGTAGGCAGAGAAAATGGAGTTGAAGAAATGTAATGCGGCCAGGTATTTGTTGGGTGACGAGCAATTTGTTGCCTTACTCTACAAGATTAATGGACTTTTTATGAGCATGGTTGGTTAATTACAATTTTTATGCCAGCTAAAATTCATACTATTTCTCTTTTAATACTTTAAATTTTTTTTGAATCCATAGATTCGTGCTAACACGCTGCCATTGTCTATTTTGAGGAATTTGAATATGTCTGTGTATTCCATTGAACATATGATAAACTCACCGGATTTCATAACCTATTGCTCCCAAATGGCATCAGCCGCTGTAGCTAATCCCATTGATTACAACTTGGAGGAGCCAGAAGCAACATGGGATGATGCTGTTGAAAACCCTTCTGTTCCAGGTGACGAGAATGTAAGCTCAACAGCAGGAACATCATCATTACCCCTGAAAAAAGAAATAGCACGCTTACTTGCCATCCAGCTGTATCACAATGACACGCAGGATATGTCAGATAAGCAGTTGAACCATTTTGTTCGTAGAATGGCACCCGAATTGATGAATTCCGAACCTTTAACCACCAGATCTTCGCAAGGGAATACCACTTAGGCTGGGGCAGCATCAAATTTTTATGTTGGAGGTTCGTCCATGGGTTACCCTCATCTCATGTAGAGCCACTTAATGATTCATGGAAGATACGGGATAGGATTCTGTACAGTACGCACAATATTGCAGCCTCTCGAGTCGGTTCAAGCTATCCCGCTCTTCCATCCTTTCATCCAACGTATGAGTTTTATACTTGGAATCTCTCTTTTATGTCAATTGTAAATGTTAAACATATTTATTCGATGATTTATTCATTTCCTTGTAGTACGCGGTGAATGATGCATCCAGGTGACGAGCTATTGGTGATCTTTTGAATATGAAGGGAGTTAACGTCCCATCATTTCATTTTTAAGGAATTATATTTGTATTAAAACAGGATTAGGAACAAACAAGTTTTTTTCTACCAGTATCCCAATCTTTAAAACATACATTTAAAAAAAACAGAACTAAATTCATTTCAATATGAGTACCTCGTGTTTGAGATGTTAAAATGTCAACGAATAAAGGATTTTAGGTTAAGTTTAAACCGTGCCATTCTGTTCTTCAAATGAGCTTTCATTCTGTATTCACTTAACCAAAAGGAATTGGTTTTGAATTTTATAAGAAATTGTAATTCCTTCTTCTCACACAAGTAACATTTATTCATAGATTACTCTTTACCACAGTCAGTGATGAATAATTGTCATGTGAGCTGGAGCTTAGAGAATGTCCTCAATGTCCAAGGGATTCTAAACTGTATAAACTGTATAAATATGTTGAAGTACAGGAACGTGATAAATCCACATGGAGATAAAAGCATGAAATGCCTTGTACATTTTTACCAAACTGACGTTGAGGAATTGTGACAAGATGCTAAAAAAATCAGTGTCAATCAAGTGGATGCATAAAATCAAGAAGAAACAAATGATTTAGCTGTTGAATGAACTCATTATTATCTTTAGCCAGGGTTGGATAAAAACATGGAGAAAAGCTTTTCTCCATATTTCCATGTAAAAAATAATAAAAACATGGAAAAAACATGGAAATACTTGTATGCATGGAAAAACTCCGTTCGCATGTTTTAGACACTCTACAATGGATATAATACTTTTAAAATGCACATTTATACTCGGAGTAGCAAGACTGAACTCCTTTTCAGTGATTTTTAAGATACTCCATCATAACTTTTAGCAGTTTCCAATCGAATTTATTTTCAAAGATAGGGTGATTAAATTATACTAACGATAACTATAAGTTTCAGCGAGTATTGACGCAGTATTATGTATATTCTCAACTATAGAAAATATGAAAGAACACAACGCTCGACAAAATAAGTGAAGTCGTATCTCACCAGAGTGTTATTTCTGAGTTTTTGATTAGTCCAGCAGCATTTATCCATTTTTTCATGTAAAAACATTTATGTTTTCATACATGTTTTCTCCATGTTGTTTTTCCATAATATGTTTTTACATGTTTCTACCCTGTCTTTAGCCTTACCTCATTATTTTTTGACTGTATACAATTACCAGCTCATCTTTCCTTCTCATTTTATTGCGCAAAATGTACATGCATCACATCATTGTAATCATTCTCAAGCTTTCTTACTAACAAAAATGGTAAAAGAAAGAAGGAAGGAGAAAATGTTTGCACACACCAGAAACCAATGGTTTAGCAAATTCAACTCACAGATTATATCTCGCTAACTTTTATGTTATATAAATGGGTAAGCGTCTTCCTAGATACCTCAGTTCTTTTTTACTGAAGTTGGAGAAAGGTTAGCTCAGCTGCTGTACGCGATGGTATCCTTTTCGAATAAAAAAAAGTTCAAAAAATTGCTACACCTGCTGAGCTGTTTATATATCACGAAAAAGTTTATTTTGGTGTTGACTGAAGAAATACCGTTTTTGATTTCACAGTGCTTCTTTCTTCAAGATATTAATAATTGTAACGGTAGTTAAAAAATCATCGATAGCAATCACAGCAAGAGGATGATGATTAAAAATTTATATTTCGTATGAATTCAGATTTGATTAAAAAGTTGGTTTAGTCTATACTCTTCCAAGTAAGGATTTTTCACTTCGCCCCAAAATAAAACCAGTTTGTTCTTCTCTTCTTTTTGACACTGAAAGGAAATACATCACATTTACTTTCTCCGTATCTCGAGCCTAATAAAGCTCTCAACGTCTCAACCTGTAGCGAGCAAGTTCTCACAGACAAGCATGCATTTGGTGAAAATTGTTTGAAGAAAAATAAACTTCAAAAGGGAAAAAAATAAAAGTCCGGAATTTTATGTCACAAATACTTTAAAACGAAACTGTTTGTAGTATAGAGTAATAATGTATTTGCTACTTTTTTTCATGAAGATTGTACTCGAGCTGGACCCTACTAGGTCCTTACTTGTAAAGTTTTTGGTGCTCGAACTTCTAATATTGATGATAAGGGCTTATTTGTTATACTGGGACACGTAATGTACATTTGTAACCATAATTAATGAAATGGGATACTCTCTTTACTCACTTTGAGTTTCTTGGTTTCTTGGTTTCAAGTTTAATTGTTGTTTCCTGTGTTCTAACAATGTAACTGGATCCTTCCAAAAGAACGTTATTTGATCCGCTTGGTTTTCCTAAACACCAAAAAACAACAGTAAGTAACTGGTAATACTCATTTAAATCAAAACATTTTTCTCCAAAAATGAAAGAAGCTATATAATACTACACAAATAAAAAGCTTTCTCCTTTTTCAATCAAACAAGCTCTCAATCCTCAAGATCTTGTTGTTGCTATAATGCCAATTATGGTTTAATAAAAGGTTGATCTTGTGCAACCCACGTAAATATCATGTTTACCTATTAAATAAATGAGGCAATTCGTCTTCATTTCTTGACAAAACGAGTAGCTATCATTTTACATGAATTCCGTTGAAAACCTTTAAAAGAAAAGTGTATTTGGAAGAAAGTATTGTGCTCAAAACATCAATCAAAGGTTGGATGAGGATATCATTATACAGCTTGATCTGCAGGCAAGAAAATACTTTTTTTTACACATTTGGTTTCATATTGTTTTCTCAAAGGATGAAGTAGCAAAAAGATTACTTGAAACTCAAACTTTTTTCTTATTATTCGCTTCCCCATTATGTAATACTTATATGTATAATTTTTTTAGAAATCCCAAAAGTCTTAACCTGTTATGTAGTTTTGGTGAAAAATAATACTTTCCCTTGTACGAAATAAACAACTCGCACTTGTTTGTAGTGCCACAGTTAATTATTAACAAGGCGGGAGTGACTATGTAACAATTCCTGTTTGACAATCATTTTTAAAGGTAAAAAGATATTTGCGGCGAGATTCTGAGACTGATTTTGCTTCAATAAAAGCACTCAACGTTAATTAAAACAAAGAAATCTGGAAGATTCCTTAAACGAAAGCATTATTGGAAAAGCAATGGGGGAAATGACTAAGTTTCCCTTCGACGTTTAACAAACAAAAACTCTTATTACTTGGCTGATTACACACACATCCATGCATTCATTCTTTACGTTTTTCTGTTTTTCAGTAGCGTGTGCAAAAATTTAATGTGATTAATATGCTTAAAAAGATTCCAACCAAACCACTTTTGAATCAAAAAAACTTTTTTGGTATTGGAAAAGCTATTTGAAACTTAATTTCAGTCCGCCCCAAATAAATTCCTCCTCAATAGTTAAGTTAATGCATTTGTTTAGTTCTCTAATAAAAACCGTACACATAGGTGAAAAGCAAAAAAGGTTACACGTCGATGACGAGGGGCCGAGTTCTTACTCAAGGGTGAAGTTTCACCCCAAGTTTTTAGATTGGACGTTGTGTATTATGCATATTAAATTTATTAATTTATATTTTTCTCTCATAGTGACCTCATCATGAAAATATGTAAGTGTAAACTTCATGTTATAATTTTTTGGACGGCGGCATAAACAAACCACACTTATCAATAGCGTCGTTTGGTTGTCTACCACTCAATAATTTGACGTTTAAACGTTCAAATGTAATATTAATACGTATTACTTCAAGAATAACATGACTGATTTTGTCTCAGCCAATTGATCCAAGGATAAAACCAAAATTATCCGGTTGCTGTTAACCAATTTCGACCACCTCAGACTCCAGAAAAGGCATTGAAATAAGATTCTGTTATAAAAGAATTTTTGAAGTCATCAAATTGATGGAGCTTATCGTGCGAACGGATAGAAGGAGAAACACTGGAGAAATTCCGAATCCTAAAAACAAGGATTAAAGACTTCACAACCCCAATCCTTGATTCGTTTTTTGAATTTCGAAATGAAATATAGCAGGCAAAGCCCCCGTTCTTTGGGTAAATTTGCTACCCGGAAATTCGGTATCTGAATGTTCATATTTTCTCGGTTGCATATTATATTCGGTCATTTCTAAACGTAATAAGTCTGCAAAGCCCGGGAAAATGAGCGGAGAAAATTTGCTGCCTCTAAAAGGAGTTTGTCACAAAAAAACTGTTTATTAAGTAGATAGCCAAGGGAATAGTTGTTTAGGTTAGCTTTGTATTTTAGTGTCTATTTTTGGCGATGGGTGTGAATACTTCGGATAATCAATAAACTACCGTGCTCTTAATGTTGAATGTTTTCTATGGTGTTCTGATTATGAACAACTATGTTATACATCATGGAACCGTTGAATTTAAGCTTCCGGTTGTTATTGATTAATTACACACAATATATTTTCTACCCTTTTGAGCAAAGCTCAGCTAAAGCCAATGCAGACACTTTCATCAATACCTAACTGTCTGGATTGGGCCCAGGAATTTTTATTGATTGTTCAGCTTGAACTTCCTGTCAACAATTTTTCACTGCGCAAAACTCAAACAGTCCGAAACACACTTTTGAACCAGTTGGAACACGTTTGCGAAAAATGGAAACTCTCCAAGCAACAACGACTTGGCTTCAAATGCAAAGTTTCCTTGTTGCCGAATTCCAAAACTCAACATTGGAATTAGTATGGGACGAATATAATCCGCTGTCAACTTCAGTGTTAGCTCAATGTCTGGTGATAAATTGTGTCATTTTAACTTTGAACGCGACAAAGCTAGAGCTCAATTTCCACAATTTGACAGCCTCAAAAGACCAGATACGTGACGAAATATATTTAAAAATATTAAGGGAAAATACTCGGATTCTCGGAACACTTCGGTACGTTGTCCCACACCTACTTTTGGTTTTGGATTCAAAATTTCCTCCCGACCCCCAGTATGGGATACATGGGCTACAAACGGCGATAGTTGAACGAAAAGAGTTTGTGAAAGTTCCCAACATTATTGTTTTAGAAACCCGATTTCCACAATTGAAAAAATTTGAACCTAAGGACAGACTCATTGCAGGACCATTTAGTGCCGTTCCCCTGATTTTTGTTTATTTGAAAGATGATTTCGTGAGCCTTGGTTGTTTCTCTTGTGACAATGGGATTGAATACTTTTGGGATAAGGAAAGGTATATCAGTTCGTATGGCGTAACATTGAAAAAACTAGCGGGATCGGAAGCCGTACTCAGAATTCGAAATCTAGTAAATTTGTGGGAAAAGTTGCACTCCAAGATGGACTTGAAATCTACGACTCCCCTTCAAACACATAATTTTTCGTGCGATTCCAACCATAGTATAGCATGGGAAAGCATGTTTTGTGATATTTATATACCATATTCTACTTACATAAATTGTACACACTCACAAAACTGCCTTTTAATACACGAATGGCTGCTTCAACTGTTTCCATTTTATGACTCCGACTTTTATTATCCTCGATGGCAAACTTATTCCTATGGTCAAATGCATCTAAACTACCGCATAGAAGTTTATTTCCCAAAGGAGCATTTCTTTGATTCCAAACTGGGGGCATTTCTATATCCGTTTGAATGGAGCACCTGGATTTGCACATTGGCTTTGATGACTTTAATTTCAATATGGTTTATATGGACGGAGGGTGTTACAATCTACAGCGTAATGTTTTGGCAAATTACCACCATCTTTGAGCAGGATGGAAGCCACCTAAAACTGAAGCGGATTCAGGTCAAAACCATTATGATTTTGTGGATCTTTGTTGGAATATTGTTACGGCAGGGTTACAACTCGTCATTACTATCATTCATGACGGCAGAGCTAGAGCAAACCAATTATCCACAAAGCATGGAGGAGCTCTTGAACCGACCGGATTTTGGACTTTTGTCTCCGACAGATTTTCAAAATGATTTTACACATTTGTTTGGTACATGGACAACAGTGGGGAAGGCTTTAGGTTTGAATTTACCGGAAAAATTGAAAAACCTATACCTCCGAATTTTGTTCAAATCATACTACGCAGATGATGATTATTACCTACGAACTCAACAAAATATTGGAGATGGAAAACGGGTCGAACTAAAAAAATTTCCACCGATGCCAGAATCGAACGACAAAGCACTCGCTGTTGTTGTTAATGGAACAACTGTAAATGTGACTAAAAAATTTGAGAAATTTGTCGCAATGTGGCAAGAATATGATGGAAACATGATTGAAAGTGGAGCTCCGTTCTTTGGCGACACGAGACTACATCAAGTTGTTCCCAAACAAAGGCCCTTTTATAGTAGAGTTATTTTATGGGCACAGGATCACGCGAGTTTTGCCGCATTTCGATTTCCACGATTTTTAACATCATTTGCTGAAACCGGACTTTACCAACTCACACTCTCACGTTCTGGAAAGTTGCAAAAAGTCCATAATTGGAAGAACTTGAATGCTTTTCGGCGGCTAGGAATTAGCAATGCAAGTATATTTAGCAGAGTTTTCTTGGGTGAGAAAACACTAAAACAGCAGCATGAGGAGGAGAGTACACCATCTAAATTGTCTGCTTTTACTGGAATTCTTCTTGTCACTGGTTGTATGTTATGCTTAGCTTTTGTAGTTTTAGTGGTTGAAAGGTTGAAGCCTTCAACGTTCTCAGATAGTAATGCCAGGGCTACCAAGGTTATTCTTGGAGACTCTACGAGTAAGGCAGCTCCTAATGGAAAGGATTTTTTTGTCATACGGAATAGTAAGAAAGATATGAAGAATGATCCCAGGGTTGTCGTGGAAAAAAGTATTATTCAAATTAATGACATTTAATAGGTCTTCAACTAACTTTAATCTGGAATCTTTCATTGTACTACTGATGGCTTAATTGAAATGTTGAATGATATAAAACAGATAATTTGGTCTCAAATTTAATATAAACTACAAGAATAGAATACTACTGTAGAATAGACCTTTTTCTATGGTAAAGCTGCAAGTAAAATCTCTGTTGAAAATGCTTTATAAAATGCTTAGCTATAGTAGAAATAGCAAACCTAAAATTACAGTCAATTTAGCTTTGGTTGTTAAGGTCAGAAAACCACAATACAGAATCATTCAAATAAAAACTTGTCTGTGGTTTATAATGCTAGCTAGGCTTCATTATAACTCAATTCATTATAATTCAAAGGCTTGTGACAACCAATTTAAATTGAACAGGAAATTTGTGAAATCGCAAGAAAAAACACTGTCGATTCAAAACCAGGAAATTTGTAATTGAACTGAACTTAGAGTAGCAGCATCCGTGGTTACAATTACGATTCCTTATGGCCTTTTTATGTTTTACCAAGAAGTTTTCTTGATGACTACTTTACACTAATTTTATTACGCACGTTGGATGGAATTATTAGGAATTAGCAATTAAGAACCAATATTTTCGAATTGATTTTCTAATCACTTCAAAATAAAAAGGTAGAAAACCAAAGCTCTCTTGACTATGTATATTGGCTCTGTTCTTCTAATTTTTCGGTAAAAATTAATCAATTTTTGCTATCATTCTGCTCTCTCCATTATTTTGCCAAACTAAATAAAAAACGTCAACAAGTTTGGATCCAGGTGTGGTCCTAAAACTTTTTATAGCAGTTAGTTGAAAATTAAAGACCAATTACTGTCAAACGGTGTTGCTTTAACAATGTTTGAGTTAGCATTTTTGGGCTTAATGAAACCGTAAAACCGAGATAAAAATATCGCTTGTTAGCTTACCTATCAACTGTATGAATGACTTCACAAAAATTGTTGATATTGTGTTTATCTCCACGTATGAACCTGTAATTGAAGCATCGAAAAGTATTATAAATTGGCTATTAAAAAAATCATATTAGCAATGTCAGTGATTATCGCCAACATTTTGAAATTTTAGTAATGGATACGTATTCTATTGCAATCATTTTAGTATTATTTATTTAGTAAATTTTGATTGCTTTAAATTCCTTTCTAGTAGCATAACACACCTGCATTCATTGTTTAGCTCCCATCCAAATTGTAACTATAATTATTGCTTTACAAAATATTACCTTTACGCATAGAAATGGAGGAAATGGATTCCAAATTTTTCCAATTTTCCAAGCAATTTATGCCAGCTGGAAGAATCCTCGGAATTTCTCTTCCAGATCCTTCTGGAACTCTACCAAAGTGGAAGTAATTTTAAATACAAAATCCAAAAAAATTTGTTTTACATTTTGATTAAACATGTTGAATCTAAGCATTATTTGAGTTGTATTTGATTTGACGATTTAAGATCAGTGGCAACAGTAGTGAGGATTTATTCTGTTATTATGACGTTGGAAACATTTGCAAATTTCCTTCTGATAGGAATCAAACATCGCAAAGAGGTGGATCAAACAAGCAAGTTAGACGCAATCATCCGAGTGACCTATCAATTTGGAATATTTTTCCTGTAAGTTCATCAGATGAATAGATTTTTTAAAGTAAATATTATTCCACTAACAAATTCTGTATTTTTATTTAGATATTCATATCTTTTCGCTCGAAGAAATTGTCTTACTAAACTTTTTTCTGACCTTTGCAACACCAATTTGATCCATTCCACTCCGATTTTCAACAAATCCGCAAAATTTCAAAAAAATCAGCATTTCAAAAGAAAACTATTTGTAGTTCAGGTAGCCATTTCAACAATTTTTATTTCAGCGATTTTAGAAACAGCTATATTCGACCTGGATTTGATTAGCCAACACAAAATGAATCATGTTAGGAACGCCACATTGTTCCAGAAATATTTCCAATCTACATTTTACAAAGTGGAGCAAGACTCGGTTTTCAATAATCAAATGATTTTAGGCGTCATCTACATTCTATCCAAATTATCTGCATTGGGAAGCGATTACGGCGATTGTTTGGTCATCCTTTTAACATTTTGGATTTCATCAAAACTTGATTTCATTAGTCAGAATTTAAGTATTGGCTTGTTTGTTGAGCAATCAACAATCATGACTGTCAACGTCAAGGAGCATCAATGTAAACAAGGAAAAATTGATTGGGCAAATGTTCATAAAGATCTGGTAAAAATTCGGGAGCTAGCTGAGCAAACAAGCAAATTGATATCACCAATTATACTGGCTTCCCTTATCGTGAATGTCTTGTCTGTTGTGACCCTTGTAAGTTTTTTGATTATATAGTCAAAATTATAATGTGTATTAAAAGTGTGGATGTAAATTGTAAAACCTCTATGTATTCACAGTTAAATTTGTGCATCACTGACTCTTTTTGGAGAAGTCGGTCTTGCTACACATCCTTCATTCATTTTCTCATGCGAACCATTCTTGTAATCAATTTTGCTTCGGGAGTTTATCAACGTTCAAATAAAATTCTACGGCTGATTGAACAAGCTCCAGATTCCTTTACTGCATGGCCAGTTTGTTACTTTTCCCTAATAATATTCAATATTGTCGTAACTTTTTTTATTTTATGACTAAAAGCATTTTTAATAATTTCTAGCAAACTTTCCCGTGTTTGACAATGCTGCGGGCTAGCCCAATTGGAATAATATTTTTTGACACTTTCACCATTACACGAGGTTTCTTCATTTCAGTGCTTAATTTTGTATTTTCGATGGAAATTATGGTTTTGCAGACCTCTGGTCTTGGGAATTCTATGTGAAGCATCCTTTATCCTTAAATAGTAGTTTTAGAGTTGAATAAAAACTACCCAGAATTTCTAACTTTCAACAAAGCCAGAAATTTTGGGACGGATTATCAGGATTTGTCGTTAGTTTAAATATTTTAGGTATAGCAGGAAACAAAACTATAATTTAGTGAAGAAACTACAAAATATGGTCACAATCAAACTGTTTATGTAAAGTCTTACATATAAAATAAAATGCTGATCTTAAAAATTCACTACTTTTGATTACAAAAACATTATTACTTTTATGTAAATTCAAGTTTTTTTGTACGACAAAAAAAATTAGTATGATAACTTTATTCTTCAGGGTTTTGATGTTGGAGAATTATTTATTATTATTTCAATGGTTTTTTTGCAGCGTAAGCAAATAGTGTGGAAAGTTTACAATAGTGAAAAGTATAGTGATTGAAATAATCCCATAATTAATCAAACAAAATTATACTCCAGTTTAAGGTTTAAGGAAAATGTTAGGAAGTTTTTACATTGTAGATATTGTACTGAAATGTCACTAAAATATAAGTCCCATAAAATAATCCGATGGCTCACGCTCACGCCATTCGTGTCAATACAATTTTTTTGACCAAGTCAAATTAATCAATAATTACAAGATCTCCTTAACCTAACGGACAGCCATGACAGGGCTATGAACTAGCAATATATTGCTTGTTAATAAGAAGCACCGTGCTAGGAATTCGTCATGAGAAAGGTTGAATGACGTAGAAGTCAGCAAAGCATAACTCGTCAAGTCAAATGTCAATTCAACCATGTCGACGTCAATCAGGAAACTTTTTTTTATAAAGCCTGCCATGCCATCCTAATTTACTAGTTCGTTACATTTCCTTTCTTGCATCGTCAAATAACCAAAGTGAATCTAACTGTCGTGCATTGCCCCTTATGACCTGACCCTAGATGAGATTTTTATTATTGGATATTAGTATTATGTTTACGTATACTTTGTCTTGCAAAGTCAAGCGAATTTATGAATAGGTACACAAATTGGCCGCTATTTTGTAACAAAAATAACATTCAGCAAAAATTTACTTTTTAAAAATCTTTTTTACATGCCCAATTAAAGTTTATTGACATTCAATCCATAGAATCAAAAGTAGGTACACAAACTAAGCACGTCATTCTTAACGAATAACAAAAATTAGAGTTAGAAAACTGAAAGTGAATGAAAAAGAAATAACAGTCAAAACTAAAGAAGGAAAACGACTGAGAAAGAAAGCAAGCTGGACTTTTGTCTAATTCTGCGTGTTTCTTAAAGCAATTATTAGCGACGAGCTGGAGAACGAGAGAGATTACGGCTTCCAGATCGACTACGAGGATTCCTTCGCACCCGAGGAGATCGAGTGTCTCGGCGCCTTCGGACCGGAGAATAGCTACGACTATGGGATCGTGATTTGTCTCGAGATCGGTCTTCCTTTACACGAATAAGTGATGAATCCCCCTAAAGATAAATTAGAAATGAAGGTGTTGAGTTAGTCGCTGAATATTACAACTAAAACTAAGCCATACATACAAATTATAACGAGTGTTAACTGTTAGGATAAATAAATGTACCTCATGAGACCGAAATTGAAAGTGGTCCATTTTTGTGACGGCATACTTCATATCTTCATAGCGCACAAACTCGACAACTCCATGCCCATCCTTTACATCAGCAAAGCAGACATTACCAGCTTCTCGAAAATGATCTTTCAGGTCCTGCCAGCTGCCCGTGGGTGGAAGTCCTTCAATAAAAATAATTCAAAATGTCAGCAAAACCATGACATAAATTAAGTGAAAAAATTAATTTCGTACTGTCATTCCTAGTCCATAGCAGCCGTTTTCAACAGTAGATAGAAAATATAGTTATGTTAACTACAAATGTCCCCTCAAATGCCAACAAGAATAACCCCCCATGTCCTAACATACATTCGGAAAATCCATTTTCGTTCTTTCCATCTGCTGATCCTTACATAAAGTATTAAAACTATGCGACCTCCTCTTCCTCCCTACTCCACATTCACAAAAAACGTAGCCCATCCTCAAAAGTCAGTCAAGATGTCCAGCGATTACTTCATTCCATTCTTATTCCTTCACATGTGGCCCTGCGAAATTGACATAGTACTATCTTTCGAACTCGACAGAGCTGATTAGCCAACAAACTTCAATTGGATGCGATAAGATAAAGCGAAATCATCATCCTCCTCCAAAAGCATGACGGGTTGGTTTTACGATGACGACAATGTAAACAAGTCAATTACCAGAAACCAACACGCGATACACAGATCGTCTTTTCGGATATCGTGAACGTGCTCCCCCTCCTCCTCCGTGTCTTGGTCCATCTCCTCCAGATCCATCAGAGCGGCCTCCACGAGGAAACTCCACTCGGATTCGATATCCGTCAAAGTTGTACCCATTGCGTTTGTTCACTGCATCCTCCGCGTCTCTACAAATTGAAAAAAAATCGACAATTTACACTTGACGTTAATTTAAAAACCTGTAAACTGTAAGAAATCACTCAAAATACGTTCAACCACCAACTGACACCTGATGACTGAATAAAAAAAACTTACCGAGGATCTTCAAACTCAATGAATGCAAAGGAAGATCTCCGATCCCCTTTGCTTTTCAAGTCCGTGGAGATGATGGTGCCAAATTTTTCAAACAGATCCTCCAAGTCCTTGGTCCTCACGTCTGAGGGAAGATTTCCAATATACACTCTGCGCTCCGATCCTGGCATCTTGATAAATGGATGAATTATGATGCTAAAAACAAAAAAATTAAATTAAGTTTTTAAATTTGTTGTTTGTATGAAGAAGAGCAAAATTAATAATCATCAGCAATCAATAATTGAAAAAACATCATTATTAAAACCCAACTAAAGATAGTCGCACCTCCAATCAAACTTTATCAACTCTAAAGGTCACTTGTCGTTGCAGCAAACAGAGCAAAACCGTACGAAACAACGTAAACGAAATCTGGCCAAGATGCAAGGAAAGCACTGAACTCGTCAACAACAAAACACCAACTCACAACTGGCCCATCTGCCCATTTTGATTTTTCCCAGACCAATGTGAACTCAATGCTACACAATGGGATGTATATTCCAATACTACGCGCCACACAAGGCAAGGGAACAAAGGATTTATTGATATTTTCATGAAACTTGGCCTGGCCATTTTATTCTAAAATATTATCATATTTAATAATTAATTCGAATTCAAGCTTACAACTTATTGCTAATTAGCAACAACCGTAATATAAGTTGAATAGTCCTAATTTATTATCATTTTTAGCAAGCTGTATTCTATACACGGATGCTTCAGTTACCCAGTTAGTCTGACTTATCTTGAACTAAAGCAAAGAATCTCTTTTTAAACTTGATAGTGTGATTGCACTGGGAAGAGCCGTCAATTGGAAAATTATAAATAGATTAGAGGGATTGGAAATGAGCGGGATTTGGAACTGGTGGACAGACTTTATTGTGGGTTGGATTGCAGATATGTGGACCCCACTAAATTTTCTAAGTTTTTTGGTCAATGGACCAAAAGTTTTTTATTGCAGATCTGGACGTTTCAGAACTTCCTGAGTCCAAAAAACACAATTTTCAAAAATCGAAAATTTCAAAAATTTTCTAAGTCCAAATTCTGACTTTGAAAATTCTTGGTTAGGTTAGGAGTTGGTTAACACGCGTTGCTAAGCTGCATCACGTTCTGAAGTGACCGGTTCGGTTAGGAGTTGGTTAACACGTGTGGTTAGAGCAGTACTTACGTGCGTTAACCAACTTCTAACCTAACCAAGAATTTTCAAAGTCAGAATTTGGACTTAGAAAATTTTTGAAATTTTCGATTTTTGAAAATTGTGTTTTTTGGACTCACCATGATGAGATTCGTCCAGATCTGCAATAAAAAATTTTTGGTCCATTGACCAAAAAACAGAAAATTTAGTGGGGTCCACATATCTGCAATCCAACCTTATTGTGAATTATATGACTCATGTGAGAGGAGGTAGAATTGAGAATAAGGTGGTTGATGACGACGAACAATCGATTGGTAATCAATCGAAGTTGAATGGAAACATTTAAGTAATTTTCGTCGTTCTTGTCATAGGTTTGCTGATCAGTAATCTGGTGTTCATTATAGAAATGAAGGCTAGATTAAAGAAGGCAGCTTTAACTTTGGCGCAAAATTTAAAAGTATTTTGTTTAAACGTACAACACATATTGTTTAATTGTCCATAAATGCCCTAAATTGACATGGTAAACATTCACATAGTAATTAGTTATAAGCACATTGGAATTTGTATTCATTTAATTTTTTGTTGCATAGAAATATTTAACATCATTTTTTAACTGTTCCCTGTTAAAATTTTAATTGGCCCGTTTTTTTGTAATTTAAATTTTTAAAAAATAGAGTAACTAGTTAAGCAGCTCACTACTATAAAATATTATTAATATTAAATTACTGACTGTTTAAAAATAAAATTTGATAGGTGTTAATTTTAATGACATTAATTGTGTAAAGTAATTATTGAGCTAATTTTTAGCAAGTATTTCCGACTAACGATTGCTCGCTTTCCCTAACTTTTTAATGAGAAAAAACGTATGCATTACATCATTGTCAAGCACTTTTACTTACAAAAACTCGGCCAAAGAAGGAAAGAAGGAAGAAAAGTTTTTTCCCTAAATAACCCAACCGTTTCCTGATTTCAGCTCACAGATTATATGGCACTTACTCATGTCATATAAATAGGAAAGCATCTCGCTAGATCTCTCAGTCTCTATTCACTTGCTGAAGTTGGAGAATCTCTGAGCAATACGTTGTTGTGGTATGGTATGACTTGAGGATCAAAAGAACCCCACAAATAAAGTTTTAGCCACCATGATACACTTGAACTCGAAAATTTGTTTCATAATAATATATCATATCCATAACATTGATTCTTTCCCATTTCAATTGTCACAGGATGTTGCTGCCATTTAAAAAAAATTATAACGGCAAGCACAGTAACATTCAAGAGTAAGAGAAATCAAAGCAATTGATATTTTTAAAATGTGCATTTTTTTAATTTGTGCACAATGTTTTTATGGTGCTCGTTCTGCTAACCGAATCTAAGTAAAAAAAATCTGTTTTTTGTTGCTGGTATTTATCGAACGATGGTGGTTTGCAAATTACGGGTCACCAAAGAAATTTATGTTTGATCGAAAAAATGACAAAGTGAAAGTGTCGGGACAGAAAACAGTATTAAATTGTTTCTGAACAAATCAACATTAGCCCAATATACAGATTTTGGAAGTAGTTTAAATGTTTTTAGGTTCCGCTGCGCTACAGTTCTGTTCAGCAGGTGAAAAAAAGTTATGAAACCGTTTTGAAACAGAAGCGATTTATTATGTGTAGGTTGTGAAATCATGTATAAATTTATGCAACAAGCACTGGTTGCCTCAATGCATCAATATTTATAGCACAGGTTTTGATAGTATTTCAAGTAAAGCAGCCTCATTTTGCCCCAGCGTAAAACGACTCACAATTTTCTTTTACGAAAAGGAGAGTGGGTATCCCGTCACATCTACTTTCTCCGTAGCTCCATTTACGAAAGTTCACAACGCGCAACGCCTCAACCTGTTGCATATAGCCTGTTATTTGCATTTCCTGAGGCTTACTACACACATGAGAAGATTTCAAACTGAGTTTTTTTCAACCTTCCATACAAGGGATTTAGTTTAATTTAAAAGGAGTTGATATCATTAAATATTAACATTACTTGAAAGAAAAATACCCCCAAAAGGAAACTAGATAAAAGACAGATTAGCCTTTCATTTTAAAAAAGTGGAACTTAGCTGTTTGTTTTGTAAAAATGTATTTGCTCCTCTTTATTATGAAAATTGTACTCGAGCTGGAGCCTAATATGTCCGCAATTGTTAAGTGTTTGGTGCTCGAACTTTTATTATTGGTAGCCACTATGTTATATTGGAACACGCAATAAACATTTCTAAATAGTATCAATAAAATGTGACACTTTCTCTATTCCTATTCCCTTTCTTAGTGAAAGCGAACCTTTCGTTTTTGCAATGTAACTGAATCATTTCAAAGCGAAGGAATCGAAAGTTCAATGAGAAGTCCATGTTTGTGATACTCATCAAAAAGGACGACAAGTGGGACACATTTCAATCAGAAGAAGTTTCTCTTCTCAAATACAAAAGCAACATTAGAACACAATCTTCCTATTTGGATATAAAAAAGGCAATACAATAGTAGGCATCTTTTGAAAGAGGAATGCTCATAGAAAGAAATAAGTGTATAAACTGATCAAGCGTTACATGATACCATAGAAATAAAACCTTTCTTCTTTTTCCTCCATCTAGAGTTTTTGTTGTTGTAATGCCGATTGTGATATACTAAAAAGTTGATCATGTGTAACTTACGGATCATGTTTACCTATCAAAGAAATGAAGCAATTCGTCTTCATTCCCTAACAAAAAGGGACAGCTATCATTTTATATGGAATCCGTTAAAGAAAAGCTTATTCGTAAGAAAACATCGTGTTCAAAACATCAAAGGTTGGATGAAATGATGGTATTATATTATCAACTTGATCTGTAAACAAGGAAATACTTTCCTACAAATTTGGTTTAGTATTTTTCTATAGAAAACACGAAGTAGCCGAATTTTTTTTCATTACCTGCTTATTATATTTTCTTTGAGAAGCCTTGAAAAAGAAATCATATTTGTTGACATAATTTTACCAAAATATAATAATAGAAACTTGTGTCCTGAAATTCTCAAGAAAAGAAAGGAACAGTTAAGGTATAGTGTTAAAGCTAATTATCGCCAAGCAGGCAAAAATCTATTTGAAATCTTTGAGTGCCCCAAAACACCTGTTTCTGACAATATTGCTGCCTATATTGATTTGTTATCATATTTCTCTTTATTTGAGTTTAGGTAAAATTGTTAAATGAAATTGTTAATTAGTTTGAATTCCAGTCTGCCCCAACCAACTTCCTTGTCAATCTTAATAGTTAAGTTAACGCCTTTCTCATGTTCCTTAATGAAAACCGTCACGTCACAGTCTTCAAACTTCACAAAGTTTTTCTAATCATAAACGTAAACATGGGACAAAGTGAAAAGAATGTCACACGTTGAGTGGATAATACGGAGCCGACAGCCCACTCAAAGTAGCCACGTCTTTGTCTTAGTAATGTTATTTGTAAGACAAAAGTTCATTTAGGATAGGAGGTATAATTACGCCGTCTACAAATAGATAAATAAGTGTTGTGCATCAAATTCAAAATGTTTTTTTTCCAATGCAAGTATCGTAAAAAATTAAAAGCATTTCACTGTCACTCCAAATCCACAACCGTTTTCATAGCTGTCATTCTTTCATTTTTTTTCAATCGGCTTTCAACATTTTTAAATGCAAAAAATACCAAAAAGTCCAAAATGACATTTTTCTAACACGTCCCAAACCAGCCTTTATTTCTCTTCAGCCGAGGAAATGGTGATTAAACTTTAATCCCACGTTTGGTTTTGAGACAGGTGATTTTCGAATAAATAATTAATTGGTTTATTCGCTTGTTCCCATAAACCGATTTTCACCCAGGAATGTCATGTCACATTCAGTTTAAACTGAAATTGGAACCGTTTCGTTTCACTCCTGCTGTTCTCTAACACCAGTAAATCCTTCACCATGAAATTGCCGAACACTCCAATAAACATATTTTTACAAAGTTTCCGTTTGCCCCAATCGCTCAGAATGGTTCGCTTACACGTGGATAATGGAACTAACTCAAACCTCATCAGAGATACAGGATGGACAAGTATTTGGCATTGGATTGTACTTGTTCCTATACTCACATCCTTTTTCGAATTTTATCTGTGCATGGTTGCTCAAAATGCCAATATTTTTGGACGATATAAAACCGTCTACCATGGAATCGTGCTGATTTTTCGATTCACCGCCTAAGCTTTTTACACTAAACTACACTTTGAGTCAGAAGATTTTGTCAACTTATTCAATTATTTGGGAAAATTTAGTTCCCACAAAAATCGCAGAAGGAAAGCCAGAGCGAAAAGTCAAGCAGAAACCATTATGAAAGGAATCGTAATTATGCAGCTAGTTGTTGGCACTCTCGCCCTCTTTTTCGTGTCATTGGTTTCCGCAACATTCCCAGATATTCACGAGCCTTTTTTGAAGTTCTTCTTGATAAATATGAAAACTATCCGTTCCATGTCAATACTATCAAGATTGGTAATATTTCTCACAGAATTTTTGTTAGATTTCCCATCATTCATTGTTGGCAATGCGGTTTGTACTTTGACCTTAATATCTTTAAGCTGTGTCTACAAGGAGGTTACCACAGCACAAAAATTTATAAAGAATTTGGATTTAATTGTCTACCGTCAAATTCAGATTGTTGTTATTATCTGCAACCAATGTTTCCAGCAACTTGTGCTACCACTTATTCAAGCTGCTGCAGCAACCTCTGCAATTTCATCAAGCTTTTTCCTCATCGTTTTCAATGAGAGGCTGGACAATATTACGAGACTAGTACTTGTTTCCCTAGTGACCATAAATATATTGTGTTTATGCGTTATGATCAAGTTTGGAAGCATGCCCAAGTTCATTTCACTGAGGATGCTCAGAAACTGGAGACTTTGGAGAAGAGATAAATATTCAAAAAAGTTTTTGATGTCTTGCAAACCTCTTGCAATTCGGATGGGACCTTTTCATGAAATGGATATGAAAAGAGCACCACCTTTGCTAAGATTTTGTTTGCATAGAACTGTTTTCCTGGTGGTTCAGCAGGAAACTACGATCGAGAGTGTTTAATGTAAAATTTGAGCGTTATATGGTAAAAATTAAATTTGTAATCAGTTTTTAAGAAGAAAAATCGGTGTAAAACTACCATTTCAGACTAGTCTAATTTATTTACAGAGACTTAAAATAAATTTTGAATAAAGAAATTTAGTGTAATAAACTTTATTATTATTAACAAATTATTTACACCTTCGTGTCAAGTGCTAACAAAATAATAGGAACTTGAGTGTTTTTGGTTGTGAAATTGTGAAAGGTAAATAAAAACGGAAAGCCTAAAATGACTTACGTGCGTTCCAAATTATCGATTTCTAGTTTTCGACAGCGTTCGTGTTCCTGAGTTGGAAAAACACTATCCCTAATATTCCCCACCGTTGTTATCTATGATTAGCTTTAATCTTAATCTTAATAGAGTTTTATTTTTTGATCATTTTGGATATGAAAAAGTTAAACGGTATTTCTTTTGTAATTGAACCGATCAATTGCATTACGTGCCAAAGTGTCTCTGAGCAAAAAATGATGGATTAGATTACATCAGCACGAACCATGGTCAGTTTGCACTTTATTATACTCTTTTTTATCTAATTTTCCTTTCAAAACAAACGCTAAAAGGGGTTCCTTTTCCATAATTCAACCAGTCTATTTTTGGTTTTACGTCAATACTAAACAGCAACATATTTATATGACCTTCACATTTCCTATCATAAACAAGGAATTCGAATTGAACAAGCAAGGGGGATACATACACTCTCATTTTACTTTCACATTGTGAACAAAATGATCAACAAATTAACATGGTTTTACATTGTGTTCTCAACCAACGCCCTTTACTACGCTGGTGGTACCACATTTTGTTTTACAAACTACAGAAGCATTAGAGATTTCAAAATTCACGTACAAAATTCAAAGTTAAGATTTGGAAACCGCTTAGTAGCATTAACTATCAATGTTTTTTACATTTGTTTTCTCGTTTATCGACTGATCCAAACCTGTCTTAATGTCCCAACGAATCAAAAACTTCCATTCGCATTTATCATCAAAATGACATATTTTTTGGCATGTTACTCAATGCCAATTGTAGGACAAATTCAGACGCTTATTAAAGGGGAAGATATTCCAAATTTTCTTGTTCAATATCTCAAATTCTTTGCAAATTTTCATGGTAAGTTTTTAAAAAAATTAAATAATTGTATATAATTGCAAATAACTTTTGAATACTTTTAATTTACAGAAAATTACGCTGGAAAAACGAACAAAAATCAACTCGTCAAAGTTAATAAGGTTCTGACGATAACGTTTGTAATTGGGAATTTTCTCAACATTATAAATGTAATACTTTTACTAAGAAAGCCAGACAAACCCCATTTCATCACGTCAATATTGGCTGACCCATTGAACTCCCCGCTTTATTATCGAATGCCGTTGATTTTATTTCAAATTTTAATGTGGGTAAACGTGTGGGTACGTATTCAAAACATAAATTTTATTTGGAAATTTTGAATTACCGTGGAAAAAAATAATTTTTGTGATTTTTTAGACAAATATATTCTTTTACTTTTTCAACATTTTTGTATACACCAATTGTGGACTTTTCCTTTTGCGGGAGCTCAAGTAAAATATTTCAGCAAAATAATATTCAAAACGTTTCATGGGAAAATTAAAGATTAATTTTTTTATATCATTTTGATTTAGCCAAATGAACAAAACTCAACGGAAGATTCCTAATTTTCGACAATTGAAAGACGATCAGAAATTGATGAAAAGCTACCAAGTCCTCAATTGCATATTTTGTTCCTGTTTTCAAGACTTTTATTTACCCCTTGTTAAAGTGGTGTGTGTTGGGATTTCTACTACAGCAATGTTTGGTGCAATTCAATTATCAGGATTGAGGGCAATGATTATGGGATTTGTGGCGGTGCTTTTTCTCTCTTTTTTATTCACCTTGTTCAGAACATTTGGACTGATGGTCGATGAAACATTTAAAATCAAGAGAGGCTGGATAAGTATTATTTCATTGGGAAAATTTTCAAGGAAACAGCTCCAGTCACAATTTGAAATCACAAAAATTTATGATGGCAGCAATTCTTACCATGTGAGAAAATCTGCTGTACTTAAACTCCTCTTTGGAGTTTCAAATTTTACTTTGAAGCTGCTCATTAGAAATCCCGGTGACTAACCTTCCAAGTTTCAAAAGCTACATTTTTTGGCTCAACAAAGGACTATATTGGATTGTCTAATGAAATTGGATGAGTAATCTTTCCATTGGAAAATACACAAGAAAGCAATTAAAAAATACAATTTGGATTGAAAATTGATTGTGAAAATTTTTATTTTGTGAGAAATTTTTATTAATTTTAAATTTTACTTTGAAGCTGTTTATTACAAATCCAAACATGTATAAACTCTATTACGTAATGACTCTCAAAATTAGAAAGTTTCGTAGAAAATCATTAAAACCAGTTATTTTCAGCAATCACTAATTCACTCCAATTCTTTTAAACTGATAAATAATCTCTCCGTTTTCTGACAAACCAATTAAGTAAAAGGCTGAATAAATAATGATGAAAATTTGCATCAAAAGCAAACTACCTTTTCACAACTTTATCACAAGCTAAAGCACAATAATTGCAGAATTGTTTTTACTAGCGATTTTTAGTTTGTCCTTACAATCATGGTTAACTTTACAAAATTCTTGCTGGGAATTCTGCTCCAGCATCAAGTTGTTGATTCCCATTGTTGCGGGCGGGAGGTGTAAGTTGAGTCTGCGAAACCAAACCAAACCATCTAACCATTCAACTTTTTACCCAACCAAACCAAAACGAATCGGGTTTGTTTTAAACTAGCTTCGTAATTCCAAGCAACAAAAATGGGAACCGAAAATGCTAAAAACATTCAATTTTTCTTTAGTTCCAGATTTACAGGACGCAATGAGGAAGACATACAAAAAACACCTCCTGATCACCATGAAACCATAAAAACAATTCCCCACAGCCAGGAAGTCGTCAAGCAACTACGATACATGGTCGGAAAACAAAGAGCGCTCCAAATCACAGCATGCAATTCAATACTATTTTTAATTATTTTTTTTATATTACCTTTATTTCACAATTTTAGACTATAAGACCAGATCAGTTCAATATTATTGCTAGTTTAAGTAAATTTTCTGCATTAAACATTAATTTATAAATTGGTGCCAATTGTGATAAAGTTTTAATTCAATTATTATGAATGACGTTGGGTGGGAAATTGAGTGTCTACAAAATAAATCAAGAATGTACGAAACTACCCACCACGAAAGCAAACATGCACAACATGGAACTTATTTTTCAGAATAATAATTAAGCTACGTTAAGTAATTGTGTACCTATCTATCTGTCATGCATGCGCATGTATTCTATTATCTAGCTTTAAAATATGTTTTAGTTGGGAAATGCTTCCATCATCATTAAAATAACATCCGTCGTGTTAAGTACAATAACAGACCAGAAATGAGCTTTGAATTCGGCTCTCATTACTCCAGTACCGGCAATTGGAAATCCTATGACTCGAAACGTAGCCAACATTTTCCTTTGCAATTTGCTTCCGCCCTCGACTCCAGTGCGATACTTCCATTCGCGTATCATTGCCGCGCTATCTTCCGCAGGTCGAATGCCAAACGGCACAGCAATCATAATGATGAATACCGTGAGTGCCGCCATGAAAATCGGAACCCAATGTGCAAGCGGTGACAGAAACTTCCATCCAATGATCGCTCCGGCCAAGTTGAATACAGCAAGAAACTGTCCCCCATGAATTGCCACAAACAGTAATTTTGATGCAGATTCATTTATTTTACTGTGAATGGAGTACAATTCATCGTACTTTTGAATTGCTGAGCGTAGATCATTTTTAGACTGTTCGTGGAGCGTTGTAACCAGTGAAGAATTTATGGTTGCAACGGTTATCAGGTGCACAAATACATATCGAAAGGTCCGGCAAGCTTCCATTGCCCCGATTCCTATCAATATTCCACCTGTCGAAGCCAGCACAATGTGTTCACCTAGACTTCGCTCATTCCTGGGTCTGAAGAACCTGAAAACTGTGTTGAAGACGTCCATTTGTCCGAAAACTGCACTTATTCCATTTCCATAGGTTGTATATGTGAACATCAAGATTGCTCCGGTGATCGTTACCCCAAGAAAATCCCCGTGTCTGGTTTTAAGGATTTTCATTACTTCTGTAAAAGTAATTCAAATTATTATAAAAATATAAAATTAATTAGTAAGTTATTAAATTACCTGCGCTCAGGTCCAGTAGGATTCCTTTAATTGTGAGTTTTTCTGGTCGTGGAACTTCCTGGAATTGACTCACGAACTCAAAGAGAAGTCCAGTATACTCAGAAAGTACATCCCGGTAATTATACATGACGAAGTTGAGGCCAAAACTGAGAACGCAGGGTGTCATTATAATGACGCTGAAGAATAGCTGATTGTTGGAAATAGATTGGGGATAGAAAATTCCCTGAACAACAAGGACAAAGAAGCATGCCAAGGGCCATAGGAATCCGGAAATGGCGAGGCTCAATATGTTGTACCAAGTTAGCATTTTCTTGAGACTTTGTTCCGACTTCCAGTTGTTTGTTTCAAAGTCCCACTCCATAATATATTTTGGATAGAAACATTTGTTGGAGAAGAATTGGTTTAGGGCATTTGCACGAAGAATGCGATGGGAAATCATTTTAGATTAGGACCAAGTAGACCTAGATTCAAAAAGTGACTGGCATACTGGTGCTATCACTCAATAAATTCGATTGATTTTGTACGTAAAACATTTCCCACGAATTATTTAAACCTTTTTTGTTTAAATTAATGCTTACAAAAATCAATTGGAGTGGAGAGTCCTTTTTAAATTAGAATTATCTTATTTATGAGTTAATGTTAGCCATGTTGTATATTTATTTGAACTTATTTTCATATAAATGTTAGAAAAGTCCGGGGTTTAGGTGCCTATCCCACACACACTCATAATTCTACTTCGCCTGGCGGTTTCACATGAAACAAATAGGTCGAGTTGTCTAAAAAATCATTACATTTGTGTCCAAGGAACATCGTATTTCCATATTATATTAAATCTAGACATGGGTTTTGTTTAAAATGTTTTTGACATAATTTACAATAAACCTGGTAGCACAGGAGTGTAACGAAATAGCAAATTAGGATCTATAAAAGGAAACTGATGAAATCTGACAATTAAGATAACATTAAAGATAAGCGCCCATATCATGGATGATCTTGTCTCATGATTAGCGCTTGAAAAAGGAGGTGGTATGATCTTTTCCCCAGGGGAAACGATTTGGTCCAAAATTGAACTTGATTCCTCGTTTTGTCTAAGCTATCGATTGGTGGACACAGAATTAAAAAAGTCAAAGCGTTCTCAAGTAATAGTTCCCCTGAACGGAACGATGGACAGACTAGACAAAGCTATAAAGCAGTAATAAATTGCTAGTTAATAAAGCTCGTTTATTGGTTTGACAAACCTTTTTTTGATATGAATTTTTTATACGTTTTTCGATGTAGAAAATTTGATGCTTTCTCATAGTTTTATACAGAACCACGTTTTTATCAAAAGGGTATGTGAACAATTATATGAAACTGGACATCACTTCAATATTACTAGCATAGGTTGGCTTGAGCACGCGAATTTTCAATTGAAGTACCAAAGTTTTCTTCGGAGGCTTATTGACATTGAGCGAACTACCTTTTAAAGTATGTGTCCGGTATTTTATATAACTAAATAGAATATTTATATATTTTGGTCAAAATTAACTTTCATCTACTCTTTGAAAAGCGTTATGCTATTACGTCTGGAAAATAAGATTAAAGTTATTTTTTATGTTAACGTACCTCAAACTGTAATACAGATTTGTTGTATTCCTTGGATCTTAACCACAGTTGAAAAGAACGCATGGATCCTTGCAACAATCTCGATAATTATCCGCAAGGTGAGGTTGACACGAGGTTAGTAATGATGTGTGATGCAAAAAATTACAAATGATTTTTTAACTCAAGAAGGTGCTCATTGCTTGTACAATCACAAAAGTAGGAAAGTATTGCCAAGTGATTCAACTAGTTTTTTGCTTCTTGAAAAGACACTTCACACTTAAAATTTGCTGCATGTATGAATGATTTTGCTTGGAAAGAAATTAATTGATACATCCTTTTAATCGACAATAAACCTGATAACACAGGAGTGTATCGAACAAGCAATTTAGGGTTTATAAAAGGAAACTATGACATTTGACCACCTCTTAGATAACAGCCCAGATAAGCGCGCTTATCATGGTTGATGGTCTTCTCTAATATTTAGCTGAGACGCCTTATTTGAAATGCATAGCAAGAGATTCTATACTTGAGATGCATTCGGTATACCTGATGCTTGAAAAGGGAAAGGTTATCATAACATTTGACCCTGAAGATAACATCGGAGATAAGCGAGCATAGTATCATTGATCGTCTCTTGTAAGTAGCTTTCGAATGATATGCTACACGGTATACCTTATAAGATAAGATTCTTTATTCAAGTGTCATTTCCGTTTCATGTAACATAAGAGCACATTGTTCTTCCAACAGTGACACCATAATAAATAGATAATATACTAACTAAATTTAACAACTTAAATTAAAAGTGAGCTATAATATTACTAATTCTTGTCAAGTAAATCTTGTTTAAATTTTTCAAGAAAAGTGAAGAAAAGAAAAGAAAAGAAAAGTTTTTTACCTTACGCTTGAAAAAGTGACGGGGTTTGACCTCCGCCCCCCTCCCCAGGGGTTTTGCCCAAAATTGGAACTTGATTTCTCATTTTGCCTAAGCTATCGATTGGCGAAAACAGAATTAAAAAACGTCAAAGCGTTCTCGAGTTATCGTGCCCCCACACGGAACTACGGACTGACGGAGAGACTGGACAAAGCTATAAACAAGCAAAAAATTGCTTGTTAATAAATTAAAATTATACGAATTGAGTAGTTTCTGTTTCCGCTTCCTTTGGTTCCGTTGCAATCATCGCCAACTCTTTCAAACATCTGATGACAGATTCGTCCATTTCTGCTTTCATGCCGTCCCACTCATCCTGAAAATTATCGAACGTTCCTTTCTCACAGTTAAAAAGTCTGACAAAAAAGGTAAAATAAGTATTAGCCAACGTCACCATTAATGACAACATGAAGCAGTTAAAAAAAATTATTTTTCAAAAATATGCCCACGTCAGACAAGTCACACATTTCCTGAGAAGTTGCTTCCGCTCCTCCATCTTCATCCGCTTCATCTCGTCAAAGCTTTTTAATTCCTTGAAAAGAAAATCTCACCAGTGTTTTTTTTCCTTCTCCAGCCTATCCGCCTCCTGATTAAACTTGAAGAAAAATCTTTTAAGATTTTTCTCGACTTCCTTGAGCCGTACGATAATTTCCTCAACCCTTTCCTTGTTCATTGTACCTTCTTCTGAGTCGTCCACAACCGAAGGAAGTTTGGCTAAGCTTTCACTCAATACCAACTTGTTTAGCAGTTGGGTAACCTAAAATGATTAAAAATATTGAAATTATATAAAAAAAATTGGTTGATAAACTCTCTTTTGGAAAGAAGCATATATATATGAGGACTATAAACGTGTACTTTTTAATTGTTTACGTCTTCGTTGATTTTTTTAATCGTTTTATTGATAACCAGGTAGACATCCAACGCTTCAGCTTTTGTCGCCCACATTAACTTAATATTTTGGATAATATGCAGCTCTTTCTTATACCAACCTGCATCATCACGGCAAGTCATGCTGCTGATCCTGACCCTGCAGGGTCCTGGTCAAGTTTGTGAGTTCAACAAAAAAGTTTTGATGATGATTTGGTTAGGTTTGGACACATTCAGCATGATTGATGAATTTTTAAATTGATTTTTAATAATTTTTTAATTTTTAAATGAATTCCTGAAGATGAAGGCTGTATTTTCCTTCGAAAGCTCGACGCATTAAAATATCTTAAAATGTCAACCACTGTAACCGAGAACTCATTTCCTCTTCATCGAATTTTTAAACGTTTTGATTTGCAAATTTTTTTGCTTGCTTTAGTTTTTCATGATATTTTTTTTATGAAGTAGTCGTAGCCCATAGCTACGCCAAAGTGAATCAGTACGAGCCTTCGTGCAACTTGAGCATTTTAAAAATTCAACTCTTTTGAACAACCTGGAAGTGTGACCAAAACATTATTTCAACATGATTCGTCAAATTTTATTGCTTAGGGAGGGTGGTTGGTGGATGATGATTATATTAAAATGTTGATAAAGTTGAGTAAATCGTACTTAGAAATGACATTTTTAACTGCATTGATCAGTCGGTGGGAGAGAGTTTACAATGTTACAATTCCACTGATAAATGGAAAAGAGACGTTTCAACTGCAATAATTCAATTTGCAATAAAATAAAAGCTGTTTTAGTGAATAGTAATAACATGAGCGATAAGAATATTGGCTACTCTTTGTATAATTGGTTTGTTAACAAAGAAAACAATTTATTGTAAATTAAGTGTAGACAGACACAAATTCATTATAATTACAGCTACAATACAATATATAATCATCGCAGTACTTATATTATAAGGTAAATGGTGTAATCAATTTTCACTACCGCCATCCCGTTCCCGTCTAGCACAAAAATCGAATCCCGGTTCTTGTTCCCTAAAATTCCAGCATGGATCATAATATTGTATTTGAATGCTCTTCAACTTTGGGCAAACTTCCCACCACCCCTCCTGATTACAAAAGTGCCGAGCTTCATCACTGAAACCTCCCATTTCCATCTTGCTCCACCGTCGAGTTTCTGGGTTCCACGTACGTTTTTTACGTCTGTCCACAACCATATCCTTCAGAAGATCAAGTAATTGAAGTGTTTTCAAGTTGGGAAATCGAGGGAGCAAATGATTCTTGACCAACTGAAGGAGTCTTGAATCATCCATTCCATTTATGCAGAATCTTGATAGTCGTGGGAACTGGGACTTTACTTGAGATCGCTTTCCAAATGATGGAAGAACGCAGTTTTCACGATCCCCACCCAACTGTAGTTCAGGAAATGAACTCAGTATTAATCCAAGATCCTCAAGGGTGCTCGAGAATCGTTCAATAAATCCCATCAACTCTTCGAACGAAACATCAATATCGGGACAGCAAAGAGATAGTCGTACAAGCGGCGGCGGTAAAAATATTTCAGTGAGTAACAAAAAGTCTCTTGTTGGGTGGAAAACCTTCAGCTGCTTTAGATTTTTCAATGGAGAACAATCTTCGTTCTTGTTGTCATTAGAGAGGTAGTTGGAACAGGATAATTGTATTGGATGGTAGCCGTCCAATTCTAAATGTATCAACTGGCTTCCAAACATTTTTAATAAATGCTTCATGAAACTGGCTGAGATACTGCACAAAGCTGCATGCGTCAACTTTGGAACAAGGGGGCCAAAATCTGAGACTGATAATCCTTCCTGGTCGGCTTCAGTTGGATTCCGCACCGTACAGCCTATGAGATAGAATACCTTCAGATTTGGAACAAATTGCAAAACCTTGAAGATCTCAGATGGGGTCAAACTAAACGGTGAACGACCAATCCAGAGGGATGTCAGATGGTGGCCATGCAATTGTAGAAGCCTGTAGACGGAGACTCTCTGCCGATTACCGTAGTTGGCACCACCGTAATTTAGAGTTGATGTTGAAAGACGAAGTGAATTGGTTGAAAATGGGTTTCTTCCTCGTTGAAAGTTGGTGATTCCTTTGGGAAAAAATGCCAAGCTGAGTTTGTTATCCCTCAACCGATTTCTGTTTGATTCTGCGATGCCTGAGATGGTCAATGTTGGGGTACGGACCTTGTAGTATCCAGAGTAAGATCGGGTTATGAATGGGCTCCATTTTGTGTCCCTTTGAAGAACCCGACGTTGCAAGATGGAGGTCACTGACGAGTTCCAAACGGAGTTCACCAACCGCAAAGTACGTAGATCGTTGTTATTATCCACATGGTTCAGAACCATCTCAAACATCTGCAAATATAAATGAAAAATTAAAGTGCCAACTTTTGACTAAGGAAGCGAATAACAAATAAAGTTGATCAATTAATTACGAAATTGGAAGCAAATAATTTACCTCGAGAGGTAGCTCCCCCAAAATGAATTTCCTCTGGTCCTCCATCCCCTTCATTTTACGTGATGACATTATTCTCCAATCTAGTATGTAAAACAAAAACAAATAATTTATTTTCAACTTTGGTTAACCTTACAATTACAAATTGATAAAAGTACAGCAGTACAAGTAGTAAATAATTTGCAATTTGATTGGACAACAGAAACACGTACTAACAACTAGTGGCCAACGATTGGCAATTTTAAGCGTGAGAACAAGGCACTTCAGATTCCTAACGACAGGCTGATACACCCACTTGTTGGTTGCCCCTGTTTCTGTACTATCCTGTATTTTAATGTATCTTAAACTCGTGTTTAAGCGAATCTAATTACGAATGCCGACCAACCACATTCAAACATCAAGAACTACGACGTTATGTTACCTTTTGCTTTCGTCTGCTTCTCAGATCAGAAAGAAGCTACCACTAGAAACTTGATTTACGCGCCTTGTAAAAAATGCTGATCCACTCTCTATGAGTTTCAGCAACAAGGTTGGTATGCTGTTTTATGAAATTTATGACGCTTGGCTATTACTAACAGTAGGCCGTAGGCAAAAAGAAAGTGATTGTCATTCCTGTCCATTGATTTACGCATTGATTGGTTGAGTTAAGTGGCGTATTCAACACATTTATTCAAACTTTGAATTTACAAACACAATTTTAATTAAATACACTTGAGCCTTATATAAATCTTTTGAAATATTAAACGGTAAAAACATTATTTTTTAATTTATTTTGTAATTAAAATATGCTGTTGTCGTGAATTCAACCGCATTATAATCATCACGATTTGCATAAAAAATGATATCAGCACACAACGAATTACCTCAATGTTAAACAAAACGAATGAATAAAAAATATGTAGGGTGTGCATACAGTAATTTGGAGGAACATAAACATATTTTGAGAATTTATTTTAATTCACAACGAGTAAATAGTATTGGTTATATTTGTCCAAAAACGGCTCAACACTATACCCATCCTTAACGCTAAATTTAGTAACCAAAAATCTTTGGAATAAAATTTTGGCTAACTATAAGCCAAATGGATTGAAATGCGGATTTTATATCTAAAAATTAAAATTAATCGATTAATGCACGTTTTATTGCCACTTTAATGTTAAACTGTTTGTACCACTAGGGGGCGCTTTTTTTTTGAAAAAGTAAAAGTAGACCTGCAAGCCAAATTTAATGAACTCCACAATAAAAAAAATCATCAAAATTGGTCAACAGGTTCTGGTTTTATGACGTGAAAGCCGACTATCGATTTTTGAAAGTGAAAGCTGTGCAAACTACCACTGTGCACATGAAATCAGCTAAAACGTTTAATATACACGTATCTTATGACGACTTACTCGCACAAAAATTTTGAACACATTCTGTTACCCAAGTTGGTCCCGACCTGCAGGTCTGACGAGGAGTTACAGAAATATGTATTATTCCACGCACGCAAACTCAAACGTTTAGATCTAACAATACCATTGTTAGAATACATCAGAATAATTTATTGTGGCCACAAACTTATGTTGGCTGTAGATTTTAACATATCTGTGTGTCTGCTTGGTGCCCAATATTTTATAGTTCAGTTGAAAAGCTGAGAATACTACGATTTGCACACCTACTTTGTAGGTTTCGTTATTTCCTAATAACATCATCCGTTGCTGTCTTAAAGAAGGATGCATCTTTCGCAAAACATTTTGAAAATATTAATTTCTACACAAAGTACTCCACACCAAACAGTGATAAGGCAAAGCCATAGGATTAATAAACCAAGAAATTTGCCGTAATCAATTGTATCAGAACCAGGTGAATATTTTGAATTAAGTATTTTGTTAAACAGCATCAAATCCCAATTCGACCACTCATCCCATTTGTAGTGTAACCCAGATGCCACAATTTGCTGGGAAGTAGCATAAAGCCAAAACTGATTCTCAGTTTTCATTTTCCAGGTATACATTTTTCGCGCTAATGTTTGCTCAAGGACGTGGCATTTGCTGGAAAGGAATCTTTTTCTAAAATGTGAGGTTAATAACTCCTTCGTCAATTCCTTCTTTGATGTGGGCTGTATAAAAGTGAGCTCTGAGTCCACCACGATTTTCTGTGCATAGTCTTTTATATACATGCTAGTATTAAGTAAACGGAACGTTTTTGAAATAGATAGACCCATTGATTTGAAGTCATCACCGTATCTCTCTTCTATAGAAGACACGAGCGTTTGTTGGTTATACATTATTGTGTAATTTTTGTCAACTAGTTCCTTAATAGAGTTTAATCCTTTAGGTTGGAGCATTACAGTTACCAAGCTTGTCAAACCATTACCATATAATTGGGAACATAGTAATTGCAAAGATGATATTACGAATAAATTTCTAACACAGATTTCTCCCCCGTGGGCAAATATAATGGAAATATAGATGATTAGTTGACGTACAACGTGTTCCATTGTACGATGAGAAAAATAAGTGAAAAAAATTACAAATATTATGACAAAGAATAGGCTTATCCCAAACATCATTGGGAAGTGCTTCCGTCCAAACACCAAATGCCAACGCAGGACCACTTTTGGGTTTCTTTTGACAGTAAAAAAAGCTATCCGAGTCAAAGTGATAAAAAGGTTCACGGGCAACCACGAATGGTGGGTGCAACGAAGGTTGGAGTGAATACATTGGACCAACAACAATCTCAAGGCCTTTATAAAAATCAAATACGCGAAACTTTTGTATTTGATTGAAGTCATGAAGAATTAGTGTCATGTTATGTTTGGTTGAGAAGGTTAACATGGATTCAATGTTTGTTACACAATAATAATGGATACGCCGTTTTTGGTTTAGGCAACTGTTTTGCTGAGGCTTAGGGATCTTTCTAGTAAACCCTTCAGGATCTTTTACCAGTGCAGGTATCATTTTTCTATTTGCGTTCCAAAAAAAATCCCGATGCATTAAATATATGTCATTTAATTGAAACTGCTGGGCGAAACTAGTTAGAATCATTGGGGTAGAGGAACAGTATTCAAAACATAATACCGTTATTAGCGTCTCATTTCGTTCGTATTTTAAACTTGGTGGCAATGTTACTACCAATTTCAAAGCTGGAAATATTGGAAGCTCTTGCTGAAATTGCTTGTACTTAGGTATTTCAACTTGGAGATCTATCAACGTGCCACTAGAAAGAAATAGAATGATGGACCTTGAGGGAACCAATGTTTGGCCAGACTCACTGAGAGCAGCTTGGTAGTTTACTTGAATTGGAACTATAAGGACGTTGAACGTATTTGAATAGCGATAATTACCACGATTTGGTGTGCTCATGTTGTTTAAAGTAACAAACCTCGATTGCAGAAATGGACTTGGGTCGAGACAACCGTTGAAATATCCATTGGTTTGATAAAAATAAATGACAAATTGTTCCCATTTACTGTTAAGATGCGGAAAAAGTTGAGATAAGCATTCAGTGTTGCTCGCTGTTGTTTGTAAAGGGGGAGTCAAAGCTAAAAGCATCATCACGGCCAGGTAACTTTGATAGAGAAACATTGTAATCGTAATTTTTAGAGCGTTATTCCAATAGCATATAATTCAATTGGTATGACCGTTTACAGACATTTTTAATACATTGCAAGAGATTAAATAATTGATATTAAACTTTATGGTTTACATTTACATGCTACAACAGGTAGAACGAAAGCTCCCGTTAAGAACATAGCGATAACTTATTTTCTTAAATTCACCACCAATAACAAAAGAGAAGGTAACAACTTGAATTTTAAAAGGTGACTGAGCTTAAATATATGTCATGGAAAACAGAACACGCTCAAAAAATGAAAAAATAATCCGAGTCAATGAAGAGAGTTTCAATTAATTTTAAACAGTGCCCATTAGAAAATTGAGTTGAAAATCAAGTAATTAATATATCACTTATTTAAAGGGCGAGACGAAAGCTACACCAAAAGTGCTTAATCCAAACAAGAAAATTTAGACTTTTAATTACAATACGTTTTTATGACTAGACACCTAGACACGAATAATTTATAATATTAGTGATTGCTATCTTCCGCTCTTTTAAAAAATAAAATAAGGTGCAGCGTTTCCTGTCTTGTAAATACGACTTGGTATGTAAGGAGGAACAATAGTTTGGTTTCGTTAGATAGATAGATTCAATACTAGGCGTAAATTACCAACAACCATGGGTCACTTAAATATGTGTTAACAAAATGTAGGGTTGTTAACTTTTGGATAAAGTGGTAGAACCAAATTAAATGCTCAGATATTTAAGAATTGTCTAAGTTTGCCGTAAGAGGAATACGCAAATGTCTTTGAAGGTTGTACGTCAGGATTTGAAGTGTTTGTTTAGGTATTTTGCCAGGAAGAATATAAGGAAATGTTACTTGGTAAAAATTCAAGTGATAACTATCCTTCCAGAAAAAGAAATACGGAACAAAATACAAATATCATAGTTTAGATACAAAAACTATGCGGAAGAGATACAAAGGTAAAATAGATGTACGTAAGGTACATAGGTAAAGGACAACTTTTTGATTGCGTGTGAAAACCGGGAAAGCGTCAGGTATCAACACTACCTGTTCCACACTACCGGTTCCGGGTAAAAGGAAATAATATTGAATAATTATGTATAAAAATATACCTGAAAACGGGAGTAAGATAACTGGCACATGGCACAATTTAAGCTTAAAATTATTTGAAAATCTTGAATGGTGTCGTTGCTATCTGAAAAACTTAAGACAATTTGACTTTTTAATGGTCGTAGGTCACGTAATCGTAGAACTTTTAAAATAGCACGGCTGAATTCATCTCCGCAAATGGTGTAATTTTGATGTATCAAACACCAGAAAAAAATAATCTTTGCTGTGAAGGATTTTTTATGAGGTAGATGAATGAAGGTAGAGTCAAAAATGCCGGAATGACTTCACTTAACTCTAGTTGGATAAAGAACTAGTTTGTAAAGCATATTTGTTGCAGCTAATCATCAGTGTAATAATGTAACAATACTTTTCAAGTCGGAATACAATTTCGTTTCCAAAAGCGTGGCCATTAAAATCAAATAAATTTCATTTACAAGGAGCTTAAATTCATAAATTAAATTAAGATCAACGGTACTATGCACAGTTATCTCCAATGTTATCTTCAGGGTCAAATGTCATGTTAACCTTTCCTTTTTCAAGCATCAAGTATACCATATGCATTTCAAGTAGGGAATCTCTTGCTATGAATTTTAAATACGTAATCCATTTCTATGTATTTCAAGTACGGCAACTCTTTCTATGCATTTCAAATAGGGCTTCTCTCAGAACAATATTAGTGACGAAGACGACCAACAACCATGATGTTACACCTTATCTTTGATGTTATCTTATCTTAGGTGTCAAATGTCATCAGTTTTCTTGCATAAACCCTAATTTGCTAGTTCGTTACACTCCAGTGTTACCAGGTTTATTTAAAACATCCGTTGTCTAATCACAATATCCGTCAATTGTTGTTAAATAAACATAGGCTGGTAAATTATTAAACAGGTAGCAATTCACAATAACTCTCATATATATATTTTCGGGGGTTAATTAGAGAAAAAGAATAAAATTGCAGAAAGGGAAGTATTTTCCAACAATCTGAACTCATAAATTAAGATTGAGTGTTGTAATTGACATAAGTAATTGAGATAATGGTCAGAGTTAAGAAAATGTATTTTAAAAGAACGTTGGCAGTTGAGTGGAAATATTTTGACATAAGTAAAAATTAAAACAAAATTGTTAACCAATCTAATTTCATTTAAGGTAGTTATAAAGCTCTTCCATTATCTATAATCAGTTGTACAAGTGCCACTTCTTATCATCCTTACAGAATTCAAACTCCTTTTCGTTGGACTTCTCAGTGTATATTAAAAAGCCAAGAAAACAAACACTGAACAAATAAACCTTTTAAAAATTTCGTAAAAATGGAGCAGGTTGCCCTCATAGAAACGTGGTCACAAACCAGAAATATTTTAGTGCATAATTTTCGAAATTCTGTCGTAGGAATCAGTTGGAATGAAAGTAATTTAGTCAATATCAATCTATTTGACAAATGTATCATTCTTCAATGTGTTCTGCTAACCTATCGTGGTTTTGCATTTGGCAATCCGACCCAAACATCCATAATGCTTATGCAGGCAATTACTAAAGTCATTACAGGAATAAGATTATCCTCTCACAACTCGCTTCTGGTTTCTGACTCTTCGTTTCCATTAGCATGGGGTTTAAATGGAAACTTACGATCGTTAGAATACCAGGATATTCATAAAATACGACTTCGCATCCCAACGGTTATTTTACAAGCAGCAAACGACACGTTTACAAAATTCAAAGGTTGGCCAGTTCACTCAATCTTAAGCAGCGCTTTGCTTATTTTTGTTGATTTTGAATCAAATTCAGTCAGTGTGGGATGTTTTGCATGTTTAAACGGCGGAGTACAATTTCGGAACGAAGATACGTCACTCACAAAAATAACACTTGAAGAAGTAACGAACGATTCTGTAGCATCCATTAAAAGTCTAATTATGTTTTGGAAAAAGCTGCACTCTAATTTTGTTTTTGCCCCAAAAATGTTTCCAAACGCCAATGATATTGTGACATCCCAATGTAAACAACACATTTACGAATATAAGCTGATGTTACAATTAAGTGAAGAATCCTGCCAGATTTTGAGAGAGTATTTACTTTACATGAACTGCTCAAGTTTTGAAAACTGTGTATACTTCTATGCTATCGAGCTTGGGTTAAAGCAACAAACTCCTATTATGTTTGATTATTTGACGCAAATTTATCCATTCGGACAAAAAAAAGTTGAGTATTTATTTCAGGTGCTTTTCCCCAAAACCAATTTCTTCGACGCCAAAATATATGCCTTTTTAACTCCATTTAGCCAATCTGTTTGGTTATTCAACATTCTATCACTGGCTGCAATTTTTTTATGGTTGACTTGGAAAGAGGGTGAGCAGGCACAGAATGTTTTACTTTGGCTGGCAGCTGTCCTTTTCGAGCAGGATGAAAGAAAAGGAACGAGAGTTGGGTTTCAAGGCAATATTATAATAATAATGTACATATTTTACATTATAGTGCTACGACAATTTTACAATTCTTCACTTTATTCCTTTATGACCAAGCAACAAGAACATACGAACTTTCCAAAGAGCATGGAGAACATTTTAAATCAGGAAAAATTTGATCTGCTTCTGCCACAATCATTTATGGATGCTGTGTTCTTGGTTTACTTTACTGATAATGAAAGAAAGATGTCTCAATCAGTTTCCAGGTTTTACACCAGAATCTTACAAAAATCCTACTTTATGAAACGCGACTTGTACTCCGATACCGTAAAAAATGCATCACTTGGGGACATGACGAAGATTATGTATTTTCCAGCTAGCCGCAAATATATATCGTATACATTCCATGAGTATCGTATGCAAACGGACTTTGTTCTACGGGAAAAGGAAATAAAATTCACTAAATTTGCTGTTATGTGTGAACAGGATTGTGAGCAGAAGTGGAATTTGGCTCTTAGTGGACAAACGAAACTTAATCGAGTTACCCCAAAACAGACGCCTTTCTTCCAAATTATTGATGTTTGGAGTCAGTCATATCCAAGCTTTGCAACGATTCAATTTCCAAATTTCTTGGCTACATTAGTGGATTCGGGACTTCATGAAATGGTGATCAACAGATTAAATAAGTTACAACATGTAAAACTAATGCAGGAATCAAACAAACACAAAAGGTTGGGCATGAGCAACGGAAGTGTATTTAGCTTTGTCATTCTTTCAAATATGAGGCTAAGGGAAAAGGAAAAAGAAACTCCTACTAGTTTATCGGCTTTCGGAGGAACAGCCGTTTTAACAAGTTTAATGTTTCTGGTTGCAATTATCATGCTGGTAATTGAATCGTGGTACTCATCAATGAAAAGTTGTTGGACCTACTTCAAAAATTTAATGCTGGAGGCATTTCTAATTGCCGTCATATTTTCACGTTCTATTATTCAGTGATCTCTGAGCATTAGAAGCAGGTATGGCACGTGGGTTATAATGGGTAGGTGGGTAACCCGTTTAAACCCGGGTTTTAATGGGCCCAGCCCACCTAAAATTTGGTGGGTTTTATGGGTAAAATGGGTTTTAATATAAAATCAAGCAAATCAATGTAAAATCTGCAGTTTCAACTATTATTTCTTTGTTCTCGACGTTTACAGTCATAATACGTGGCTTTTCCTTCAATATTAAGAAGGTTTAAACGGTTATAGTAATCTCTAACTGATGTGGTATAATATGTATATCACCACGACTAACTTAACCACTCATTGTTGATCATCATTTGTCTACAATCAAAATTAAATGTCAAAACTGAACGCTTTCTTGATGATCTAACAATTAAGAATTAAATTTGCAGTTGTGGACTGGAAAATAGTGGCACTGTAATACAATTCTTTGTTATGAAACTCAAGTTAACGCACAGCACATTGAAATTACTTACTTCACCATTTACCATGCTAAATACATGGAAAATCAATATTCCCCGTTTTAACCCATTTTCCCCCCCATTTAAACCCGTTATAACCCACAAAACCCGTTTTAACCCGTACCCAGTGGGTTCTAGCGTTAAAACCCAGGGTTTTAACCATGCCTGATTAGAAGAGATTGTTATCGTTAGATGCCCACTATCTATTCCAATGTGGAAAAAAATAAAAACTGACTGTGAAAAAAAGGTTAAGGAACTGTCAAATACAATCATGTTGAAGAAAGATCGAAGGAAAAGTTCTACATAACATATTGAAGTAAAAATAATATTAAAATGAATACTTGTGTTCTAAACACAAATTATGGAAAAAATTGTGAATACATATTTTTTTGGAAGGCGAAAATTTTGTTTCTGTTTAAAATATGATTACATGAAAACTTACTTGCACTGTGTACCTAATACAGTCGATTTCTAAAATAACAAGTGAATGTCTTGGGTTGAACTATAGCTAGGCCAGTTGCACAAGAGGATGGCGTAATAATTTTGAAACAACTTGAAAGAAAGCTATAAATGCAATTTTTGTACATTGTCAAGTTCAGATACCCCCTAAATAATAGCATAGAAAAAACTGTCTGCGTCTCTGTCTACTATATTCTCTGTACAGTAAATTGTAGACAAACGTAGTATTATTACATACGCCCGTTGTTACGAAGGTATTTCGCGAAATATCCGGTCAACTTTGTTTTGCTCTCATTTTATAACGACTTGACATATTCAATCGATTTTTTCCACATAATCTCCCCCAACTCGCACACACATTTTCCACCTTTTCTCAAGAGCCGAGATGCTAGTAGAGAAGAATGCTGGGCTTCTATGTCCAAGCCATCAAATTACACTTTTTTAAACATGTTTTTAAAGGGAGTTGTGAACCAGCTGGGAGCCATTGTGATGACTGTCTTTTAGTCTCTGCCTGATAGGGATGAAGGTAACTTTCATCCCCAGTCGCAACTTGCCCCAGAAAAAAATCTTTATCCTGAGAAAAGAGGTTGAGATTCTTTTGGCTCGTTTGCACTTTAATTTCTTTTGTAGAGGTGTGAGAAGTTTTGGAATCCACCTTGCACAGCGAAGAGACAGTCCTAACATCAAATGTAAAATTTTCCACACTGAGATGACACCTATGTTGACCTTTTCTGCTAATTCTCGCAACAGAAGTCGTCGGTCCTTTTCAACAACAGCTTTCACTTTAGCTACATGTCTGTCGTCAGTCGAACTTAAAGGTCATCCTGGGTTTGTCTTTTTTTCTAGCGATGGGTTACCACTACGAAATTGCTTGCACCACTCAATAATAGTTGATCGCACTGGCAATTGATCAACACCATCCTTTTGAAGCTCCTTTCTAATTAAGGACGAAGAAAGGTCCTTCGAAAAATGCAGTTTAATTTGCGCACGAATATCTTCCGTTGTAAAAAAATTCTCGTTTACGTTTCCAGCTCTAACTCTACAAAGCAAATGACTGTTAGTACAAACAACCCATCATTCAAAAGCCAGAATCTTTATCTTTCAGGGGATATGCAGATCATTGTATTTGAGAACGTCCTCTTTGAGATAAGCGTTATCAAAGTTGACCGGATAGTTCGCGAAATACCTTCGTATTTCATAACTTTTCTTTCATGCGAGGTATTTTTATAATTCTGTACATGTTCAAAAGCTTAATTGGTTGTAAAATTATATGGTCTGAATATCTATCAAGTGTAACAGACGAATCATAAGCACATAATATTAGAATATTCCCCTCAATTCACATCTAAGTGGTCGATCCTCCTTCAAACCTCAGTCTAGCCACCATTATAACAAAAACCTAAAATGGTTTCCACAACGTTACTCTTAATTGTCCTCGTTTTCCCTTACCGCAAAGCTGGGGATATTATCGCATCGGAATCTTGTAGCCTTCTCAAGTTGTTTCCTTGAGGAGTTTATGCAGATTCTGTATTTTCCAGCTAGCCGCAATTACACTCCTGTTACTTATCACAAGTTTATTAAGCAAACGGACGCTTTTCCACTGGAAAAGGAAATAAAATTCACTAAATTTGTTGTTATAAGTGAGCAGGATTGTGAGCAAAAGTGGAATTTGGCTCTTGGTGGACAAACGAAATTTAATCGAGTTACTCCAAAACAGACGTCTTTCTTCAAAATTGTAGATGTTTGGAGCCAGTTTTATCCAAGCTTTGCAACCATTCAATTTCCATTTTTCTTGGCAACGTTTGTGGATTCAGGGCTACATGAAATGGTGATAAACAGGCTTAACAAGTTACAACAAGTTAGGCTTATGCAGGTAAAAAATCAATACAGGAGGCTGAGCATGGGCAACGGAAGCTTGTTTAGCTTTGCCATTCTTTCAAACATGAGGTCAAAAGAAAATGAGAAAGAAACTCCTACCAGTTTATCAGGTTTTGGTGGAACGGTCATTTTAAAAAGTTTTGTGTTTCTGGTTTCAATTATCGTGTTGATTATTGAGTGGTGGTATTCGTTGAATTTTTTGGACATATTTCAAAAATTTAATACAGGAGGCATATCTAATTGTCGTCATATTTTTGCGTTCCACCATTCATTCCGCATATTCCGTATCGTTACATGTTTATTATCTAAACCTATGTTGGTGGTGTATTTACTTTCCTAATAGTGTTATGAACTACTCATTTATTGTCATTAATCACTACTTTATCGTGTTGATAATAAGTTATGTGGAGTAAAATTATTCAGTATAAGCGAATATAATTTGAGATAGAAAAGTTCAGAATTTTACCAAATATTTACCTGGTTAATACCTTATAATTTCAAGGTTTGGTCATGCCATTGATTAAGAATTTTAGGTCATGATGTTTTGAAGATGGACTCGATTAATTTTCAACTGATCCTGAGACTTTGAAGCATAAGCATACAAATTTGAAGCATAAAAATTCGTATGCCGCCATTCTATTTTTTTTGGAATACAAAGTTTATTTCTAATGCTATACAATAAACAAAGAAGTGTCGAAATTGACGATAGTTGTATAGTTATTCGTGCAAGACTAGCCAATCCTCCACCTTTTAATCGTTTACTTGCAATAACCCAATAGAGATTTTTTCAGTGTCAAAATAATATATTATTAGGATTCTGCATGAAAAGCAGAGTACCCAATTACTGTAAGTTTTCTCTGTTCAAACTAGCAATTATTTTCACACAGTTGTTCCAATTAAATGTTAAACACAAATGGTACATATAACACAATTCGCAGTGTGCAATCTGTTTTATTTTCAATTCTGCATTCACGCAATATCTCATTGGAGAAATAAAGGGTGTCATCCTCATTTCAAAATCGGACAGCTACAAATTCAAAAAAAACATTTTAAAATGGTCTCAAGGATAAAGGTTATATTTCTGTATACGTTACTTATTTGCAAAGTTGACGCTAATACTCAAACTGAATGTTGTTGTTTTATTAAGTTGTTTCCGAAATTAAATCTAAATTGGGAACAGTACATTTTGTACTTTCACATTTGTTCAAATACGAAGCAACAATTAATTTACCCCGACTCAACAATTCTATCCAGGGTTGTCTCTGTTAAAAAATTCGATACTTCGATTCAACGGGGCAACTACACACTTTCAAACACATTCAACGTGATAGTTACCCAATTGTCTATAATAAGAGCAATGGAGACTGTAAAACACACCCTTACAAGATTTATCGACGTACTTGTACCATCCCGAACTATATTTCTTTTCTTAAACGTCGTTGAAAGAGTGGAACCAGTAAATATTTATATCAACCTCTGGGGATTACATCTCCCAGTTTTTCCTGCAATCAAGGCAATTATAACTGTTTCTTTCGAGTGTAGTGTTGAAAGAGCCAAAGTAACCCTTTTTTTGCAATGGCTACTGTGTAAGCAATTCTGTCCCAGCTTTAGGCTACAAAATGTTTGAAATAAGTTTATACTCTATTCACCGATCAAGTCAATTCGAAGTTTAGCAGGTGATAAGTTCCAATATATTACAACTTTTACCTTACTTGGCATACCTCTAAATTACTGCTATAAAACTCCACGTTTAAAACAGTGTACAAGTTATATCATGTCCTTGTTAACAATGGCGGCTATTCATAATGCAACGGCATTAATGGACAAATTCACTCCAAAATTAATGCATAAACTTCAAATTATGAACCCGTACTCATCCATAGAACATATAAAGTATTCAGTTGAGTTTTCCAAATTCGATTTAACGTTGTCTTTATGGAACCAAATGCAATTTCTGAATTTTGATTTAACTGCAATTCTTTATTGCTCAAGAAGGAGTAAAAACCCTGACGATACAGGGATAGAATTTGAGATTTGGTATCAACCATTCACAACAGGAGTTTGGGTAACAGATATTTCAGTTTTGGCGTCAATCATAATGTTATTGTGGGCTGATAGTAAAGTGAAAAGTGTTTTCTTAGAGACACCAAGTCTATTAAATGACAAGAGTAAAAACATTCCTTACTTTTCCACTTCATGTGGGATAGCTTTAGTCTGTCTTCATTATGGAAACAGTTTACTCAGCAATGTCACTCTGGAGTCTTCACCTGAAACAACCCTAAAAACTTTTGAAGAGTTGATTAATGCTGAATATAAAATTATTTGGACTCTAAATTATTATTTTCGGGATACTCGGAAGTCATTTTGAAACAATTTATTCAATTTCAAGCTTTCGTTATTTGGACTTACCTCACCTCAGCTGAAAGTTTTTTTGGGTTTGATTTTAAACTTCATGGCCTTTCACACCGAATAAACGAAAGTTTTTATATATTTGAAAATGCCATAACTGTAAAAGATTTGGCAATAAAAATGTCCGAAAATGGATATAAGTTGGCTATGCATTATCCATCGTCTAATTAGGACTCAATACTAAAAGAAGTCAGCCGTACTGTCAAATTAAAGGATCCATCCTATGACTGCTTTCAACTGGAACAAACTTTGTATCCAAAGCTTTACTATTGGAAGTTCAATACTGAAAATCGGCACTGGCTCTTGAAAACCTTTTCAACTTTAATTGAATCGGGATTATTTCACTAATGGGATAAATTATCAAACTGGCGTCATTTTTCAAAGGAACAGTAGGCGGGCCACTGGACTATGTAAACTTTGCAAAAATTCTCTAAATTCTCCTAATTTGGTATGGATTTCTTGTGGTTAGCGTGTTTGCCTTTTGTCTAGAAGCTTGGCAAAGCTTACAACTGGATTGACATAATATTTTTGTTGTTATTTATCAAATAATTACAATTTCTAATATTTGTACTGATTTAATATGCCGGTTAGATTTTCATGCGTTTCGTGTGAGGTAATTTTTTTTTAAATAATCAGGAGTAAAGAGCGTATGCAACTAATGATTAAAATAATTTACCAATTAAATTTAAAATGTCCATAAATGTTTTAGAATTGGATTTACAAGCTTATCAATCAGTGAATATCAAGGATATTATTTGTATGAATATTTAAATAAAAATTATTATCCATTCCACTTTACAACTTAATTATCATAATGGCATCTACGGTTCGCAATAAAATTAGTGTAAAATACTCCACAAGAAATTCTCTACCTAAAACATAAAAAGGACCATACGGTATCGTAACTGTAATTACAGATGCTGCTACTCTCAGTTCAATAGCGCATTTCCTAGTTTTATATCGATAATAATTTTTTCTTGCAATTTCACGATATTTCCGTGTTAACTTAAATTGGTTGTCACAAGCCTTTGCTGTATCTGGCAAAAATAAAACTTGACCAGCCACAAGAAAAATTACTGCACATATAATAAAATATCGCATGAGGACAGGAACGTGTCCATCTGCCCTAATCACTAGCCAGAGGTCCATAATTGTACTCCAGAAGCAAACAAACAGTGCAATGTATATTGTTGTAAATATGACCTCTTCAACTTTTTTTAAACTTAGTCGCGCATACGCATAAATTCGATAGAAAAATTGAACATCTACAGGATATGTGCCTAAATGTTTTGTCAGTTTGATAAAATCCTTAGTAGCAAGTAGCAAGCAAAGAAGGATGAAAGTTATTGAACGAACTGCTTCTAAACTTACTGGAAGCAGAAGAATCGTTCTAATTGCAAATCCAAGTAGTATTTCATGTATGGAGCGATTCACAGGCTCAGAAAATATTTCTTCGAAAACATAATAGCTAAAGTCGTAATTAGACCAAATCGACACAATAACAAGAGGCCATATACCAATCACCAGGCCTAAAACTATAATACACAAGAAAATACCGTAACCACTTCCCAAATTTGCGGTGGCTCCAATCATGTCCTTTTGAACTGAAACGTATACAATTGAAAGATTGAGTAATTAGGTTTAAAATATCAACATATTTGCATCAAATTGAAACGTATCCACATACCATTTTCAATAACTTTGTAGAGTTGAAGCAGTTCATTGAAACCAGACAAAAACATGTTAATCTTTGGAGCACAAAATAAAATGAATATGCCCCCTGAAATAAATATGAATGCGGTGTAGAGAAACACAATCCTGTCAATCAATCTAAAATCGCTATGGTGTTGAACATAAGTATACCAAAATAAAGTAAGTAACTGGAACACTCCGTAGCAAAACATAAATAAAATGTTAAAGCACCAAGGGATACATTTCCACTTTGGTGTAGTTGCTATTAACTTTGAAAAATTGTGATTCCATCTGATAGGAAACGGCAAAAGGTATGAAAATCCAGATTGATATGCTTGAAACATTAAAATCTCGTCGTCTGACAAAATGGTTTTCATTTTCAAAAACTTTTTTTTTCTTCTCTTTACTAGTAAATAAAATCGATATAAATTACTTTAAGAATTAGTTTCTGAAAAATCTGTGCTCAACTTCTCTGTTCAAAACGAATTGATGGCACAAGTAGAACATTCCTGTCTTTTAAACTAGCTCAGGCGGAAGAAAAATCTACCAGGAAATTCTGGTAATGGTGAAAAATTACCCATTTTAAACTGTTTTTCTCTAGACTTAGGAAATCCACACGGAAGTAATCAATTTAAAGTGCTTTAATAATGTTGAGTTGCATATTGGATTGATATTCACAAATCTGGGAACTGATTTTGATATTGTTCTGGCTTTTCTAGCTAATAAACACGGAACGTAGCCATTAAAATAAATACATAGTATGTGTAAATGCGATTGTTAGATCTTAAGGGAAATAAAAAAGTTCGTTCCAGTACATTAAAAGTTTTGGTTTGATAACAAATGTTACGGAAATCGGCATATCATCACAATCATAAACGAAAAGAATATTGAAGTTTATGATTTGACAATTGAATTATGATTGCATTGGGAAAACAAATGATTTATTTCCCGTATCATTAAAAATTTTACTAATCAAGGGCACGAGTGGTTCAATGAGGAAGTTGCATAGTGAACATATTTTCAAAAGTCTTTAATGCCATATATTTACGTCACGGTTGATGCTATTTTAAATATAAATGGAATATGAATTTTACTCTTATTTATTAGAAACGAATACTCCTTTGCTTAATTCCTTAACTGAATTTTCAAACATTTTTTGCATGCGAGTTAATTACTATCAGTTTAATCTGTTACACATGTTTTACAAACATATTTCCTTAAATTCATGCGCTTAATTTTCCTATTTTGCAAGCAACATATTAGTTAGTTAGTTAGTTAGTTTAGTCTTTATTCTTAATTGATTGGCCATTGGCCTTTACAATCATTTTACATATGTTTTGGTTGAGCTCTTTATGAGCCATTAATTTCTCTGATTTTTAACATATATTTGACATACAAGCTTAAACATTTCATTTTATTTTCATCGATGTCATTGAAGAACTTATAGTATTCATTTTCTGTGGCAGGTAACTTGTAATCACCCAAAAATTTTAATCTAATTAGCTTATATCTTACACATTTGAACATAACATGGAACTCATTTTCGATTTGATTGCTATTACAGAGTTTACATATTGCGCTTTCGCTATCATTATAGAAATTTTTAAGTTTAGCGAGTTCACAGTTTTTGTTATGTATCCTTATTCGTCCTATATTAGCCCTTAGCTGAATTACCAATTGAGTATCCTCCCACCCTCGCTGAAAATTTAAGAAACCTTCTCTTCTGCAGTGCGTGCGTAGGAACTTGTAGTGTGACATAGAACTGCTCTGGTTCATACTAACTAAATCTAGCTGTTGCTCAGCCAATTTAACCTTGCCTACAATAGTACTGATATGCATGGTTCTATTCAAAATAGTTTCAGGGTCTTCAGTATACACTTCCAACTCGAAAATTTCCAGAAAATTCCATTTACGTGCTAAGATTTTAAGATTATTGTACCAATTATATTTTTGTTTTGGCACGGAGGAAGTTCTTTTCAAAGCCTCATAGCTTTGTCTGAGCAAGGATTCGGGCTTATGTTTCATGATTCTATGCCAAAACTTTAAAATATTTTTTACCAGTGTTATTTCTAGGCTATGACAGTTTGCTTCTAAACGCAAGAACCATTCAGGAGTGAACCGTGGTACGTTGAATAATTTTCTCAGGAACCCATTTTGAAAGATATTTAGCCTTTCAACTGTGTATATACCCCAGACGTTTGAGCCGTATAGAAGTACAGAGTTTAGTAGGGAATTCTGGAGTGTCAGTCTGCTATCTATTGTTTTCATTCGGGATTTGTGGAAGAGAGAAAATAAGCATTTCATTGCAACTTCTGCCTTGTCAACAAATTCCTTGCAAGTGCTATAATAGCACAGATTAGAATGGAAAGTCACCCCTAGATAAGAAGCAACATATTAAGGATACAGCTAATACTAAATCCCATTAAGGGAAAGGACATCATTAAATCCAAATAATTAACTTTTTCAAACCCAATTTTCTGAACTGGCCTCGACCTCAACGCTCGACAAAACCAAAGACTCAACCACTCAACCGATATTTTTTCATTCTCCTCATGTCTTGGTTATATTTTGTTGAGCTTCGATAAATACTTTACGACGTTCCAAAAAATCAGCACAATAATTGTGAAAGCTTTGGGTTCCCCCTGAAATAAAGATTTAACTGTGCAGGGGCTAACGTCGAATGCAAGCCAAGTATTCCGAAATTGTAAACAAAAGGTGGTTTTGAACACTGCCATAAATACTGCAGTATTTTGATGAATTTTATTGAAAGCTTTTATCAAAACTTAATTTTGCCTAAAAATGAAAACCCTTCTTCACGCTTATAAATATTTTTTTAGTAGTAATCATTCTGAAAAATAGACATGAAATATTTTTATATTAAAAGTATTTACTTTTTAAACGATTAGTACAAATTAAATGCATGCTTGCAAGAAATTTCAAGGTGTCTATTGAAGGATTCACATTTTAGATACAGGAAACACACCAGCTCTGCATTCATACTCACATAATAGGTGGATAGGATCAACCAGATCAAACAAGCAACGACAATTTTGTCAAAATCTGTATAAAACCCGATTCAATCAATAATGGCTATTGGCGTACAAGGATGAGCCAGAGATCCTGTGAACTGAGCTCGGAGAGCAGATCAGTGAAGCGTTTTTATGAATTAAGAACGCATACGCTATTCCTGCGTTACCCCAGTACTTTTTTCCGCCGTCGAAAACGGCACTTGATGTGGAGTATGTTTTTTTTATTTTGGGGTTGCGGTGGTTACCCGCCAGCCCTGTTACCAAGTATCCCCTTTGACTTATGACAAACCCCAGCGTAAACCAATTGTCTTATTACTTGGTACGTAGATAGTTCATGACTCACATACTTAAGATAACACATGGTTACCACGATCCCCCTTAGCTCTTACCGTAATCCGCAAGGATGGGCAAAATAAACATTTTGAAAGTAATAGATAAAATTTAAAATAGCTCCCATCGTTCAAAATAAATGTTTAATTAAAATACCTTTTTTCCCCTCAAGCCTCAAAATATAAAATTAAATTAAATTTAAAAATAAATAAAATTTTAAATAAACTGCCAAATACAAAATATTCTTCTGAAATTTCGGCTCTTTAATACAGTGTTATTCAATTATTTCATCTATGTCGAATATAAGTTTGAAATATCGATACTTAATTTTCAAAGCATAGGTTTAGTAGTAACTTTATGCCTCTAAGTTAATTAATTAATTTCAACGAAGCAAAAATAATTGAAACTGTAGCTGTTAGAGTCCGAAGTTTATTTTTAATGTTATCTAAATGTGTGAAAAATACGACGGATTATAGAAACCATCTGCTCAAAATGCATTTATGTTAACAAAAACTCAGATTTTCAACAACAAAAATATTTTGTATTTTAAATACAAATACCATTGGTCCCCAAAATAAATATTTAGTTTAATAAAATAAAGTGACCAAAATAAAATTTAAAAAACGCATTTTAAATAAATATTTCAAGTAAACGTATTTTAAATACTTTTATTTGGCCCATCCTTGGAACCCGACAACTACATGCCAAGTTTTAAGAAAATTGGTAAAGGGGTATCGGAGTTATTGTGTGTCGGATTACTCGTATTGTAAGAGCTAAGGGGGATCGTGGTAACCATGTGTTATCTTAAGTATGTGAGTCATGAACTATCTACGTACCAAGTAATAAGACAATTGGTTAACACTGGGATTTGTCATAAGTCAAAGGGGATACTTGGTAACAGGGCTGGCGGGTAACCACCGCAACCCCAAAATAAAAAAACATACTCCACATCAAGTGCCGTTTTCGACGGCGGAAAAAAGTACTGGGGTAACGCAGGAATAGCGTATGCGTTCTTAATTCATAAAAACGCTTCACTGGAGCAGATACCACGTTAAGTGCTGTGTTTAGCAATATAAAGATCCTTTTGAAATTGTTGGATTATGGCTCGAAACGTTTTTGAGTTCTGTCGTTGAAAATTTCATTGAAAAAAATATGAGACAAAATTTTACAACAAATAAACAAGTTTTCGCTGCTTGCTATGCATATATTTTTAAGTTACTATTTCTCCTCAAATTCTGAAAAAAATTAAACGACTTGCAACGAGAAAACCAACTTGAAGCATTAGTGCAACGTGTAAAGCATTAGAGATTTTTTCTTTATCCCGGTTAAAATGAAAGTATCCCGCTTGTAAAGCTGAAATTACAGTTGCAATGTAGGAAACGTAGAGATGAATTTTGTAGAGGAAAAGGTGGCCCCGCAATAAGTCGCCTTGATGATTTGGTAGGTGTGTAAATACACTGACAGAACCTTGGCAATTCTTAAGAACCAGTAGAGAAAATTTTCTTGGAGGTGCTTAAAACTAATCATTTTTTGAAAAACACTAAAAATGCAGATGAACGAGCAATGTCGATTTAAAAAAAAATCTACTACACAAGTAACAGCAACCGTAACCTACGCCAAGTAAGTACATCTGTACATCCTTTTTAATTGCAATGTAGGACGCCGAGTGACTTCTCACCACTTTAGGACGTAGTTTGATATTTTGCTTTACTGATAAATGTCTGCAAAGACCTCAAAGAATGGGCGTTTTAGCGATAAACGAGTGAATTGATATTTATAGGCTGTTGATTATGAATTGGCGTACGAAATGTTTTACTAACAACTGTTCATTCGGACATGAAAAGAAAGATGGGTTGGAGGTAGGGAAAAAAAGAAAATTTTCTATACTACTCAATGCAAATAAACACCCCGGTATCATTGACATTGATTACTTTCGTGCACGTTTTGTATTAAAAGTTATTGTTTTGTTCGCCAAATTGATTTCAGAAATGCTAATAACTGTGAGAACAGCTTTAGTCATTAAACTTTTTAAGGAGATTATTTAATCTACCAAGACTAGCCCCGGCATGGTTACTTCGTCTGGAAACTTGTTGCCAGAGTATTGAAATAACATTAGTTAAAAACATTCTTAAGTTCTGGAAAAGAATTATGGCTCAAAAGCCAAGCTCACTCCTGCGTCAAAGTTATGAAGCACTCAAAAAAACTAGTAACATAGGGAAGCAAAAATATAATTGGTATAAAAATTTTCAAATACTGGCAAGAGTATGGAATTTTAGAGAAATCTTCGAGCACGAAACCCACTCTGAAGATCATACCAAACTCCAAGAGAGGTCTATTGCCGTAAGTAAGGCTATTCACAATATTTATACAAAACAACAAGAAATAGACATAATGCAAATGAAGCAAAGTAGCTCCATATCTCACTACCAAAATCTCCGAACACACTGGAGAAGAGAATCATTCTTGAATCTTCGTAGAAGCTGGGATGAAATCCAGCTCATAGTACAACTGAGAGCCAAACTCGGCCGAATTAAAGTAAAAAGTGAAAAATGTGAACTAGGGGTAATTAAAAATGTATTTGATGTAAACGAAAGTCCTATATGCAAATTTTGTAATGCTAACGAAATAGAAAACGAATTCCATGTACTATTCAAATGTGTCAGATATAAGCTTATAAGATTAAGGTTTCTTGGCGATTTCAAATTGCCGACTAATGATGTAAATTATTATGAGTTTTTTGCCGACATTGATGAAAATAAAGTTAAACATGTTAGTTTGTACGTAAAATATATGCTGAAAATTAGATCTATAGTACTTGGCTCGTGAGAGCTCAAATGAAATGTTGAATTGATTGTAAGGGCTAATGGCCAATCAATCTTGTAATAAAGACTATACTATACTATACTATACATTAATCTGTTAATTCGACGCTGCTAATCATATCTTCAAATTATGTTAGTAAAAGTATTTGAATCGTCAGTTCAATCGCACAATTTATGCACCTTAATGGAGTAAGTTTTTCCAAGAAGTTACTTTCGCCCAACTTAATTTTAATGGGTGGGCATGACCGAATGAATTTTTGTGACCATCTGTAATCCAACCGTTGCAATCGCGTTAATATTAATCCAAGTGAAGTACAGTTTTGCCATTTTAGCCGTTCAATTATTTGTTTTGACCTAACATAAACATTAACCATTCCGCCACCTTCGCAAACTGTAAAAAAGAGTATGCAGTTTAGGCCAACTGCTGAAAAGAATAATAAAGCTAAAGAGTTCTCTGCAGAACAAGCTAATTTGACCATTGCCGTGATACCCAATGACATGCAGAAAATAATGAGAATTGAAAAGTGAAGCAAAGCATTTTCCAAAATGCTGTTGTTGAGTTCACCCAAAACTTGTAGTTTTCGGTACGAGAAACCTTGTGAAGTTGATATTGCAGCAGCTTTACGACAACGATCTATAGAGATTCTGGAGAATCTAATGGAAATTTGAACTAAATTATTTAACCTTTATAAAAGTTAAAAATTTATGACTCTATTAATAATTTAAAAAATAGGAACCTAACCTTTTCAGATGTTCATTCAACTTCATGATACAAAGAATATGGAGAGCATCTAAGCCGAACATCATGGCTGAAATTCCTTTGGACCAAATGTAGTGGTTTACCAAAAGTACTCCGAGTTTTACAAACGTTCCACAAATCAACTGAATCCCGAAATTATTTTCTTTTCCAGTTCTGCATTCAGGTATGGACCAAGAAGCCAATAGAGTGCTTTTGCAGGGATCAATCCAGTGAAACCCAAACACGAAGACTGTTGGTGTGATACCGAGCGATGTGTACAGCAGCCATGCAAATGCCATGTTCATTTTTTCAACAATTGTCCTATTATTCACATAATGTTCCGGTTTCTTTCCAACTCCAGATTCAAAGAGACCGTTGACGTACAACATCATTATATCCGCTTTACTACTAATAGCAATCAAGTATATGATGCTCATGGGAAGGGCTAAAATTGCATAACCTCTCAAAAGCCTTGGAAATACCTCACTATTTTTAACTTTTTCCGGTGTTTGAAGCTCATACTTCAAAATTTGGACTAAAATGAGTATGTTCGCAAGAATACACAAGTAGCACATCTTTTTAACTTTGTTGATTGTTTTTTGGTCAAACAGCGTCATTTGTGTTTTCTTTGGATCCCATTTGACCCCAAGATTTTGGTAACGCGTTGCTTGATTGTAAAGTTTTGTAAACAGTGGATCAATTAGCTTAAATTTGTCCATGTTCTTTTACTAAATTGGAAAGCGAACAAAAAAATTACAATTGTATAAGTTCCAGGAATTAATTTTGCTCAAACCAGTAAACTGTGAATAAGGTTTGTTGTTATGAGTTTATCGGTTGAAGTGAAGTATGAATACTTGTGCTGTATTTTGAAACATATTAGTTTTGATACATAAACACCTCGAACCAAAAAATATAAACGGATGAGAGACACGTCAAGTCGACATGTCAAGAAATTGAAGCTCAAAATGCCATTCAATGGATTTGAGAAACTTTAATTTAAAAACAAAAAACATGGAATGTGACTCAGCAAAAGCGCAGTCAATTTCACTGTCACTATTTTTGGTGATTTTTCAGCTTCGAAGCCTGACAAACATGTTTTCTAAATTTCATTTTGGACAGTTGTATCACGAAAGTCTTTTACATGTCTAAAAGCACATGTTTAATGTGTGATAAGCTTTGACATTCAAAACTAACGACAACAGCAACTACTTAAATGACAATGATAGGTTTTGGTTGATAAATTGAATGTGTCGACTGCTGTCTAAATTTGAAGCCTATCCATCATTACTCATTCCTACTTTTGGTTTGAAAGATTCAATTTTTTAATTAGGTAGCCATAGCAAAAAATCAAATAATTTGTCTACATTTTACAAGTATTATTATTATTACTACAACAATAACCTTTTATTCACTGCCCAAGCTTTCCAATGATGCTATGATACACACATTTGAATGAGCTTTTAAAAACACATTTCCTTGTACAATATTTTATAAGCTGCGTTATTGCTTTGTCAACCAATTTTCAGATATGCAGCGTAACTTTTTAACTATGATATAGCTGTTTCTAAATTATTAATATTTTATGTTAATAATAGCAACTGAATCGTAAGCTCAATCCCACCATCTATGCACCTTAATGGAGTGAGTTCCTCCAAGAAATTACTTTCGCCCAACTTAATTTTAATGGGTGGACATGATCGAAAGAATTTGTGTGACCATCTGTTTGCCAGACGCTGTGGTTGCGATTGTGTAAATGTTACCCCACTTGGAGTATACTTTTGCCATTTTAGTTGATCAATTATTTGCTTCGACCTTACATGAACGGAAACCATTCCACCACCTTCGCAAACTGTAAAGATGAGTATGCAATTAAAGACAAGGGATGAGAAAAATACGAGTGCTAAAGCATTCTCCACAGACCAAGTCAATTTGACTAGGACCGTGATTCCCAAGGACAGACAGAAAATAACGAGAATTGAGAAGCTAAGCAGAGCATTTGCCAGAACGATGTTGTTGATTACCCCCATGATTTGTATTTTTCGGTAAGACATCGCTTGTAAAGTTGATATTGTTGCTCCACCTCCATTATTTCGGTTGATTTGCGAGAATCTAGTGAAACGTTTAGCCAAACAATAAACGATATTTAATAAAACGGAAATGAATCTACTATTTATTTAAAAATGGGAACCTTACGTTTTTAGATGGTCATTCAGCTTCATGATACAAAGAATGTGAAGACCATTTAAGCAGAACAACATTGCTGAAAATCCCTTTGACCAAATGTAGTGGTTAACCAAAAGTACTCCGAGTTTCACAGACGTTCCAAAAATGAACTGAATCCCGAAATTATTTTCTTTTCCAGTTCTGCATTCAGGTATAGACCAGGAAGCCAATAGAGTGCTTTTGCAGGGATCAATCCAGTGAAATCCAAACACAAAGATTGTTGGTGCAATACTGAGTGTCATGTAAAGCAGCCAGGCAAATGTCATGTTCATTTTTTCAATAATTGTCCTATTATTCACATAATGCTCCGTTTTCTTTCCATTTCTGGATTCAAAGAGCCCGTTGACGTACAACATGATTACATCAGCTTTACTCCCAACAACAATCAAGTATATCGTGGTCATCGGAATTGCTGCAATTGAATAGGCTCTCAAAAGCTTTGAAAAGGTCTCACTGTTTTTAACATTTTCCGGGGTTCGAAGCTCATACTGCAGAATTTGAATCATGATGAGTAGTTTTACAATGATGCACAAGTAGCACCTGTTTTTAACCTTGATCACCGTCTTTTGGTCTAACATCGTCATTTGTTTTTTCTTTGGATCCCATTTGACCCCAAGATTTTGATAACGCGTTGCGTTATTATAAAGTTTTGTAAACAGTGGTTCAATTAGTTGAAATATATTCATTTTATAAAATGATTTAATAACAGTTTTTTAAATTTTGGAAAAGGATTTACACAAGATATTTTAAAGTAAACGATGTTAATTTCTGGTTGGTATGAGTTAAGTGATTGAAATCAAGTGGGAATGCTTGCGGTATATTTATTTCAGAGGCGTAAATGTGCCAATCCGAAAATATGGAGCCATGATATACGAAACCCGCACATATGAATATATGTCAAAACGCCTGGGCAACACGTGTCATAAATAATTCACATTGTCATTCTATACGATCAAGCTACTTTTGTATGAGTCAGAATATTAAACCAATTTTTGTTTTCAACAACAATTTCCGGGAAGTTTGGAAAATTTTAGTACCGAGCAGTCAATTACCTGTCACTACAAAAGGGAGGTTTTGACTTCAAAGGGAGCCATACATGGCAAACTTCAAAAGTTGAAATATATTATTCCATTTCTTGCTTCGCTGAGACTCCGTCATTGGTTTCACGACTGTCATTCAAAGTGTCAAAACTTGAAATCCGTCCACTATCAATCCAATTTCAATATACGTAGAGCCCAGGCGTTTTGACATGTTCATATGTGCGGGTTTTGTGTCTGTGATAAGTCTTGATTCCATATTTTTGGGTTAGCACATTTAAGCCTCGAGCGTATCCCAGAAATAACTGCCAGCATTCTCACTGGATTTCAATCACTTATCTTATACCAACCAGCAATAAATATAGCTTACTTTAAAGTATTTCTTGCAAAATCATTTCCATAATTTAAAAAAAACTGTTACTAATCATTTTACATAATGAATAGGTTTCAACTAATTGATTCACTGTGAACAACGTTTTACCTTTATTATTCTTTTCAGCAGTTGGCCTAAATTGCATACTCTTGTTTACAGTTTGTGAAGGCGGTGGAATATATTCTGTTTACGTTAGGTCTAATTGAATGATCATGGCATCTTTTTTACTTTACTTTTACTGGCGTATTCACTTAATCAATCATTTCAATCCCAAATTGTGGAAACAATTCGGTACACGACGTCTGAGAGATACAAGTTGATTCCCTATATCATAGCCCAATTTGGATTCAACAGTTTTATTTTATGGGATTTGTGTGTGAAGTTTCTATTCTGTTTGGAAAACTGCATGGCCCATTGAATTTTTTTTTCAATCGACAGTTTCTTCACAACCGAGCACATTCTTATTCTTTTAAGCTAAAATTCAGGTAATTTTTTCGTTTGACTTTTTTCTCTGTACAAGTAATATTTTTTTGAATGTTGTATGTCGTTTATTTGAACAAAATTGGACGAGTGGTTCCAGGAAATGAATTAATGTGGTCGGCCACACAACCCTTATCATCAATGATTGTTATACATTTTTATCATCAGCATTCGCCCCAAAATTTATTCTATATGCAATATATCTGTTTCTTAGGCTGTTTAACCTGTTTAAGAAAAATAGTACGTTTAAGCTTATTCATATCCATGAAATTTAAGAACTCTTCATATTCAGCTTTACTATTTGGTAATATGTACATAATTATTATTAAATTCCATACAAGTTTATTCAAGCAAGATTGGCAAGGATTGGCATTGGGATTCTTGTGCAGATGTAGGAGATATGAGCATAGAATGATCACAATTTCCTGCTATAAAGCAGAGCGACTACAGCGATGCACTTATTAACAACAACAAGAATACTTACGCGAAGAAAAATTGTAATATTATATTTAAATACTTTTTAGAACTCTTATAACTTACTTTTAGTGCAACCAGTAGCCAAGATAAATTCGAAGTAGATTTATTTACGTTGTAAATTAGGATTGGCTTAGTAAAAGGGAAGAAAGGAAATCCAAGAACTGAGCAAAATATTCTCCGAAAGTGCTCTTATTCATTGTGTAAAATGGGTTGGCAACATTCACCGTAAGAATTGGGCAGCTCAATACAAACTTTCGGAATAAAGACTTTCTGCTAGTAAGATTCTTGCCTGATTTGACAAAGTTCTCAGATATATCCCCAATTTCCCCAAACTTGTGACATTCCGTAAAGATAATCAAGACACCAGTAAACATTATTCCTACACACAAACCCATTACCATAATCCCCCCAGCTAACAATACCTCAGTTTGAGTGATCAACAAGAATGCCAACCCAACCAGAATTACCATGATTCCAACTTGATGAAGAGAAATTAGAATAGACGCAAGGATTTCGTTTACCAGCACATTGAATATTTGTTGCTTTCTGAACATCATTATTACTTGCTCATCTTCCATTTGTCCAAAGGAATTTGTTTGAATGATGTATCTCAAAACCAGGTTTGAGCCAGCCTTCCTTCTTGACTCCAGTCTGACGCTTTGAGGCATGAGAGATGAAATGGTTGCCATAGCCGACCACATGTACATGGCAGGGGAAGTAATCAAAAGGAATACCGCACCAGCTCCGTTACATGCTGCCCAAATGAAGAGGAATATGATCGGAATGTGACTCACCTGTGCATTGACATCTACCTCCAGCCAATCTTTAAAAAGATTGTGAACTGGCTCAAAGTTGTTGCAGAAGAAGCCTCCGTAGCAGATTGGTAGCACGACTGTAAAGGAGGATAACACAAACCAAATGAATTCTGCTTCCTTGATGAGTTTACTGTGCTCGTTTGTCAACTCCAGTTGTCGGTCTCTCATCATTTGTTTAATATTGGTGGAATCCCTCATCAATTCGTTAAGTAGGTTGATAATGTTCAAATCGTAAACAAGAACCCGATAAGCTGCCACTGCGAGCAGTCCAATAGTACAGGAGAGAACCCAACCCATCATATTAGTCCCAAACTCTTTCGGAGACAACCTGTATTCAATATCTTCCTCACCGAACAGCTTTGTGTAGCAATAAACTGCAAGAATAATTGGGTATAGTGAGCCAAGACTTGTTACAAGCCAGGCATTCCACTTGTAGAATTTTGTAGGCTTTATAAATTTATGTGATTTTGAATCCCATTCTGAGACTGCGGCTAGGCAGAAATATTTCTGAAAAGCCATTCTAAAACTAATCGCCGACTTTATGAAGTTCGTGAAGATCATTTTGAGCAATGAATACGGGACTTATAAAATTGTATTGTTTCTGTTGCGATTGAATTAGTCTTTGAAAATAAATACGTATTTTGTGCAGCCGTTCCTTTCTCGGATTCTGAAGGTTCACTGCATTAAAAGTGTTGAGCTGGCCGCCCTATCTGTAGGAATGACACACTGCCAATGTCTGCAAAGGTATGAGGGTTAATGCAGATATAAGTACCTTAAACATAAATTTCGCAACACGATTTTATTGTCAAATTCAAGCTACCCGTTGAATTTTATAATATTACAAGCCAAACTATTATCTCAAAAAAACGGAGAGAGGTACGTCTCACAAAAAGTATAGTGGACTGTCCGATTTTCTTTAGCAGAGGTTAAAGATTATGAGGCAGAGTCGAGTGGTTTGACGGAGAAGCTTTCAAGCCGCACACAACATTAAATTTTAATTTATTGAATTTGACGAACGTGCATGTGTTTTTTCCATAAAGGAAAGCCTCCAGGGTTCACAACGTGTTGCAAATTCAACAACGTTTGCTTTTCTTCCAACTAAACGAGGGAATGGTCAGCTATTCACCTTATTGAATTGGTTGAAATTTAATAAAAATAAAATTTGTATCAATTACATTATGTGTGCTTGTGCATTATGTCAAACGAAATATGAGGGTTTTTAGTTAATTGCACTGCCATGGCGCTTTTAAGAAATAGACTGTAAATTTGTATATTATGTTTAGTGTATTGATTTGACTCATGACGAAAAGTAAAACATTTAAATAAACAAGGATATAAGCGATTCTGCATCTTCATTTTACAACTACATTTTTAATCATTACGAAGCAATAATGACCCAACAAAATCCTTGTTTTAGTCATATTAAACTACGAAACCTTTCATCCCAAAAAATTGGATATTAGTTTCATTTGTAAGTTGGAATAGGATGAGTGTGCAGGAATATCGCCGACGACCGTTTAAATCAATATTTTTATTACCATTTTCCATGCAGTTGTATTTTCCATTACTATAGTGACATAAATGTAAAGACCAACGTCATCCTGGATTACTTGGTAAAAATATAAAAATATCCATATCCACAATAATTTGTAGCCAAATCCAGAAGGTACATGGCTGGCCATTCCCAAGTTCTTAGCAGAAATTTTTAAATCAGCTAAAATTTGAGAATTTCCTGCCAACCCCTATTTTGTATGTATTAAATTTAAAAAAAATACAATGAAATATTTAGATGTTGCCCATGAAGTTAAAGTACCTTACGAATATTGATTACACAAAACAATTGAACCAAATGCATGTATAATATTATGCACATTCATCAAGTAAATGGGAACTTTGCTCAAGGATTTTTCGTCATCAACGACTTCACATGTGCCATCGCATGTGCACAACAAGTAGATTAAACAAGGAATTATTAAACCCCTTGGTTAAAGATAATCATGTTTCAAATTAATTTCAGATGGATTTTCTGAGTGGAATATTGAATATTCACACGTAAGTTTTTTGGGACTCAATTTATACCAAGCAATGGTTGAGCAATAACTGGTTGCGCGAATTTGAGCTAAGTAGTATTGCTATGGCGCCTAGTTTATAACCTTGTCCACCTTGAGTTTGCATTTTAAGTTACAATCGACCTCTTGTTTATGCGCTTTAATGAACACATTTTGGATACGTTTAATGATGTATTACATGCATGATATAACCCAAAAACCGGAAAATTTCTTTATTTTTTAACACGGAGAATACATACTTCAAATAAGCTTGGCCGTAATTCTTGTATTACTTCAGGCTAACATGACTGATCCAAAAGTTGATGACAAATATATACGACTATCAACTATGTATATAGTAGCAAAAAATTTATCAGCAATTATTTGAAACCAAGAATACAAAAAAATTGGTTAAAAAGTTGAGTTTATTATAATTACAAGGTGTTATGATTGGCACGTACGCAAAAAAATTGTATTAACAATAAATTCCCACCCACCAACTAAAAGCTGGCTAAAAAAATAATTACTTATATATTTAAAGTAGTGTGGCTCTTAGAGCCAACTGCTGGTTTGTCCCTGCTTTCAAAACCATGAGGTCATAAAGGAGCTCAAATACAAAAAAATACCTTATAATTACCAAAACTGCTGGTTTATCCACAATTACATAGTGTAAGTCTAAGTCAAGCATGTTGTGTTAATGGCTTTGATAATGTATTTAGGTATTAAGGAAAATATTTGGATCACACATACACGCTACGTTCACACCAACCACCAAAAAACATCCTGACAATCGAATAGCTAGCCAACAAACAAATAACTATGAAGTCTTCATTCTATTTGTGTTAGTTTAATAAACCAATACAATTACAATCTCATCATTTACAACCGGAATGCCCCCAGAAAGATAATTTCTGGCTTGGCAGAAGATATATTTCTTTATTCCCTAGAGTTTCATTGTGAGAATCAAACGGCGTACTTAACATTAATACATTCTTTGAATCCACGTTGGGCAAAGACATAATGTCGCTTTTGACACTTGCAACTGTTTATATTTGAACTGTGTCGATTAATCGAGCTGTCCACATTGGATTGAGAAGGCATGGAGCAAACAAGCCGTATACTCACTGATTGATTTGGTTACAAGGGATATGACCCACCATATAAAAATTAAGGATCCAACCTTTATATTTTAACTTTGAAGCAAGTCCTGGACCTGAGAATTTATTTGTGGAAAGTTAACAAGGAAAATAGCTTGTGGATTATAAAAACTTTGGATCGTGTAAGGGAATCGGGATTGTTGAATCGGTGGGATAGTTGGGCAATCTGGAGACACTTAATGAGGCTAAAGTTGCTTGATGATTCTCCCGCAGGAAACCCCGATTACATATATTTTTCCCAACTGTTAACAATATTTCTATTCCATTGGTAACTTTGAGTTTAATATTGACCTGTATTGAAATCACGGTTGAAACTATTTTAAAGCGGAACATGAATTATTGGATGTAATTAAAAACACTCAAGTTTTCTGTGTATATATTGTAATAAAAGTTCAAAACAAGTTTACTGGAATAAAAAAGAGGACCAAGCTGAACATAATATCTTGTAGTTGAATAAAAAGCTTAAGAATTACTAATGAAACTTGAAACATGGTTATTTGAAGAAAGAATAGCAGATTTTAATGTATGTTAAATATTTTAATCAGTAGGTGTATCCAGTTTTACCCAATTTTATTTTCAGAATTACATTTAAAACTAGTGGTATTCATGTTGTACATACCAAAAACGTTTTCGGTATTTTAGATTTACCGTGAGCATCCAAGGTTGCCAATGCTCATTGATTAGATCGCCACAAAATTGGTGGACTAATCCTTTGTAAAAACTCTTCTAAGAATTGTGCAAACGAACAAAGAAATTGTGCTTGTATGTATATTATTGCATAGTATAGCCTATGATTTGAACAGAGATTGGTAACTGGAAGGTTTTAGTTACAAGTTAAGTTACAGTTACATTTTGTTACAAGCTCAGTTACAAGTTACAGTTACAGTTACATTTAGTTACAAGTTGCAGTTACAAGTTACAGTTACAGTTACATTTAGTTACAAGCTAAGTTACAAGTTACAAGTTAAGTTACATTCAGTTACAAGCTCAGTTACAAGTTACAGTTACAAGTTATGTAACTTAACTGTAACTTAACTTGTAACTGCAACTTTTCAATAAGTTACCCATCTCTGACTGCCAGATACGCCCTGAAAGAGTATGGATACATGCTACTGGACCCAGCTACAATTGCAGCCTTCCAAAATAGCCAATTTAAAATTGAAATTATAAAGAATTCTGTCACATTTCTGTCTGTCATACATTTTGTAACAGCCTCAGTTACAAGTTACAGTTACAGTTACATTTAGTTACAAGCTCAGTTACAAGTTACAGTTACAGTTACATTCAGTTACAAGCTCAGTTACAAGTTACAGTTACAAGTTACATTTGGATACTCGATCAGTTACAAGTTACAGTTACAGTTATGTAACTTAACTGTAACTTAACTTGTAACTGTAACTTTTCAAAAAAGTTACCAATCTCTGGATTTGAAGCCTAGCATGATATTTCATTTTACCAATATGAATAGCGTAAATTACGGATTTAACCTCTTTAAACGAAAGCAAAAAAATGCTTGCACAGCTTTAGTGCAAGCTCTCTTTGATAACAAGCAAGACGTTAATAATGTAATTTAGTGTTTTATCAAAGTAATTCATTCTGATGTCTTTATCCATTATTCCCACTCCTTTTACCGGAACTGCAAAAGATGGGCAGCTTATCAGAATTCTTCTTAGGTACATTCTTTCTTTGACATTGCATTTTTCCAATTCTCTCATCCACTTTTTCTTTATCCCAATGCTTAGATCATTGAAAGGACAACCGATGTCAAATAAACAACGGGAAATAAATACCATTAGTGCAACGAAGAACCAAGCAACACTGGCAAGAAATATGCTGGACGTTGTCTGCATTCCGTATATTGCCATGTTTGTGAAAATTACAATTATCATGAAGCTAATAGCAATGAAAATAGCTACCATAGACCCAATCAAATTACTTGACGCCGTTAAGGCTATCTGAAGCTCCCTATATTTCATTATTAGTGCTAAGCTCACGGGCTCGGGGTGCCGGAGCATACCGTGTAGCATTTGCTGAACGCTGATACCCATTTGAAAACTGGTCATCATCATAACACGAAAGCTTAGAAACGTTGCCTGCCCTTCGATAAGTACACAAATATAGCGAAAAAAGGTCATTCCCAATGTTGAGCCAAAGTTTTCATACCCTTGAATTACTCTCAAAGCCAAATAGTATCCATCCATGTTGATGTACACGGCTCCAACACAAATGGCCAAGGAAGATGTAAAGAAGCTTGTTACGACAGTTAACGAAAACAATCCAAGCCAGTGGGTTTCCTTCCTCCAAACTTGTTTTATTTCGTTCATTGTTGAATGAATTGTGATGTCGGAGTCGTCAACGTTGAAAGCTTCATCCGAGTGCAAACACCAATTGGTTAGTGCAACCAACTTGTCTCCAAATAGGAGAATGAACATGTCGAAACAAATTGAGGCAAGCAATCCCAACCACAGTAGCCAGAAAAGTACCACTTGCGTCAATGGGATGGTATTAGGGTAGTGGCTTGTTCCAAACAGACTAGTAATTCCACACAAAAATCCCATAACGCCGTTAAATCCAAATTGGACTATGATATATGAAATCAACTTTCGTCTCTCAGATCGTCTCGTACCAAATTGTTTCCACAATTTGTAACTTTTGTCCCAGTAAATGAAATAGGCAGGAAAAATAAGGGTTTGAAGGGATTGATTAAGGGAATATGCAAGTAAAAGTAGTGGCGACTTCATGATGATTCTAGCAGTTAATTCAGTTGTATCGAAAGGTTAACTAAAATTGTCCTGTGCTTTGGTTTTTATCAGATTTTGTGGGGTGACTAAAGAAACGTATAATGTCTTTTTTAACAGTATTCATGTTTTACAGTAACACTTAATTGCTATAATTGTTACCATATATTGTCCACAAATCATTTACTGCATTTTCTACAATCTTTACTTACAAAATGTATTTGAGAGAATGTATGGTTTTTATCGTCGACGATCAACAACTGAAGTCCTCAAGGGATCAATAAGCTCTGAGCTGCACAACGCCGTCCTTTTGTTTGGTGTTCTATTTATTTGCAAGCTATTTACGGAATCCAAAACTTGTCTTTGTATTTACCATACAATTTTATACTTTAAAAGTTGAAATTTGGCATGAAAATCGAAGTATTTTTTCTTAAAAGGCAGTTGCTATAAATGTGTCACGTCCTTTCATGCAAGAAACCGGCATGGTTTTGTAAAATGTAATTTAAAGTTTAAAAAAAGTATTAAAAATACACACAAACCAAACAAAAATATTATTGATTGATTACGCGATGATACGTATGAAGGTGTATAAACTGAAAACATGACAGGAACGAAAAACAACTCAATTTCTGTCTTTCGTTTCTAGATACCATTTAATAACTATTGGTTTATTGTATAGGAACGATTCCTACATATAGGAAGGACGTGAAAAAATAAAATTCAAAACAAAGAAAAAGTCAGGTACAAAACCTCGACACATTTTTAGTAATATTGAATAATCATTAATATTATAATGGCTGTTGAATAAGACGGGAAATAAGTGGTTATGATAGTTTAATCAGTCGACGTTTCGAAATTCATTAACGAATTCCTTCATCAGGACAGAATGAAATACAAATGAAAATTGACAGGTATATTAGCACTTTCTTATTTAGTTTGTAAAAATTAAATTTTATATTAATTGATTAAATTGATTAAATTGATTAAACTATCATAACCACTTATTTCCCGTCTTATTCAATATTCATCATGCTTAGTGGTTGGGGAAAGATTAAACAAATTATAATGGCTTTTGTTTCGGAAATGTTTTACATTTTACATTAACAGTAGAAGTCCATACAGTAAAAACATTACCAGTTAAGTCGATGAAAGAATAAAGGTTATGTCAAAGTTTATGTGTTTTCGTGAAGTCTCCACTATTTAGATAAATAATTCGAACCTACAATAGAAATTAAAATTTTGTTTATAGTGTTGTTCAGATGTGCAACTGGAGTATGCTACAGTTCGTCTCATGGCGTAGTAATCAATGATTTGATTTTCATCAAACATTGTTGAGTCACTACTCTTTCCACTATATCCACACATGATCTTAAATGAGTCTTATCGTTAGTATAGTACCTTTTATAGGCAATAACCCCGATAAGTCGAGATGTAATGGCCTACCTTTATGAATAAATGTACTCTAATGGCATTGGTGCTCATTTAAACGCTTCGCGAATGTTGCGCAACCTATTCCTTCTCTCCTCCCGAAACATCGCTTTCAACCCCCTCTGAATGATCCAAAAACAGCCGTGAAAGATCTCGTCTTCTAGTATATTAAAGAGTACTTGGGAACACCATTTACAAACATTCTTTTCAATGCCCTTATTTTGATATATTACAACGCATACCTTACTATTCAAAAAATGTTTGACCTGGACTTGGGCCCATTTCAGAATTCGACCTTACTTTTGACCTAATATAGTGATTAGTGAAAATAAAATTTCAAAAGTCAAACCGTTTTTGAGCTATCCTTTGCGCAGACAGACGTACCATGTCCCAAATGTTTTTAATATGTACCTTAAGATACATCAAGCTCTAAAAACGGCGATGATGAAAAGCAGTAGGTTAAACAATTTTTTCTTTCAGAGTTATATTTAACATTAGTGGTGTACGTAACAAACTTTTTTCTTTATTCTACATTGATAGTAAGCAGTTTACATTCATGTATTTGCAAATACTCATCGACTAGATCGACATAACATTTGTAAGTGAACAGCTTTCTGGGCATCATAATTTTGGAGATTTGTCATACTTAAGCTTATTCATAAAGGTCTATTTATATAAAATATCATTTTTGTCTCGTCCCAAATAAGAAGAGTACAATAATGACTGTGTATTTAAAATCTTAATTGCAACTGCACAATTGATCTTAACTAGTAAGTAAATAACAGATTGGAGAAGATTTTAGTAATTTACAAGCACAAAAGCGCATTGTAAAAACCACTATAAATAGGTCCTGTAATTTGCTTCCAGAAAATTCTGGCAATAAAGCATGAATTTTTCGTTTAAACATGCAGATTTGATTTAACCTTTTTGAAAGATTGCGGGAAAAGTTTGCGCAGCAACCAAAGATGCGTTTAATGAACGCTATCTTGAATAAGAAGCAGAACGTTAATGATGCAATTGAGTGTTTGATCAAAGTAATTCATTCTGATGTCTTTATCCATAATTCCCACTCCAGCAACAGGTATTGCTAGACATGGGCAGCTTATCAGAATTCGTCTTACACGCTTCCTTTCAAGTCCATTGCAGTTTTCTATGTCTCTCGTCCACTTTTTCTTTATCCTGGCGCTTAACTCATTGAAAGGGCAACCAACGTCAAACATAAAATGTGTACCAAATAACATTGATACAACAAAGAAGCCAGAAACACTGGGAAGGAATATGCCGGACGTTGTCTGTATTCCATATATTGCCATATTTGTGAAAATCACAATTATCAAGAAGCTAATAGTAAGACCAATAGCTGCCAAACACCCAATCATATTATTTGAGGCCGTTAAGGCTAACTGGAGCCTTCTATATTTCCAAATTAAGGCTGAGCTCACGGGCTCGGGGTTTTAAATATCGCCTTAAGCAGTTGCTGAAATGTGATACCTATTTGATAACTAGTCATCATTATAACTCGGAAGCTGAGATATGCTGCCTGGCCAACCGTAATCATGTAAATATAACGAAAATAAGTCATGCATGCAGTTGATCCAAGATTTTCAAATCCTTCAATGAACTTTAAAGCCAAATAGTATCAATCCCAGTTGTTGTATACTACTGTAGGAAAAATGACCACGGAAGCTATAAAGTAGCTTGTTACAATAATTAGCGAAAACATTCCAAGCCAATGGGTTTGCTTCCTCCATACTTTTTTTATTTCGTTCGTTGCTGATCGAAATGTGATGTTGGATTCGTCAATGTTGAAGGCTTCATCTGAGTGAAGACACCAATTGGTTAGAGCTACCAAATCGTGTCCAAATATGAGGATAAAGATGTCGAAACAAATTGAGACAAGCAATCCAACCAACATTAACGGGAAAAGTGCCATTTGTTCTAATGGGATGGTGTTAGGAAAGTATACTGTTCCAAATAAAATGGTAATTCCACAAACAAATACCATCCCAACGCCGTTAAATCCAAATTGAACTATGATATACGGAATCAACTTGTGTCTCTCAGAAGTCGTACCGAATTGTTTCCACAATTTGTCCTTTTTATCCCAGTAAATGAAATAGGCAGGGAAGATAAGGGTTTGAAAGAATTGATTCAGTGGATACGCCAGTAAAAGTAATGGTGATTTCATGATAATTCAAGTAGTCAATTCAGTGGTTTTGAATGGTTTGCTAAGCTGAAATAACTTGAATAAAATTTCCCCTTTTTTTAGTTTTGTTCAAGATTTTTGTGGATTAGATAAAATGTAAAACTTATAATATTCCGTTTTAAAAATGTTGAAGTTCTATCCTAACACTAGTTTTAGTAATAACCGTTGTTTATAATTGTTCACAAATAAACTTGTTGTATTTTCCACAACCTCATAGTCACAAATAATAATATGTATGAGAAATAAAAGTTTGAGTTTGGTTGTCAACGATTGGCAACTGAAGTTCTCAAATAATCAATAAGTTCTGAGCCTCGCTTGCCTTGCCATCCGATTTTTTGGTGCTCTTTTTAGTTGAAAGGTTTTCATATATTTGCAAATTACATTTGTATACCATACATAAAGCAAAATTGAAAACGGTTATGCATTTTCTACCTTAAAAGTTTACATAGTTTGGCATGAAAATTGAGGTACTTTTTGTTTATTCTAAAATCGAGTTGTCATAAATATTATAGAGAGGAACATGTAAGGAACCAGGAACCGGCTTGGTATTCAAAAACATAATTCAAAATGTTTATCAAAAAGTATTGATTGGTTACGTGATGATATATATTATTAGTCAATTGTTTTACCAACTCGCTGACCGTCTCTAGTTCTTACTTTTACATGTAATAGATTGTTACTCGGTTTGTCTGTCGGTTCAGAGGAACAATAACGCTGGAGATAATAGATGGAGACTTTATAATATATAATACTTGACACATTCAATATTAGTTAAAGTTGTAATCTTGCGACTCACCATCTCGAGAAATTTTAATATTTTTTTATCTCGACATGTTTGTCAAAAGCAATTGGCAAGTTTGTATGATTTTTTCAATTTTATAAAAACATGTAGATATTCAAAATATCGACGTGTTACGTGTTTGATCGACCCTTCGATGAAATATTTTGTAGAAGGTTCCGAACACTTACTCCACTCTATTTTTATTAACCTTTCATAGAGCTTACTCATAGCTTCCAATACATAAACTTGCAGTAGTACCACCAAAACCAAATGAATAATTTAACGCTATAATTCGTTTATGAGAAATACCATTCAGTGAAAAATTATTGGAAGCAGTTACCATTGTAATGTTGTGAAAGTCATTGTCAATTTCTCGAGCGTCAGTTGAAGGTGGGAGAGAAATTGGTTAGAGAAAATAACTTTTCGGGATAACGTATAGTGTTTGATAGCATGTTTAACATCCCTAATTTTCGCATTAAAAGGTAATTATATAAATTAAAATATCATGGCCAACAGTAGGATTTTATCGACATTCCAGTAAAAAAATTTCTAAACATCGGTGAGGCGGTTTTGTCACAAACAAGGCATAACTGAAGGCTCTACCATGAAAATGAAAGTCGTATAATTTGAATATGGGTGAAAGTTGAGAGCGGCATAAATAAGTAACACGTGAAGCCCAGTCCAGTCATCACACAATTTTGTGTGATGACACACTCCCCGTTGACGGAATGAAATAGAATGTTGTTTGTTTATCAAGTTCTGTACTTAATGTCGGCTGACCTGTTCCATAGATAGGCTTCCGTTTGTATTTTAAGACTGATAGTTGGCTGGATGCTAAATTCGTTAAAGTTAGGTGATTGTGGATTACGTTCTTTAGACCACCCTTACAATAATTTAAAAAACAGTGATTGAATCAATGATCCAAATTCATTACCCTAATGAAATGTTCCTTCAGATTAATGACGCTGTTGGTGATTTCAAGACTAATGTTGGTACTTGGGTATCGAACCATCCTGAGTTGTTTTTATCAACATATTTCGCAACAGAGTAGTCACAAAACCTTATTGTAAAAAGCGTAACTGCTGAAATTAACTCATCATCACATCTCCATAATTGAATTAAACGAGTATCTGAAAGAATTTTACCTCGCAAATCAGTAGGAATAGATTTTAAATGTTTATTGTCATGTAGCTAGATTACATTTAAATCTTCAAACTTCATAGTACGTTAACGTTCAAAAATATTTATTATTTATTTAAAAAGCTTTATTAAAAAAGTGGGCATCCAAATAAAAAAAAGTGATAAAATATGCATTTTAGAATAATGCAAATTTGATATAAGCGGTGGCACTTTAAATACATCCAAAATAGGTTTCCATTTCACGCTCATCATTTGTAGAAATTGTAAAATTGTCGTTGAATTTTCCAAAACATTATCGTAAACTGAATGCTGAATTGAGGGAAATTCCACGATAGCTCCTTTCTTCTATGGAAACTAAATACCTGTTGCTTTAACGGGAAAGGCTCCATCGTATGAATTTCCCCTCCATTTTTTCCCAGGGAGTTTACAACTTTGTTTAATGATCACATCCTACTTCAATGTTCAAAACCTTCATTTATGTTTCGCACTTGGTAGCGAACACCTCTGGACACGTTCTGCACAACTCTTACTTGGGGAAAGGAGCACGTCTGGTGTAAAACGGCTTGGAACTGTCTTCATTCATTGACACACTGACCACTTCCAGCCTCTTGCAACGAGTCCAATATCGCGCTTCCAAAAGATGATTCTTCAAAGCTTCCTTGACGTCTTCGGTAGCCTCCCTGTTTTCACCCATTTCATCAAATTGAATGAGCTTGAGCTCAATCAAATTTGGAAAGACTTTCAAAAATCTCTGAACAACTTTCAATCCTTCTGAGCAGTTTGGATAAGTAACTGCAAAGCTTTTTACGTTTGGCAATGTAGGAAGCTCCCAATTATCCTCTAATGGATTCATTTTCAAAGCTGAACCGGAACGTAGGTTAAGCTGAACATGTAGTTGAACAAGGGTCGTTGTAGACTTATGGAGAAGGTTGGAAAGCTCCTTGATACGTTTCATATCATATACAGGAAACTCGTTTAAGCAAAGGTGGTTGACTGCAGGGAGTTGTTGAGTTTCACAATCCCTAAAGCCAAGCCCCAAAATAATCTTCAACCGCTTCAAACTTGGAAAGCCTTCCAGATCAATCTTATCATACCAATAATCAGTTGCAAGAGTCTCAAGCCGTTGCTTGTATGCCTCCAATATCGAAACATTCAAATTTGAATTCATCCAAAATTTGTTGCGATCTTCCCAATCAGTTTCAAACAACTTTAAACGAGCAAGCTTTGGAAGTGAAGGAAAAGTCAAGTCGCTCAAATCACAGTTCCACGCGTTCATTTTTACACGTTGGAGTGCCATTGCTTGCAAATTGGGAGTGTGGCTGAGGATTCCTTGGAAGGTCTGAATTCCCATTTCAGGGATACTAAAAAATGTGATAGACGTAAGATACTGCCCAAATTTTGCAAAAACGTCAACCTCCGTCCAGATCCAGTTCCTTTTACTCTGTCGTGCCAAACTTGCACACGGCTTTTGTGTGACACATACGGATTTAGTTGGGCTAGGACTGTTCTTCAACATCCGAGTTTTGAGAAAACGAGGATAAAGAATATCAGTTGCTGGGGAGGTGGCTTTGAGATGCAAAATTGCAAAGCAATGGGAGTATCCGGTGGTGTCTCCTGGTGTCCAACTCAACTCCGTCCAGAATTTAAGGCACTTCTTTTCCAACACGTCGTCAATGACATCTTTCCACCTCCGATTCATCAGTCTGCAATTTAGAAGAGCCTGCTTTTCCTCTTCCGATTTCAGTTTCCCGTTTTCATCTGCTTTTATTTTCAGCTCAAAGAAAACCTTGGCCAGCAACTTAACAAACAAAGAAAGATCAAAGAATCAAAACATTAGTTTTTGCTTAACATAACAATAGTTACGTTGTGTAAACGAGGACGTTTAAAAATTTTCTCTTGAACAGAAACTACCTCATTTGGGAGGTCACCCCAAGCAGTTGGTTTAGTCGTTGCTGGAGGTGGTGTGACTGATTCACCGTCCTCGTCCTTCACAACCGTCGTCTTCGTCCTTTTCAGCATTGTTTTGCACTGTAAAATGAAATCGAAATTGTATCCAATTTAATTTTAAACTCCGAGTTATTCAAGGACGTCAATCGTACTTTATATTGTTCTTTGTCGTAGTTATCTTCATGGGTTGTTTTTGATAACAAAAGAAATGAAAGTCAGATGTCAGAAGTTGAAACTGTTTCTTCCTTACCAATTTAATGTACAACCGCCGGACACAATTCAACTTACAACTGAAGGTAACTTTCAACTCCGAAATATTCACGATAACTATTCCCTAACATATCAAAGAATCCAACAATCAAACGAGGTTTCCAACTTGATAAACTAATCAGCCTTCCTTCAGGAATGAATACGTTTGCTTTGGTCACTAAGCAAGGTACAGACACGCACGACCCATCACACCTTTCAAGAATTAAGGACAAAATTAAAAGGATGCATGTTTATGTGGGGTTGAGTGCAATGCTGTAAATTTAAGTTTAGCGCGATATTCCTACGTCGGCCGAGAGTTTGCAAAATGACCAGTTTCTCAATGTCCTCCGTAAAAAGCTCGCGTCTTTGTTTTAAAATTGAAATTACTCATGAAATATGCTTGCATGCAATTTTGATTTTTGGTGTGGACGAACCTCTCTCCTTTAGATTAGAATGTCTCAACATTCAAAGGAAAGTGAGTTTTGTTCAAGATATTTGTGGGTTAGATAAAATGTAAAACTTATATTCCGTTTTGAAAATGTTAAAGTTCTATCCTAACACTAATTTTAGTAATAGCAGTTACTGTTAATAATAAACTGCTAGTAAGCAGGCCAGAGACGTAGCTGAAGAGGGCGTTGAGTGATCTCCTCCAAACCACCTCCCCCCATGTTCACCAAATCTCCTCCACCACCTCTCTCTCTCTCTCTATACCCACCTCTGCGATCCTCTCCCAACGTAGTAAAAGCATTGCTTGCAGAATTCCATTCCGAATACTGGCTTTATGCACAAGGCATTATTCCGGAGATATGCATAAGCGCATCCACACGGATGCTATGCAATTCTTACGAATACGTATACATTTCAGCCAAATCGATGAGTTTCTGAACTCATCCACCTATAAATTTCGAACCGTTTGACCGATTTGGCTGAAAAGTATTTCCAGAGGTCCTCTTGAGTAGTACTACCTGTGTACCAAATTTGAGCCAAATCGGTCAATGTATGTGACCAGGAGAGTGCGCACGGACAGACAGACAGACAGTTTGAGTAAAACCATTACTTCGCTGAATGCTCTCGCTTCAGCTACGTAATAATTGTTCACGAGGAAACTTGCTGTATTTTTGTACAACCTAAACTTACAAATGTGTATGGTCGAACTTTTTTCAGGATCGACAAACATGTTTCACGACGTCGTTATAATTCTTGTATAGTATAACTATCCTAAAGACAATTTCAAAACGACTCGAAATTCAAATTTTCAGCTTCCCATATGAAGCCGCCTTTGGGTGACGCCCAATTAAATGTGTGAAATGGACGGTTTACCCATCTGTCCATATTTCCTAACGAATTGTACTTGGAGACCTAATTTCTTTTGCGTTTGGTAGGCAAACCAAATACCCGGATAGGGGATTTTTATTTTTTCCCTACGTCATTGGACGCCCAAGAAACTGACGGGTTTCTGATTCAATCTTGGAACCCGAAATCTTCAGAGGTCCATTACTTCAAAACGATGATAGGTATCGGAATTCCAAAACCGGATATGTGTTCAAGATGGACAGTAGATAAAACTGCGAGAAAATCTGCCCTCTGCGCCCACTACATTTTGGTGTCACAAAATACCATGTTAGGATAGGCCCCTGTATCTCCGAAGCCCTACGTGTTTCATAACTTTTGACGCCGCATTCGGATTCTAGGTCGCTTTTTTGATATAGGGTTATTGAAAGCACCAACTATTCTGTTTCCTTTCAAAACCCTACGCAACCATTTTAGAGTGTTTTAGGAAATAAATGTTCATGAAACGCTAGGTGGATATTGTGGAAGGTTAGGTTGGCTGATGACGCCGTCGATTTTTAGACCATACATAAAGCAAAATTGAAAATGCTTATTACGTAGCTGAAGCGAGAGCATTCAGCGAAGTAATGGTTTTACTAAAACTGTCTGTCTGTCTGTCTGTCCGTGCGCACTCTCCTGGTCACATACATTGACCGATTTGGCTCAAATTTGGTACACAGGTAGTACTACTCAAGAGGACCTCTGGAAATACTTTTCAGCCAAATCGGTCAAACGGTTCGAAAGTTATAGGCGGATGAGTTCAGAAACTCATCGATTTGGCTGAAATGTATATGTATACGTAAGAAATGCATAGCATCCGTGTGGATGTCCTTGTGCATAACTCCGGAATCCTGTCCTTATGCATAAAGCCAGAATCCGGAATGGAATTCTACAAGTAATGCTTTAACTACGTTGGGAGAGGATCGCAGAGGTGGGTATAGAGAGAGAAGTGGTGGAGGAGATTTGGTGGACGTGGGGGAGGGGGTTTGGAGGTGATCACTCAACGCCGGTTTCAGCTACGTCTCTGGCCTGCTTACTAGCAGTTTATTAGTTTTTAATCTGAAAAAGTTTGAGTAGTTTTGCATAAAAATTAAAGTAGTTGTTCTTTGTTTTAAAATCGAATTGCCAGAAATATTTCAGAAGCGAATATGTTAAAAACCGGCTTAGTATTCTAAAATGTGATTTAAAGTCTCCAAAAAAGTATTGATTGATTACGTGATGATATATGTTTGCATTGCTATGAGCGTTAAGTCAATTGTTTTACAAACTCTGACCACCTCTAGTTCGTTTTACCATTCGATCCTTATTAATAAAAAACAATTTGAGAAAACACAAATTAAGTTGGATGAAATTACTCCACTCTATTTTTATTAAACTTTTATATTAGCTTACCCATAGGTTCCAATACATCAACTTGCATTACACAAATTCATTGCATACATGAAAAGTCCTTTGCAAATGAAAAATACGAGTGTCCCCCACAGCAGCGTTTAATATATTTGAGAGTTGTTGCAATAAGCGGTATTTATCTATTATGGATGTTGTATCAACTATAAATGCTTGCCAATTTTTTAGCTTTAACTTTGCTTGGACACCACCCTCATAATCATCGTCAATGTTGAATCAGATTTCAGCATTGGTATAAATTACTTTACGCGACTTGAAAGGGTCAGTAGTCTGTATATGAGAACAAGTAGATCGGCAAATGATCCCATGATATATTTGCACATTAATGATATAAAAGTAACGCCAGCTTACGTAATTTCCACCTTTCGGAAACGAAGAGAAAATGATTGCGTTATCAACATAAGAAAGCCAAATCTCCAACCCACATGAAATGTTTCACATAAATTATGAAAATTAATTCACTACTCAAATTTAAAATATCTTGTGTATTTCTTGCTATTTCCTTTTCCATACTCACTTACTGATAAACTGATAATTTATTATTAATATAGGTGCTTTTCGACTATAGTAAATAAATAGTTAAATGTTTGTGAGGAATGAGGACACCTTGAAATAGTTTTGTAGTTTTGAAAAAAAAACTCTTATTTCCATTTAATTTATCTCAAAGATGGTTTATATGCAACAAAAAGTAGCATAGAGTAATAGTAAAATTTAGCTCAATTAAAATGTGAGTTAAATTATAGAATATTAGAGATTATTTAGCAATAGAAATCCTTGTAAATTAGCTACTTTTGTCCTGATGCGGCAAGGTTTTCAATATATGTCCGAACGGCGAATATACGATTTTGGATACTTCTGATGGAGTTGGGTAAAAGTCTCCTCACTCATCTGCAAAGAGAAACCACACTTTCATTAAGGATCGTAAAATTAGAACCAGATTTCCGAAAAATTAGCTAACATATAATGGCATCAAGATTCTTACATCCCGAGAGCAATATACAGAGATGTCATTCAAACTGCTTAACTGAAGCAATCCATTCTTCACAGAATCTTCCGACAAAATATCAGCTGAAGTTAATGCCTTCCCAATGCCAAAAAATCGGAGATCTAAAAAAACAAAATTAATAATTAAAAATTTTAATGTTCACTGAATGGATAGAGTGAAGCTCTATACTCTACATAATAAAATACTAGAAAAGCAAATACTTTTTAGATCTGTAATATTAGGAAGATGAACATCCAGCCCAACCGCCTTTCCAATAATTGCGTGTTGATCAACTCTACTTGGCTTTATATCAAGTGCCGTCAGTCCCTTTGGATTATTACAAACTAGACGAAATCCATCATTGTCCAATCCTATTCCAAGTCTCGTGAGATTCGGCATAAGCTTAAATAATGACCACAAATCATCTGGCGAGCATAACTCACGCTCCACAACTAACTCCTTCAAAGAGTGAAGGACGAAACCATCTAATTCAGTGAAGTTGGTTTTTCTAATTGCGTAAACAGTCCCATCGCCACCAATAGTCAAGTTTCCTTCGTCGTTGAACATATTCCAAGGGGACCGCAAAATTTCCTCCATTGTTTTAGATTGAAACGGCTTAAAAATGTATTCCCACATCTACACATCAATATCTGAAAAATAGGAAAGGCAAACTATGATAAATATGACATAAAATCGAATCAGAATATCATTGTTTAGGTTACAGTGTAGATTCAATTCACCTCTAGCGTTTTCGTTTGCAATCCATAAAGTTTTCAGGTTGGGAGTAGACCTCAAAAAGTAGAGATTTGGGACGTCTCCAATCAAGTACAATTTTGATAAAGAATCAAAACTAATGGTGTTGAGAAAGTCAAAGTCAGACACGGGGGAATACATAGTTAGCTCTTGTAACGCTGCCGAGTACATGTCAACAAATTCCGAAACGGCCTTCGTATACCAAAAAACGTCAAAAGTCAGAGAACGCAAAGGCAACTGAAGCTGCCGAAGATAAGTGAGGACTACAGGAGTGAACGGATGATGAGTTTCATGGAAAGTTTCAATTTGCATTAGATCTAGCTTTTCAATCTTCCTTTTTCTTCCTGTATTTTCGCTGATGGTCTTCATAGCCAAAAGTATCTTCTCAAACTCAGTGTTCGAATCTGACTTTGATCTTCTTTCAATGTCATGCAACCCCAGTGCCTGATAACAAATTTATAAATTCGAGAATCAATTTTAGTTTCGTTCCCATTTGTGTCACGTTACAACATCAAACATTTTAACATTAAAAAATTTAAAATCCCAATGATATTTACTTACGGTTAGAGCAGGGTACTTCTGGAATATTTCAAGCCAAGTAAATGGAAGCTGGGAAGTTTTGTTAAGACTTCCGATTCCCAAATTAAGATCCAAAGACTTCATTGTTTCTACTGGTTGAGCGGAGTAAGCCGAGACGCCTACTTCCTCCTTGTCAAACTCCTCTTCCCAATCACAGACGAGTGACTCCAAATTTGGGAGAAGCTCAAAAATAATTTTTCCGAAATCGGTCCTACCAAGACTTCATCCGTCAATCTTCAGCCTTTTGATTTGTGATCCAAACTGGATACAGAACTCTAGGATTTTTCTCGGGTCATTATTCCACCAAAAATAAAAATCTTCAAATGGATGTCGCAAAAACCCAAACTTGTCATCTTCTATCGGGTTTATCAATGCCAAGTAATCTTCATACTTATGATGAGTGGCTGCTTGAGCGAACAACTGGAAGTGATAACTCCCACCACAGCTTGCACACACCACGCATGTTTTTAAGGTCCTCGAGTGGCACAATCTTGAACATGTTTTGGAGTACCTTGAGAGAAAAAATAAGAAAAATATTACTTTGCTCAAACACGTCGATCGACAATCTGGTTACCGTCATAAGCAGGATAAATACCACCAATAGTAAAGTAGTAGTAACATTACCACGCTATTTAGCATCGGGTTGCTTTTCGGGACACCAAAAGAAGCCGGGCACATGACCATCACCTGAGGATCAGCAGATAATAAAATGTAAAAGGGATCTTCACTAAAAAAAATTCTACCAAATTCCAATAACTGCATTTCATAGTTAGTTTTATCTTACGTTTGATGGCTGAACCTTTTCTTCCTCCATATTTTTCAACAATCGATTTCGAGAATGTGACCAGTGATTTACCACTTGACTGACTACTAATGATTGGCTCCTTCTACCATCAATAACAACAAGCAAACGGCAATGCTCACACCTGACACTGCACACTGCCAACTGGTTTCCCCTTACTATAATGTTAAAACCCGAATTTAAGTTAAGATCAAGTTTTTATCAGCTGGTTGGAAACATTATCTGGTTATATTTTAGTAAATGCGAAATCCAATACTAAATATTAGTAGTTGAGAAACGTCCATTTACGTCTGTGTAAAATATTAGTCACATTCCTCTCCGTTACTAGTAATGTTATATGATAATTCATGAAAACAAAAGAATGCCCTTGATTTGACGTGTTGCGTGTCCCTTATGTACAGGCATGCTCTATGCAGAGAACGAAAACTACTTTTTGAGACTTAACTCCCGCGTGTCGTACTTTTGCCTGTTTGTACTGTATTAACTAGCAATTTATTTACGCAGCGTAGCTGGTATATAAAAAAGGGAGACTCTCTTGGGGAAGCGTAGTACGTACGTACGTACGCATACACGTCGTCGTAAGGTGACCAGACGTCCCCCATTGAGGGGGACAGTCCCCCATTCAAGTTCCCTGTCCCCCGACCAAAAATGTCCCCCAAAACGTCCCCCATTGAGAATTGTGTCCCCCGAAATAAAAAATTGGTACAAAGGAGTCTTTTTGATACAAAAAATTTATGGGAAATTTATAGTAATTGGCCATTTTTCTTTCCAACTTTTCTTTTTTCATACGAAATACAATCAAATTGATTGGTTTCTGTGGGTTCCAAAGCGTTGATGGGTGCATTTTCTAACAATCTGTCCACAATTTATAAATATTTTGCTTCTTTGGAAGGAAATGTTCAGCTGGGCTGTCTAATTTCACAATCTGAATTTCTTTGAGATATTAAATATTTGTGAAAATCTTGTTGCAACGTAAGAAATCGCAAATTTTACTATGCAATGGGAAATAATAAATTGTAACCCTTTTGTAGACTATAAAAAATGTACGTAATTTCTCCTTCTCCACGAAATACTTTTAACGCATGAGTTAAAATTTCGCTCATACGTTAAAAGTATAAAATTTAATCTTAGTTTTCCTGATCTTAAACCCGATTTCTTATTAGAAGTTTTCGGTAAAAAATAAAATCAACAAAAAAAGGCCCCAAAGCGACTGAAAATCAGGAACGCCGCTGGTAAATAAACGTGATTTTAAAAATTTCGGAGTGTCCCCCATTGGGCTTTGGAAAATCTGGTCACCTTAATTACACGTGGCTACTTGCTTTTGCTTTATGAGATTAAGTCAGCATCCTAAGGTTATTTGACATGCTGAATCAACTAGTAGTGTTAGTTTTTAAGTCGATGAATATTTCAAGAACTCTACAAAGTCGTCTAATTCAGTTTATTTCTACATGGTCAGTATATAACTCTTAATCGAATGGTATAGTCAGTTTAGCTGCGTACTCTAAATTCTAACAGAGCATATTACTAGTTAACCGCTTTTTTCTGTGCTTTTAAATTCTGATTTTACCAATTGATAGGTGACCATTGGGGGTCAACCATTGACCGCCACAGACTTTCATATTTTCAAACATATAGTATACCGTGTAGCATATCATTCGACAGCTAGCCAATCCTTACAGAAGATTATCAATTATATACACGCTTATCTTGGATATGATCTTCAGTGGGCTTCAGTGTCAAATGTCATAAGGTTGTTACCAGGTTTATTCGCTTTATGAAAATTTGTAGCATTCAAAATTTGAAATTAATAAGGTTTGCCCCAAACAATATTCTAAAATGGGTCTTTCCTTGAAATTCCTTTCCAAATGTGTTTATGACAATGTATTAGGTGTTTGAAGTCGTAAGTAAAGTATGTTAAAACGAGTTACTAAATTAATGCCACCACACTCGATGACCCGGCTAATACATGTAACTTGCGCCGCACGAGGTCTCAATAACCTTCGGCTTTACAGTATGTGAATTATCTTTTGGCTTGAGTCCTGCATCCTTCCTTCAACGCTAAGTATTTCTATGGCTCGCAATGTCCCTCTTCGAATGAAATTAGGATGAGACACGGTTGCTACCCTCCTCATCCAAAACGGATCCCGTATAATGAATATCTTGGAGATCCAAAGTTTCCATTCCACCAGCCCCTTCAACTCTTACTTTTGTCCCTATGACAAGCTGGCTTTGTTGCGGTGCTTCCTCTGCCTCGGGCAATCCTCGGAAAATCATTCCATTTGAGGCAGGTCGACTCTGTGCTTCGTTAAATCTATAGTTGCCAGACGTACTAGTTTCACTAGTACGGTACTAGTTTTCAGCCCTGAAACTTTGGAAAAGTAGTACAGTACTACTTTTGAAGAAAGTGTCCTACTGGTACTACTTTCCAATCTGAATTTTTCAGGAGAGAATTTTAGCTACTTTTATCCAATTTTAGGACAAAATTAATAAAAAAAAGTGTTAATTCTCTGCATTTTTTTCCAAATTTTCGCAATGTGTAGATGGTGTACCTCTGACAAGTATTGCATATGCACGATTACTCTTTTTCTTGCCAACTGAAGGTGACAAGTGTCTTTTATTTGTCAGTTTTCTACTGATAAACTAAAGTTCAAATTATTTTAATAAATTAGCTCTCATACATGCTTCACTTTATCAATAACAGTTAGTAAACAGTCCACTTAAATGGTGGGATTGAGCTTGGGATTTGGTTTGCAAAATTTGTGCAACTTTCATATTTTTGACCCTTGATTTACCCTCAAGAGTTTGAGACAGGTTTAATTTTGAGGGTGTGACATTTAATTTAACTTAAAATGCCTTGAATTTGCACAACAATAACCCAAACCCCAAAACCGTAATTTAATATACAAAATTACTGTAAATTATTCAAAACTTAAGATTTTGAAACCAGTTTTAGCAACACAATTTAAATTTCAACATATATGTACTAAAATGGAGTCTAAATCTAATATTTATTGGCTGAATACGCATAGTTGGATTTTTTAAAATTCGAGTTCAAAAATTTCAAAAAATTTCAAAATCGCTTAACGTAATTGTAAAATTTGTTTTATAATTTTAGGCCTCATAATTTTTTGTTCAAAAATTATTTTCAATAAAAACCATTTTTGGACCTTATGCATAAGGTCCAGCTGAGCTAGCAAGACCTTATGTGTAAGGTCTGAGCACTGACTGAAATGTGTATCTGACTCAGTTTAACAATGCCTTTTAGTTAAAGAAATTCAATATATTTCAATTATGTACATATAAAAAAAATTATGTACTAGTTTCGGTCTCGGAAAATCTGGCAAGCCTATTAAATCTCTCATCAAGCCTCAGACCACCTTTAAAAACAGGTACACAAACCGGCTAAAAAACATTATTTTCAGCAATGCAAATGGAAGGCACAATAATTGCAACGAGATCGGGTGTCAGGGTCTGTAGGAAGTAACGTACGATCATAGCTGCACCATCCTCCTCAGGCACCTTCCACCCCAGCAAGGAAGCTTAAAATATCCAGAATGTGTCGGTGCCCTAATCCCTGATTCTTTACGGGTAATTTTCCCAAACAAATTCACTCCCTATTCCTAGAGACGCGACTATCGATCTCCAAATACCAGTCACAACCATTCCGCGGTTAGCATAACCAAATGTAAACTAATTACACGCCAATCCAAGAATAATTAACAATATATTTGTTACTTTTGACAGTATGAATTGAAATACAAGTATGATTATATATTGCTAGAATTGAGAAGTGCACTCTTTATTATAATTGAAAAAAAAACACATTTTATTCAACTGATATAATTCAAAAGTTCATTAATAATATTTAAGCACAACTGTATACATCAATATAGTTGGTCTCCGAGCTGCTCAGTTTATTTATACAGTTATGGAAATTATTTTACCTCGTTCTAATCTTTCTCCTAATCCTCCCTTGCAACGGTATTCTCAATGACGGAACGACTCTACAAAGCTATAAACAAGCAATAAATTGCTTGCTAATAATTTCGTCAAATTAAAAATTGCTTCCCAGAACTTCCCATTTTCCTGATGATAAACTTGGATCATGGATGAAGTGAAATACGAATTGAAATGGACGCTGTGCAGAAGTGTCTGTAAAATTGCGTCCTATATGAAACCTTGAAGTCAAGTCAAATTGAAAACAAGCATAGTCTTTACTTGCGACTTTGCAGACATTCAACGTCATCTACGTCCGTTTGCAGATTTTTTTGAGAAAATGATTTTTAAGGCTTTAGAAATTTCAGAAATCTTTTATTTCGTTAAGTTTGTTTTAATTTAGTTTTTGAGTACGGATTTTATTAAATTCCGAAACACCTTGCAAGGTGTTGGCAACCTCAAAATTACCAAGGCCTTAGATTACCTTAGCACTAATAGATTAGAAAAACTGAAAAAAAATATTTCAGGGTCATATAGTCCTAGATGGGACTGGAATTGACAGACAAGTCAATAATACTCCTAATAAAATACTGATTCTTAGGTATTTTTTTCGCTAAATCAACTATGAATGCGCGCCAAATTTACGCCACTATAGGCCTCCGGTTTACAAGGTACGAAACATTATGTGAACTTATTATTATTATGACCCTAACCAATCAATATCTCTTAATTTTAAATACTGGCGATCATGAGGTGTGTAGCTTTCGACGATTTTTAAAAATTTATTTCATAATAAAGTTTAAAGCAGGAAAAAATTTAAAGACTGTACCTAAAATCTAAGCTGTGATATTGATTTTGTGCTATAAATTATTTTAAAAACAATACAAGAATTTTTTCGAAATAAGTTTATGTTATACTTTATGTTAATTTATTTTATAATTACAATTTAATTTAACTAAAATAATTTTTATGTTAGGTTTATTTTTATAACTCGAAAAAATAAATTTTAAGCTCAACTTAGCATTTACAAAAAGGAAAAGGGAATAAGAAATGTATTATTCTATTCTATAGTTTTACATTTATAGATATTAGAATCAGTAAAGTAACGTATTATTCTAATTGAAATAATCTTTTCAAACCAAATTCGAATCAACATGACTGTATGTATCTTAGTAGCCACGAAAACAATAATTTTCAATAAATTCATTATTGAAGCCTTTGTCGGCGCTTCATCGGAATGGATCAGACAAGAGAAATGTTTGACAAATCCATATATACAGAGAACAATGTCCAAACGCTGTACAAAACCTGCCTGATAAATTATTTCTAGTGCAGAACTTAACTAAGAATCCTGATGTGTTTTTTTGTGTAGCATTTTCAACTTTCTTTGTTTTAGCTAGCTCACTGGTTGATAAATATGTATATGTTTAAACTTTTCTTTAAATTTTTATGTTTGCTATCACATTAGAGCAAGATTAGCTATTGAATTCAGTAAACCGTCTGCGACTGTAATACCCGTGTCTTTTTTCACAATCCGGATAAAACCAGCACAAAAGCCTATCAATCCACATGAAGCCAGCCGTAATTTTATCTGTTTCAATTTGTTACACCGCTTCCATTTTCCCTTCAATTCAGTCGAGATTTCATACGGAATAGACGCCAATGTTGAGAGTATGAAATTTACTGCAAAAATGGCTAATATACAAAGACAGCAAGACACAAGCATAATGGGTGGGATAATATGAGACAGGCGCATAACAAATGAAGACAAGGAGGCGAGGAGTAAGGTTCCCAAAGCTAACATTACACCCAGGCATTCCTTTGTCATTTTACGGGAAACGCTTGTAAGAATTTCGAGAATTCTGTGTAGCATAAAAAAATGGCTGAATTTTTTGACCAATTTAAAATTTGAGCTTAACCCCCTTGACAGCTGTTTTAACTTTAGGACATGTTGAACTGTACAATATGTAAAAGAAATATACATGAGGAGAGTGTTGAGGGCGACAACTGACCAATGATATCCAAAAATAGAGTGAACCAACGATGCCAAAGCTTTTGACAAAATGGAATTAAATCCATTACTGACACCTAGTAACGAAAACATTTCAAAAAGCAGGAGGTACATTGGTTCACCATCCGTTACAAGAGGAACAAACGACACAGATACGGGAAAGGCGAATAGGGATAATGAAAAAATGTATAACCCTGCAACCGCTTTCTCACGAAAAACGCGTGAAAACTTACGCGAAGCCGAAAACTCAGTCGCAACATGACTCATTTTGGTTATTTCGGAATTAACAAAGCAGTATTCCTCTTTGTATAGGTCAATCGTGGCATATAAAGCTATGCCGACACCAGAGAATGTGAAGAATATTATTAATACTCCCAGCTGCACTATATCCGGATTTTTATCCCACTCTGATGACAAAACATTAAGCCTCCGACACGATAGAACCATCATACAAATGAAGTATCCAAGCACAACGTTCCATACACACCTGGCCTTTTTACTGTTTTTGAATAATGTGTCCGTAAATTGGACGCCATATTTATCGTGGGGTACAATTTGGTAGGGGAATGGGGGTAACTTGAGCCGCTTAAAACTTAGTTGAATGTTGATAGATGTTAGTGATAGAGACATGGCTTTAGCTTGTCCTGGAATTCTGGTTTTAGGCTATGTTTTCTGGTCAAATGCTACTCAATATTTGATTCTCAATATTTTTTACCAGTCAAGAACCCTGATTAAATGTATTCAAAGTTTGTGTAAGAAAATTAAATTTAAAAAAAGCTTGCAAACACTATCAAAAACTTTAGATTTTGGACAGAAATGATATCGTGCTGATGAGACTTCAAAGAGCAAAATCGTACTGTTTGAAATTGCATTTGTGCTCAACTAACATTATGCAGCACTGGTTGGTTATAAATGTATCTTGTTCACGAAAAAAGCTTTTGCTAGAAACTTAGAGAAAAGATAGTAATATGGTGATGGTACGAAAGACGTTCACGTGTTGAAAGTGCATAAATAATAACTTGAAACCTTCGTATGTTTTACTCTCTCTAGAAAAACAATTAAGAGTTAATGCATACGAATATCCATCCCAACATTTTTGCAGTAAAACCCTTTTACTAATAGGGTTTTACGATGTTTCACTTTCACGTTGTAGAAAATGGTGCTCATGCCGAAAATTCTTTTTTTTGCAAAAGGAGTCTTTATTATTAATGCATATTCCCATGCAACAAAAAATAAACGAATATCCATCGATGCTGAATCGAAGCCAATTAGCTTCAGAATTGTAGTACGTATGTCCGCATAGCAGCCAACGATTCTTTAGTGATTCGCACTATGTCGATTCTCAGAGGATTCAGCTACGACTTGTATTCTATGTATGAACTGCTAGTTTTTGTCGAGTCTACCACGATGCGTAGAGTCTTGATGTTTATGAAGGATTAATTAATTGGCGGTTAATTCAAAAGTTAAGCATGTGTTAGTAAAATATTTAGCTGAATATTCTCATTTAAATTAAAGTCTGCAATTCAATCTTACTTTTTTAACCATCAACAATCGTTGTATCTTGTTTCATGCCATTTTACACTCAATATGAAAGGGAAAACATAATTAAAATAACAATTTATATTTACAAATCAAGAGGAAGGCAGCCTCTAATATATTACACAGAAAACGTTAAAGCAAGCATTGACAGGAACCAATCTACTTGTTTTAGCACCTTCAATGGCTCTGATACGGCCCACGCTAAGTTATAACCCAATACGCGGAGATGTTAGTAATTCAAATTGCTAATGTTAGAACTAAACTAACATCTACCTTAATTTCATGAAGCTTTGTAATTAACAACGATTTCTGTCGTGATCAAGTATTAAATGTACTTCAACTTTGAGGAATCTGTAAACACCAAGCAAAGAGCATTCGCATTTACAAAATAAGTCAAAATCATATGTAGTAGTCTAGTTTGGAATATCCCAAAATTCATAGTTGGGCGGGGCACTGGCACTGGGTACACCAAATCATTACTGGAACACTGCACCCTAGCGAGTCAGTGCTGCCTGCTACAATCTAGTCTTGATCCAAGTGTGTATGACCATGTATAACATTATATCACATATGATTGTAGGCATACGCATTTTTTTTATGCATATGAATTTTCGCAGAGAATTCCCTTCATTTGAGACATTACATCGCTTATAAATAGAGATCACGATATGAACTCTATTCGTTATCTGAATCGTAGCTCAATCTCTATGAAATCGTTAACATTAGAATCATAAATTAGCTCAACGATTTCAGGTAGATATAAGATGTAGATATCATATCGATTTAGTATCAAATTTTGATCGCAGAAAGCTTGAGATAGACGTTACGAACTATAACGATGTGTTACATGGGTTATCTTCAAATTATGGTTTGATAACTGGCGACACTTATGAATTATTTATGGTGAAAACCGTCCAATGATTCTCCCTAAAAAACTCCACAATCTAACCCAGGTAAAAGAAAAGGAGCTACAGTTATAAATTTTTCAGCATTCAAATTCCAGATTTTTAGCATGATTAGCCGAACATACCCAATACTTTTTGTGCAACCAGTTTTGAGGGAAAAGTGCTATAAACTTACTAGCGAAATAATGTTTTTTGTTCACGTGTCACTCAAGTGAATAAATTTTCTGGCAGAATATACCAAAATTAAAATCATCCTTATGCTAATATAGTTCTGACTACTAAAAGCATTTTTATGATTTTCAGCTTCGGAATGTCAAATTTTATTACAAGCTGTAGAAATGACGCTCTAACCAAAAATTGTTGTCTGCAGAACGATTCGTTATTATTTATACATTTCACCTTCAAATTTTTTTACAACTGGCGAAACTTGTGAATTATTTAAGGTGAAAACCGTCCATGATTCTCCCTAAAAATACTTCATAATCTAACCCAGGTAAAAGCAAATGAGTTGCAGTTATATATTTTTCAGAATTCCAATTCCAGTAGCCGAGCATACCAAATACTTTACCAGTTTTGATGGAAAAGTGTTATAAACCTAATATTGAAACAACCGCCCGCGTCGAGATTCAGGAACTGATTTATAATTGCAACAACCATTTCTTGTCAAATATTTTGCATGATTTTACACAATCTCTTTACTTTTTTCAATGTGATCTTAATTCATCGCCGATAACGACCTAATAGTCGTAAATGTACTTGTATTGAACAATACCACCAACTAATGGACCATCATTTAAATAAAACAATATTGAAACGCAAATTAAACACAAGCCGGTCATTAAATAAATTAAAATCATCAATTAAAATTAATGACTAAAACGGCCAGAGCACTTTAAATTGTTACAAGGTTTAAACAATCAAATTAAGATCAAGGTGGCGCCAATATCAATACTGAAAAAAGATGAACTTCTTTAAAAAAAAACTATGCATTAATGTGGCTTAATAAAAAATTATATTTACCCACTTGAATTTCAAATTTAATTATAGTTTAATTAAAACAACGTCAGGAAATAATTTTATGGAAACAAAATGAACCAAGAAATACATAGCGTTAATCAAGATTTTCTACAGAAACGGTTAAATACTGACAAAGAGGAAGAACAGAAGCCCTTGTATTTAATTCCATCGTTTTTTCCAAGCCCGTTTTCGAGAAGCTTCAGAGAATGTCCTCTCAATTTCAAAGTTACTTCCAGATTCCGATAATGGGGCTCCACCTCCATAGTACATTGAATGCGGGGCCGGTGATAGGGCTCGAAAGCGCAAGCGGTCACCAAATGAATCCGGTTGACTTTGGTCAAGGATACCACCAGACATCGACTGCATAGCTGGGTGTGGGTATCGATATCCATATTCCCGTTACCGGCCCTTTGCCCTTTTTCCCTCTTGCCCTTCGAGTACCATTTGCCCTTTTTCCCTCTTGCTCTTTTGACCACTTGCCCTTTTGACCATTTGCCCTTTTTACAACTTGCTCTTTTGACCACTTGCCCTTTTTACAACTTGCCCTTCCTACCATTTGCTCTTTTTACTACTTGCCCTTCAGGGCGACTTTCCCTCATATGCCTTCAGAGCATAAGACTGGCTTTCGTTATCAATTTTTTAATTCTTTTATTTTAATCTTTTTATTATGGACCTTTAGGTCCATATTAGGATCACTCTGTCGTCTGTCTGTCCGGGGGCAGGATAACTTTTGAACGGCTTAACATTTTTGAATTCTGATTGCAGTAATCGATACCTTAGGTCAAAGCTGACTTTAAGTTCTAAGATGGGCATAATCGGTTATCGGGAACCAGGTCAAAGGTCGAGGTCAAATATTTTTTAAATAGCAAGGTATGGGTTGTGATATATCAAAATGAAGCTACTGCTGAGAGTAGATCATTGATAATATTTTCGACATTTTTTGATAGCCTCAGCGTGACCCTTGCCACAATTCATGCGATTTCAGATAAGATAAGCATAAAGGTCCATTATTACATCTTGAATTGTCGAGTTCTGGGAAATTTGAGATCACGGTATTGCTGAAATCTGAATTTAATTCTCTACATTTTGATACCAAATTCAAGAGGTCATACCTTGTTTACGTCAGCAAACAAGCTCGAAGATTGTTGCATGATTTTATTTAGGTTGACATGATATCAATGTAGAAGGGCTTGTATTACCTTTTCATCATTAATGTTGCATAGTAAAATGTTTCTAACAAATTCTCTTTCTGATAGAAGTCATTAGAAATTCATAGAAATCTTTGTTGTTTCAAAAAACAAAAATTAAAAACAAAAGACGAAAAAAACATGCTGTTGTGTTTTTCCGGCTTCTTGAAAAATTATGAAATACGGAGATAAAGCCATTACCAAACAGACGTCTGGAGAGATCATGCCAATTCCAAACGGACGTCTGGAGAGATAATGCCAATACCAAACGGATGTCTGGAGAGATCATGCATTTTACTTCCCTGTCGTCGATATGCAATTTCAAGTGTCACCCTATATGATGTAGTTTTAAAGTTATCCAGGAAAATCTACGTTTCCAAGATCAGTCAGTGCTCAGACCACCGATCGGTGGTCCCGGACCTCCGATCGGAGGTCCAGCTGAGACCACGGATTGGTGGTCCCGGACCCCCGATCGGTGGTCCGACTATCAATCGGAGGTCCGGGACCACCGATCGGTGGTCCAAATTAGAGTTTTTTGAAAATATTTTTTGAACAAAAAATGCTGAGTTCTAAAATTAATCAATGTATTTTACAATTAAGTTGAGGGAATTTAAAAAATTTTGACCGTGACAAATCAATTTTTTCCCCAAAAGGCACACAGCTACAGAATTTTGAAAAATAAATTATTTATCCATTTTGAAAAAAAATATTTTTCAAAATTCTGTAGCTGTGTGCCAGAGTCGTCGGCTCATACCTTAAACAGTGTAAAAATTTTTAGTCAGATTACCCTCCTCATGGCGGAAAGAAAAATTTTTTTTTTTCAGGTTTACCCAATCAACCTAATTATTGACATTCTTCGTTCACATTACCATTGTACGGCCCAACGTGGGATTTATGACGTAACTGAATTAAAATCAGTAAATGATGGATTTCTTTTGTCTGTCTGTCTGTCTGTCTGTCAGTATGTCCGTCTGTCTGTCCGTATGTCTGTACCAACCTCCTGATCGCATTTATTGACCGATTTGGATCAAACTTGGCACATAGGTGTTATTTCTAATTGGTACGTATGGGAATAATTTATCATGAAATTAATCAAGTAGTTCGAAAGTTATTGGCGCGAAAACACGAAATCTCATTTATTTTGTCTAAACCAGTTATGTATGCGTTATACAACAAGATGAATTGAGTAGTTAAATAAAAATCGATTTATTTGATGATATGTAGTAACGTGATAAGACCAATAATGGGATTTTATTCAAATGTTTACAGGCATAACATACAACAGCATTAGCTTTTCATTTCGTAGAATCAATCACGTATTATTGCTAGTCAGTATAATTCCCTACTACAATTCCATTGGGAGACCCAATCCAAAAATTTACCCTTTCAATGATAACATAAATTTTGCCTCTTTCTCTTTCAAGCTCAACAAAAATGACATATATTAATTTCTACATTATCTTGCTCCGGTACCTGGTTGCAGCCCTACGTTCCTTTGTAAGGTCTAAAAATTCTTTGGTTTTTGATATTTGAGTGTAGGAATCAGTATACAATTCATGCAACTCAGCTTCAGGAACCATTTGAATATTCGGCTCTTCAATGGGCACATCATCCACAATATTCATTTGATTTTGCTGAAGTGGGCACACTTCTGGATTAACTAATAAATCTTCCTTTGGAAATCTACGGCCAGCTGAAGTCCAAAACTTAGCATATCTGTAGGAATCAAAGTTTTCAACATTGCCTGGTCCGTTAATAAGTATCTGCAAAATAAATTCAACATTTTTGATGTCTAGGTGGGTTCGATGTTTGGATTTGATGACGCCAAAGATACTAAATCCAGTTTCGGCTGCGACAGAGGTTGGACTGATGGTTTTCATAGTTTTGATAAATCGTCTCAAGTTGCTTGACCATGACAATGTATTATCTCTTAATAGAATGGCCCAAAAACTGTTGGAATCCTCTACTTGTCGTGTTGTTTGCCAAGTATTTGATGTTTGTAGGGATTCCACAAATAGTGCCCAATCCCGTACTAGTAAGTCCGTATCGAATCCAAGAGTTGCAGAAAGCTTACGAATTTCCGGCTCCCCATAAACTCTTGGACCGCTTGACTCCTCCACTGCTGGATGCTGGTACTCAAGTGCCATTGATCCAGGGGGAAGTGCGTTGGGATTAAGAACACCAGCTGCTGCAATGAAGTCTAGAGGAATATAATAATTCAATCGTTCTCTTGTCTTACTCACAAGTTCTAAAGCGGCTACAGAAAATCGTGTCTCGTCATTTGGTTGTCTCGAAAACTCCATGCCATTCCATTCGATTGTAGCAGCAGCTTCGTAAGATGGAACAGTACATTCTTCAGGACCTCCACAGTTACACTTCTTCAAAAATGCTGTGAGCACTGGAGACCGGAAACCCTCAAGAATTACTAAGTTGTTCATTAGTTGATCGAAATATTTCTTTTGGTCTATTATCAAACCCGATAATTTTTGCAAATACTCCGACCAAATCTTGAATATTGCTGTATAGTCCCAAAGGAAGTGTAAGGTTATTAAAGCAGTTTTGTCCTGAAGTTTGGGTAGGAAACCTTTAGCCTCATCTTTAGCTTTTTTCCCAAACGTCTTATCTTTATCTTCAATCAATTCGTCTACAGCCTCCCTTGCCGCCTTCCAGGAAAGAATAAAATTTTTTACGGTTCTATACTCTGAAGATATATATCTCTCCAGATGGAGTTCCTTCATCTCAACGTGTGGGAGTTCAGAAAGTTCCCTGAAGAGGCCAATCCTTTTACCGCTCCATTTAAACCACACATATAATTGTTGTAGTAGAGACTCTAACGTCGAGAAATATTCTAATGATGTGTAGGAAGATTCCTCACTTCTATCCGTCTTTAAAGGAACAATTGAAGAGCGAGTGGATAATTGAAGTTTATGTGCAAGGCAAAATATGCTCATTACTTTCATATCCTCTCCAGCGGCATTCTTTCTTTTTATCCATTCATTCAGTAGATTGTGAAAGGATTTCATGACACTTGCACAGTCGGTAATAACTCCAACTAATCTTTTTATGAAGTACTCTTGAAATCGTGTTCCTTTACCAGCCACCGCAATTTTCAAGGCGTCTAAGTAATCCTTAGCCGTGAAAGATGTTGTCAACTCCAAAATGGAAAAGAAGTACGGGATAGTTATACCGCTTTCCACGCATTGTAGATACACTAATACATAATGGTGATTGCGGCTGTCCGTACTACCATCGAGGATCAGACTGAAAGGATCGTCTTGATCCACCAGGTTGTCAAGAATTCTTGAGGTTCCAATTTCTGCTATGAATTTTATAATTTCAAATGCTGTATAACGACTGTGGTGGGATGTTCCAATTTCGGCTTGTATTTTCCGTAATGTCCTGTACCACGGCTCCGCGTTGTTAGGCGCAGTGTTGGTATGAATGAACGTGAACGTTATGTCGAAGATGTTGGCTAGATTTCTGAACTCTGGAGTTGGGTTTGCACGATAAGTTTCGGTTGCATGTGTTTGTCTTTCATAGTACACGCGGTTTTTGTCCACATTATGCAAGAGGGTCGTGAGGTGTAACGGCGACTCCAAATGTTCTTGGAACATATTGTGTACCTTGTTAATTTGCATTGGTAGTTGTTTGCCGTCATGAGTTGCCCATGCGGTACTTCTTTGTTTATGATGAGTTGCTGATGTGGGGCAATCTTGTATACGATGATGACAGAGTGAACATCTGTAATAAGTTCCACCTTGTAAATGTGTTGGCGTTGTATCTGTTGTCAACACCTTTTCGAAAGGTTCCAAATTAATTGGTTCAGCCCCACGTCCCTCTTTGTAACTCAGGTAACGTGGCCATACATGCAGATTAAAGTTTGTAGAAGAAGGGTAGTATGCAAATGTTATCCCAGGTATTAGTGTCTTGATGTATTTAATTTGTGTTTCAATTTCGTTAATGATATGTCCAATATTTGGCTCCTTACTTGGACAATCCTGTGTTTTTCTAGGTTTACTAGTGACTCCGACCATATCTGACGCCTCCGACTGCTCAACCTTCGATAATTGGAATGGTATGTTTCCACTGCAATCATTTATTGCACCTTTAGTTGGATTTCCCAGTTTAAAATTAGAAAATTGAAACGGGTCAGGTGGATCAAATTGTCCGCATAGGTTGAAGGAGGATTTAATTTCCTGCACATTAGACGCATCCGCAAGCGGAAGAATAAAATTACAACCCTTGACTGAATCCGGTAATAAATTTCTGACGTCAGTGGAGACTTGTTCGTTGCGTAGAATGCCGTACATCACAGCATCAATTACATAAGCCCTCATTTTTTCCAGCAATGTATTCCCCGGGTCGGACATTGGTACTGAATATCGGTTTCCACCACTTTTTTTTAATTGAATTTTGTCCCAATCCAGATCACCACCGTCAATTTTTTTCTCCAAAAGCATAATGACTATTGGATCCTTCCCAGGTGGTAGAAGCTTGTAGCCTTCTTGAATATCAACAGCCCTTTGAATGTGTGCACCATTGGAACTTCCTTCCACATAAAAATATCCACTGGTTGGTATTGGTTGTTTGTAAAGTGTTACCGCTAGTAAAAGTACTTTTTCATATAGGGTGAAGGCCACTAAACGCATTGGTGGAAAGAATTTCCGTTTTTCATTTGGTGGACGGAATACACGTATTTCGATAAATTCCTCCCTCTCAGGGTACAGTGGATTAGACGGATAAAACTCGTTTATGACGAACCGCCATCCTGAAATTTCCGAGCCTTGCACGTTTGTATTATAATCTGTTAGTGGTTTCGGCGTCCTTGCCTGGCAGAAGGTATCTGGGCAAACTTCTACGTCTTTTAATATTCCCTTCGGCATTGTAATATTTTGGCCACACGGGCGAATAAATCGTTCTGAAACACCAGGTTTTCTGTATGGTTCGTTTGTAAATCTTGGCAAGGGCTTGACTTTCCGTCTTCGTTCTTCCTCAATTGCAGTTGTTGCTATCCGCACCTAGAAAATAGGATGATGGCTTTAATTCTGTTTTGCTGTTTTAATTCAATATGTATTTTTTTAGAATAAAATTAAACTTACATCAGCTGCAAATTCTGGCTCGTTGCATGTTTCCGCAATCCAAATACTTTTTAGTAGTTTCAGAAACCGTAATTCAAAATCCATTCCAGCTAAAAAAAATCCATGTCGCCACTCTAGATCGGATTTGGTATAGCCACTGCTGTTTCGTAATAGGTTGGTTATTTGAGGGAGGAATTGGTATGATTGTAATCCGAATCCGTTGCCTTCTTGAAAGATTTTGATGCAAGTGTCTTCACCTGAAGTGGAAACCACAAACGTACTATACACATATGCACTATGAAATATTTTCTCAAAAATTTCTTTTGCATGCATGTAGCTTTCTAATAAATGGTAGTAATTGTCGTTTTGTCGCTCAAATTTTTGCAGTAATGCCCTTAAAGGATCAAAACTTTCCGACAAATCAGGCGTTTGGAAAGTTAACGCTGCATACTCAATGCAACTTTTTTCTACCCCAGCGGGTGCTAAGGTTTCAGTTTCATCAGAAAACAAGCAGGGAGTGCAGAATCTGTAACAGATATTTAAACATTGAAAAACAATTTAGCAGATTTGTATGAAAGATGTATGATTTTCTTGCCTAGAATGAGGAAGGTTGAATGGGATTCCTGAATTCGTTGGGTCGTTCGCACAAAACCTGCGTGTGTTGAGCACAAAAACAACGAGACCAGCAGTATTGCCAACCTAAAATAAAAATCTTGATTTAAAAGGGGAAAGTGACACGAGAAATATAGTTTTTAGAATAATAAGAAAAATAAAATTACCCAAAAATACTCAAGAAAATATTTACTTCCATGATTTCTTGTGTTCCGTGTTCCGCGAGTTGTTAGTAATAACTGGTAATACTAGTAGAACTGTTAACACAGTAGTCTAGTAACACAGGGCTCTCTCTACGTATGATTGCATTTATAGCTACAACACCAAGAATGCACAGAACTTGGACGAAATCTACATGTACGGAAGTTTTTGCGTTAGGAAATAAGCCAATAAGCCAATTTGACTAATTGGCTTATTGTACTAGAACTATTGCTAGATATTGAATGTATGCCACTTTGAATGTATGGCAATATATTTTTCCGTATAACATTAAAGAAGTTGAGCGTATTTTGCATTCTGTTTAGAATAACACAATGATAAAATGACAAATGAAAAACATAGTTTTTTCGTCCAAAATCGAGCAATACATCAGTTTTGTAAGCCCCCTTATGGTTATAAGGCAATTAGAGATTAATCCAATTTGTGCTATACACCAAATCGGTAACCAACCCAAAAAAGAACCCATTACAAAGTGTATATCATTTTAAGAAAATAAAAAGCCTATTTCTTCCTCCACACGATGTCTTAGAATAGCACAATGTATTGAGTTAAACCAAGCTGATGTTTTATATCCTGACTGTACACATTCTTTGAACTATCTGTAACTCTAAATTCAAGCATTGAAACCATACAAAACTTATAGGTTCTGGACAATATGCAGTTTGATTTATGCCAACGTTATTTCTTTTACCCAAGTACGTCAGTACTGATGCATCGCAAAGTAAATAATTCTTGATTTATTGATTAGTAGATTTTTAGTAGGTTTCTTTTGGGCATTATAAGGTGATCTGAGAGATTGATAAGCAATGTATATTTATATTAGCTATTATATTTTACCTTGAAAGCTATTAGCAAATAAATAACTTGTAAATGAGGACAGTGATGCAGCTGAATTATGCTTTAAAATTAATTGATAATCAACATAATTGTATGACGACTCAATTCATCTTGTTGTATAACGCATACATAACTGGTTTAGACAAACTAAATGAGATTTCGTGTTTTCGCGCCAATAACTTTCGAACTACTTGATTAATTTCATGATAAATTATTCCCATACGTACCAATTAGAAATAACACCTATGTGCCAAGTTTGATCCAAATCGGTCAATAAATGCGATCAGGAGGTTGGTACAGACATACGGACAGACAGACGGACATACTGACAGACAGACAGACAGACAGACAAAGGAAATCCATCATTTACTGATTTTAATTCAGTTACGTCATAAATCCCACGTTGGGCCGTACAATGGTAATGTGAACGAAGAATGTCAATAATTAGGTTGATTGGGTAAACCTGAAAAAAAAAATTTTTCTTTCCGCCATGAGGAGGGTAATCTGACTAAAAATTTTTACACTGTTTAAGGTATGAGCCGACGACTCTGCTGTGTGCCTTTTGGTGAAAAAATTGATTTGTCACGGTCAAAATTTTTTAAATTCCCTCAACTTAATTGTAAAATACATTGATTAATTTTAGAACTCAGCATTTTTTGTTCAAAAAATATTTTCAAAAAACTCTAATTTGGACCACCGATCGGTGGTCCCGGACCTCCGATTGATGGTCGGACCACCGATTGGGGGTCCGGGACCACCAATCCGTGGTCTCAGCTGGACCTCCGATCGGAGGTCCGGGACCACCGATTGGTGGTCTGAGCACTGACTGAAGATGCCCATATAATAATATGCATCTTTCCTTATGTATACATCCCATTCCAAAACTATTTACCCCAAAGGATAAAAAAACAGTATGCCTGGTTTAATTGATGGATTATACGAATTTAGGATAAATTAGGAGTATTGGTTGGTGGAATTAGGTAGACAGATGAAAATAAAGGGTTTCAAATAAAAATAAAAGAATAAAAAAATTGATAACGAAAGCCAGTCGTATTATATGCATATGAGGGAAAGTTACCCTGAAGGGCAAGTTGGTCAACGGGCAAGTAGTAAAAAGGGCAAGTGGTCAAAAGAGCAAGTTGTAAAAAGGGCAAGTGGTCAAAAGAGCAAGTAGTAAAAAGGGCAAACGGTGGAAAAAGGGCAAGGGGCCTAGAAGCCCATATTCCAGTTCTTGGTAGGTAGCTGGTAGGGCTGGGGTCGACAACGCATAGTAATTTCGATAAAGAGGTTCTCGTTCCATTAAATATCCTGAGTGGGTCGTCATTGTCATTGATGCTTCACTATTCCTGGAGAAGCGAGGTGGTGCCAAATACCGAGACCTTTCTGGAGGACTTTGAGCAGGAACAAAATCCTGTCTCCTTTTCAAGCCAGAAGAGCCAGAATGAATCAATTTTTTCTTTCTTTCTTCAACATTCTTCCGACTTGTTTCAAAGTCCATTTCCCACTCGGCTCAAATCACGTCAAAGTGACAAAAATCTCGTTTGCATATTTTTGTCGTCACACACCTTACTCAATGATCACATTGCCCCCTTTTTATTGGTGGCAATGCAACAAAGGAAAAAGGGGGGTTCACAAGATACCAACATATTTATAAGTAGTAATTTACTTATCAATTAGTGAGAGATGATATATTTTATTTTAATACAATTTGTTAATTTATTTACTCAGTGTGCTATTTCACGATATCCTATTTTTTTGGATAAAAATGTGAAACGTAGTGTGTGAACCAACCCAAGAGGGTTGACAAGGGTTAATTGCCCACTTAACTCGTCGAGCAATTAAGTGCCGTATCTCGGTTGAGGCTACTTTAGCGAGTTTCGTTCCAACGGAATCTGTATCTTTTAGACGCGTAGAACACAATGTATATCTTGAAAATTTCGCTAAAGTGGCCTCACTTTAGTTAATTAAAGTTATATTTAACACGTGAAAACTACAAAAATTTAAAATTTAGAAAAATACTTTGTTTTGATCGCCTCTGCTATATGCGTACATTTGGTTTGGATGAGGGTTCCACCCCCCCTTATTGCTTAATTTTGGTAGAAAATCGCTAACTATTCTACTTCAATTAAGTTTACTTATGCTGTAAAACCTTTGAGGAAAGGTCATTTCTAGAAAAAAATGAGATTTTACCGTTTCACAATAAGCTGATTTTAATGGTGCATATAAAAGATGCGAATTTAAAAGTTGAAAATATGGACATGTCACTTTGACGTGATTTGAGCCACTCGGCTTCCAACTTTCTCTGGAAAAGATGACATGATTCGGCTCCAACCCGTGGATGAATTTCTTGCCCGTCCCTCCCAATTTTCCCCGACTTGCCTTCATTCCACGGATTGAGAATGTGTTCACCCTTGCTGGAGAGGAGCTCTTCTTTAGAAATCCAGTCGATGTGAAACATAAGTATGTGAAAGTCATACGGGAACAATGCATTGGGTTCACGCCGCCACTGTATACTACTACAGCTGCTGATCCGCAAGCCGGGCATGTTAAACAGTAGGGTGATCCCTGACTGGTTGGTACAACACAACGGCATACGGTGTCTTGTATTTCAAGTCGAGATTTTGATGCACTGTAGAATTACAAAATTGCTAGTAAATGTTATGCATTATTATGCATTAAACGTGTTTATGAGTGAAAGGGATGCGAATGATTGATTTGTACCATAATATTATGCTATCATCTTGTACATAAAAAGAAATAAATACATTATAAGGAAAAAGATTTTTAATTTAACAGCATTTTATTCAATATTCCAATACATTAAATGTAATTAAAATGGTGAGTATCTTTAAATAGTTATCTTCACGCCAAAAGTTTTAACCAATAATCAATAAGGGAGAGTGCACTGGACTCTAACTAAATTCTAAAGTTTCTATATGCTAATAAAAATGTGAGAATACAATTAAAGTCAGACAGACAAGAGTTGAACAGAATCCAGCAAAAAGAACGGCTACAAATTACAAATATTTAACAAAAAGCTAGTAAGAAGGGTTCCTGTTACACAAAGTTGACTCATTTGAGTTTTCCCCGAAGAGGAGCTTCCAAGGCTGATGGCTCAAATCACGTCAAAGGGACGAAAATCTCGTTTGCATATTTTTTTCGTCACACACCCTACTTCAAGATCACATTGCCCCCTTTTTATTGGTGGTAATGCAACAAAGGAAAAAGGGGGGTTCACACTGAACGAACTACACTTGTGATACTTTTAGTCTATATTTTATTTTAATACGATTTTTTAATTTGTTTACTCAGATCGCTATTTTACAATGTCCTGTTTTATGGGAAAAAGTAAAACTGTAATGCTGTACGTAGTGTGTGAACCAACCCAAGAAGGTTGACAGGGGTTAATTGCTCACTTAAATGGTCCAGCAATTAAGTGCCGTATCACGCTTGGGGACACTTTAGCGAGTTTCGTTCCAAAGCAATCTGTATCTTTAAGACGCATAGAACACAATGTATATCTTGAAAACTTCGCTAAAGTGTCCCCAAGCAATTTAATTGCAGTTATATTTAACACGTAAAAACTGCAAAAATTAAAAATTTCAAAAAAATAACTTTTTTACTCACTTTTGCTACATGTGTACATTCGGTTTGGATGAGGGGTCTACATTCTATATTGCATAGTTTTGGCAGAATATTGCTAATTATTCTAATTCAATTAAGTTTACTTAGGCTGTAAAACCTTTGAGAAAAGGTCAATTCTAGAAAAAAATTCGATTTTACCGTTTCTCAACAAGCTGGTTTGAATGGTGCATCTAAAAGATGCGAATTCAGAAGTTGAAAATATGGACATGTCACTTTGACGTGATTTGAGCCTGATCCAGTTTTCATCGTGAGACGAATCATTTCCTTTGCCGTGTTTGGATCCTTCTTCAAAAGTTCATCGAAGGGTTCCGATTTCATTAGCTCATCCGGTTTTCTACAAACCCAATAAGAATTAAATACACGTCACGTCACATAGCACTCATAAAGTATTTTATTAATTACTACATTGACATTTTACATAAAATACTTACGACTTCAGAGCTTGAATAGCTTTCCACTTCAAGTCTTCATTCCCATCCACCCTAATCGTGTAGAGATACAGCATCACTGCCACATCAGCATCCATCCACTCAACCGACTTGTTCAAAAACACTTTTCTGATAGCATCATGCAGTGCATCAATATCAAACTTGTTTGCAGCTTCCAACAATTCAAAGGCACACCTTGAATTTTGTATTGACTTGTCCACTTGAGCAGAATAAATGAAGTCCAGAAACGCTTGCACGCCTTCTTCAGACATATTTGTCATTTTATACTGCTTTTTCTTCGTTTCCTCACAGTCCGTTTGTAGCGTTTGGGCAAGTACGTCGCTATTAACTGAATTAATTAGACGCAGTGAGGTACAAACAAGCATTGTTAAAATGAGTATTCCATTTATACATTGATAAACGTCACACGTAACATACCAGCTAAAAACACCTTGTGACACGGAAACCTTTTACCACGTTCAGAAATCAGCTCAAAGTCAGATTCAATCTGTTTATCCAATATGGTGTGCAACATTTTGGAAACCGATGGGAGAGTAATTCTGTCCTTAGACCAATACGAGACTTGTGATTCCATCCGTAAATCAATGCTTAAATAGCATTTGTACTTCGTGTCCACTGTGAACATTTCGTCGCGTGGCCCCACTGGCTCCACAGACTTGTAAACAAACACACCATCTCCCTTCTCACCAAAGAGAAAAAACATAATTTGTGGAGGAACCAGCGTATCATGCAAGCCGATCAAACCATATCCAGTAATTGTAAGTAAAAACACGGATTGAAACATAGCAGCAACCACAGCAGCACTCTGATGAATGTCGTTGTGTCCAATGAGCATAATCTGGATTCTGGATTTTCCGAAAGGTTGATGCGCAATAGAGAAAATATTGGTCGCTAAATTTTTCTTTTACCATCATTCTAATAGAAAACAAGTTACCGTTAAATAAATTAGGGAAAGCCAATTTTTTGGGGTTATAAAATGTCATACCTCATACCTGTTTAGTAGCTCCAAATATCGATTAAATGATTCACACGGCATATAAGAAAAGATAACTACTTCAGCATTCACACTGAAATAATATGTGGAGAGGACGAGCCAGTTGATAAAAATAATGATAAATTTTATGAACGAATTTGCATCAGAATCCTGAGATAATGATAACAATTTGCGTTATGGGACAATAAAATAACCAACTAAATGTGGAGCACAAGGGTGATCCAATGATCCAAGAAAATGGGCAATATACGCAATAAGCACGTTAACGGCCGTGTTAATTACAAGACAATTGGTTTTGAATGAGTAGTCAGATATTTGGTTGTGAAATCGCTTGAACTCTCCATCTATAAACATAAAAAAAATGTGTACCATTAATGTTTTAAAAGGAATATGCATAATTATAAATATAAGGTCGGGAATTTACCATAGTTGTCTTCAAATATGGCCATAGCGTTAAAGAGGTTTGCCATTTCCTTTCTTTTCTTGAGATAAACATTATTTAGCAAGCAAAATGCAAAATGGCCCAACACAAAAAACTTCACGTTGATCATCAGCGCAGTGTACAAATGAGCGGGAAATTTCTTGTGGTTTTCAAAGTGAAAATGTAGTGCCTGAACAAGTGAAACAATTGTAAAAACAAATGCAATACGTAGATGGATTTTGTAAAAGAGCTGGTAGCATTTGGATGGAAGCACAATTAGACGCCGTGATTTGTTTTCGAATGTAACTAATGTTACAGTACAATATTTTGAGAGTTTGAGGTAAAGAAAAAGAAAATTTGTTTTTAAATGCTGAAACATAACCAAGTTTTCAAAAAAGTTGCGAGAAAGTATGCAAAGCTCGTAGCTCGTCCCTTTACTAAATCCAAAAATATGGAGAAAACAGGGGAAAAACTCTTAAGCTCCTTTAAAATTTCACTTGATCGTTACAGTAGTGTACGATTATTCACCATTTCCCAATAACTTTTCTTTTGACTGGAAGAGAGGTGTCGTAATAAAATCGTCTCAAAGAAAACCTATCATCATATCGTCCGTTAGTTGTCAAAAACTAAACGATAATTTAAGTTGTCAGAACCTGTAACATGTCATCAAATCGATAAATACACTCAAACAAAACATAAATTCCTATGCCCAAGAAAAGTAACTTTAGGAGGAGGTCCACTTTAAGAACCAGCAGGGAAAATTACAGTGGCCTTGCAATGACATGTCGTAAAAGAAAACTGCATGGTTTCAATTGACTAAAAGGTTGCAATCAATCAATTTATACACTTTGTCAACAAAGCTTTTGACTTTAGATTTTTGAAAGGAATGGTTACTGGTTCAAAGTTAAAATACTTGGTGATGATGAAGTGGAACTGCATGCAATGTTACATGAACAGAGCTGCACAAGATGTGACACTTTTGTGTAATATTTGCTGGATGACAATGAGCGACGTGAAAAAGTAATAATCTGATGTGAAAGAATCGGAGGAATTAGTGTTTCGTATTATATTTTATCAAACTCCAATTCACGCCCAATGGGCGAAAGAAAACTTGTGTTATAATTACAAAGAATACGACTGCGGAACGGGAATGCGGCGCCCAGCTAGCTGGGTGGACGATAAAATTTGTCAGTTTCCTGTGAGCATCACTTATCAATACAAGAATATTTCTGTGGCAGTCAAATTTTGGTTGCGTTACTTAAAGAGCCCCCCCAACTAAAGTTAGCGGATGGGTGCCACAACTTTTTGTCTCCGATTTGGCTGAAAATTTGCAGGAATATAAATTTTGCGAAAATTACGTGAAAATATTGTGCGATTTTATAAGCACCATGAAATAACATACTTTATATAAATTGAACTTTATATGCACTAAAGCGTTTTGTCGATCAGTAATTTTTTTAAATATTTAAAATTTTAAGGTTGGGTTTAATTCATCAAAACCTTAAATATTACAGGAACTGAACAATACTTTAATTCATAGTACTTTCATTTCATCTCCTCTAAACAATTTCAATCAGAAGCTAATAATACAAAAAGCCCTATTAATTGACACAAACCCTTTCCAAGTCTATTATTTTAGTTTAGTGACGATTACAAAAATAATTATATACAAAATCATACACAAGTGACAAATTTAATTGTCCAGTACACGAGTCAGCATAGACTGTTGCATCTCACCAACCTGGAGAATACAATCCAGGTGAAAGTTACTGAATCTGGAACTAGCATTAGGTCTCTCATGACGAATCCTTTGAACTTGATTGCAGAAACGGATAGTGGACTGACGCCACTCCTCCAAAGTATTCTGTTGATCATCGTCAGAAAGTCCGTGATCCGGTGCTGGTAGATAAACGGCTCCAGTTTCAGTTGTAGAAGAGGTCTGTTGTCCAGTAGATGACGATGGAATTGGATCATTGAACACGTCCATGAGGTCTGGAATCCATGGTCGTGACGGTGGCTTATGCTGAAAAGATGTTGGGGTAGAACCAGGATGTACTTGTTCCTTTCCGGCAGCATGTTCCTCAGACACATTTTTCCATTCTTCCATCTCCACGTTGCTTCTCGCTTCCACATTTAATCCAGAGTTTTGATTTTGGATTCCAGCAGTTCCACTCGACTGACTATTTCCCACAGCCGTACGACTAGGCCCAGCAATGGGTTGATTAGCAGGAGCATTCCGGGATCCGGGTTGACCAACGTCGTCGTTGCTATTACTTCTTATAGCCCCACGAACAGCACCCAGGAAAAGTGGGGGCCCTTTAACTTTCTCGTGCGTCACCTCTTCAACTAGGGAACTGGAATCGGCTTTGCTAGTTTCACTTGGTTTGATGGATACATCGCGCGTATAATTCCTGTTCAGCTGAAATACATACAAAATTATAAAAAAAAAATCTTTTCATTGAGTTCAATTAAAGATATCTTCAAATGAAAATGTATTACAAGCCTTTATTTCTTTAACTTACGTTTTTAAAGAAACTCTCAGTATTTATCCAGTTCTTAATGTCACCAGGAATTAGTTTCCATCTCTCCGTCTCGCCCATGGCTTTAATCAAAGATTGGATCCATCTGTCACTCCCGTAAGGGCCATATTTCTCGGATCCTCCCGTTTGAAATTTCTTCATGAAGTCTACAACGATCTGTTTGCGCCTACTGGTGAATATTCTGGGCCTCCGCTTGGACTGTGAAAAAGTTACGTTCGTCTTCTTAACTCGTCCGGGCTGGCTGCTCCCAGTAGACCCCTTTGCTGACAATGCCTTCATTGACGACCGTCTGAAATTACCATGAAAAAATTAAGCGATACATATTATTCTATTACAATTTGATGAAAGACCTTTCATACTAAAAGAAAGAAACTTACTTTTGACGAGTACTTCTACGAGGCCTTCTCGATCCACGTGCTTGTATGCCTTGAAATGATTCCATCTTGAGCACGATGGTCCAAGAGTTCACGTCCCTATTCGCTAAATTGGCACCGTTGATTGAGTATTGGTGTTGGGTTTGAATCCACTTTAATCGTAGGTTCCCCAGAAGCAACTAAGGGATCTGGAAAAATATAAATAAATTCACGTTTAACACTTGAACTTTTGAAATGTTCCTGGAAACCTTTGGAATTTACTCAACAAAGGAAACTGAAAAGATTCAGGAAATTTAAAGTAAAATTGAAACTAAAGTTGGGAATGTTTCTGAAAACTTACAATTTTTTTTGAAAATCAAAATGGTAAACAAAAGAATTTGTCAGGCACGTTTAACTTTATTCTTCCTTAACCAAAATTTCAGGGAAAAGTAGTCGTAGCGACTTGCAAACCACGAATGATTAAATCTGGACAAATTCTTCCCTTTTATACCCTTCCAAAAGAAGGGCATGACATGACCCTTTGGTAGAGATTTGAAGCCGGTGACATCCGGTGATAGGTACGTACTACCTTCCTAGTTTTTTTTTACCACGGAACGTAATAATGTGCATATACATAGTTTTAGAGGGCGTATGGTGATGAGTAACGTTTTCTAAAGTTCAAGGTTGAAGCTAAAGTCCAATAGTTGGTGGAGTAGAATATTGCATGAGAGGAAAGAACAAAGGGAGTTTCGAAACTTGAAATACAAGTAAGAATTTATTTTCATTAGGTTGTAGACCCAAATATTATAATATGCAATTCTTTTGTTTGCAAAACTATCAGAAAATAAAGTTGCATTTATAAAGCCATTGTAGATGTCGTGGTCAATTTTGATTTTTTTATTCAGAACGGTTGTTCTTAGCAAAGGACTAGTCACTATTTATAAGCATAGGCACTTTATCGAAAATGAGGGTGTACAAAATACCCTGGTTACAGCATAAGGTATGTTAAACAATTATAAGACCACCTTGCAATATTCTGCCACGCGATAAGTACACATGCTTGAAACGGGATTTTTGTTTTATTACAATAAGGGGTCCTTAATACCTGTGAACGCCAGCTTCTGTGACCCAGTGGTGGGTGAGCTGCAGCTAAATCTTTAAGTAGTGTCAATTTCGGCTGAAAAAAATTAAGCAAGTGGGTGGTGTAAACCCTCGTTACGATTTTTGTCATTTTGCCACAAATGAAAGAGTTTAATTTGCAGGACATAGAGTTTGTATATTCGGTTAAAAAGTACCCACTATGAACATAAGTGAGTGTAGAGTATTTTGGGACAGATTAAAGACGTCCTAGTTGTAATGCGGCCGAATTTTGCAAGTTCAACTGTCCTAAAAGTAAAAAATGTTGCTCAATCCCAAAAACTGAGCTACATGAATAGAATTTTTTAAGAAGCTATAAACCATTAGTTTCTATTCTGACTAACAAAAAACAATTTTATAATTTTGGGTGGTGCCGGGAGGCAAACAATGTAGATGGTCTTATAATTGTTTAACAGTCGAAATTGACACTTGTTAAAGATTAAGCTGCAGCTTCACAACAGATGTGTCACAGAAGCTGAAACTTGGCGTCCACGGGTATTAATGACCCCTTATTGTAATGCAACAAACATCCAGATTCAAGCATGTGTACTTATCGCGTGGCAGAATATTGCAAGGTGGTCTTACAATTGTTTAACATACCTTATTGTGATGCCAGATTGTCAACATAAACGTTTGCTAACCAAACCAACGTAACAGTTGTTGCTAACTGCTTTGCACCCATCAACTTCTTCACAAGAGGCCTCCAGAATCTCACTTTAGTTAGCGTTAACAAATGTTAGCAGTTTCCAAATAATCTCGAAGACAGGAGTAAAGAACTGGCACCTGGTGCAATTTAAACTTTAATTTGAAAATTTTGAATGATTAAAAATTAAGAAATTTCGACGTTTAAAAGGTTGCAGGTCATGCTGAGGTCATCGTAGAACTTTTAAAATAGCATGACTGAATTCCTCTCAGCAAATAGAACCATCAAGGAGAGGTCATTTTGATAATATTTCAGTGTCTAGCTTTCTGCGTTTTATTTAACTTTTATTTATTTATTATAAAATCAAATCAAAATAACCTTTCCTATCATTAATTTTAAATCTATTAATACCAGTGGATGCAAATCTTTGAAACGTTACTCTATACTTTGCATTGTTTAAATACTTCCAGACTAAGTGGACATAAATGTAGAGCAGTTGAGTTTTGATTTACTTATGATCAACGTTAGTGTGTCAATATGAACCAAATTTTGTTCTAGAATTCAACTACCCATTTTAAATTGTGCATCTTAATTGTAATAGTAAATTAAATCAAGGATGGTTTACCTTTGCTTATCAAACAACTACTAAGGTTTATTTAATTAGTTAGAAAATTATTTCTTTACATTTTCATAGACATGTACTGAAAATTAGAATAACAATGAACAATTTAAATTATTAATTCCTATTAATAATGAACAAACTTGACAAACGAACAATAAATTAAGAAAACTTAATGTCCCAATGAAGGTTAATTTACATTATAACATTAGAGAGAAGTACCAAGGCCTAATGAAAGTCCTAATGAACTAAGCCCATTCGTTTCTCTTGCATTTGTAGACAACCGGAAAAAACCTTCGGAGAACTTGATTAAACTTCTCACTTCGAATAGAGATGGTTTCTACAGATGGAGGAACCAAGGGCCACAACGGTGCGCAAATTTCCTCCAGTTCCGCTTTACCAACATCCCGATTTTTGAATTCATCCTTGGTGTCCTCAAGAACTATTAATTTCAGGGTTGGAAGTGAAAATCCGCAGCGTGTCTCAAAAGGTATGTTTATGGGCTGGCATTGTTGACGCATGAACCACAACGGAATTATGAGCTGTATGAGCTTTGGAAAAGTTGTAACCACATCAACATAATCCTCTTGACTTTCACAATTTTTTTTCTTCATTTCAAGATCACCAAAACTGAGGACTTCCAGAGTTTCTGCAAAACAGCCAGCAATTCTCAACACGTATTTTACAGGAGTTGGACCCCACCAGGAACTGGGAAATGCTAGTGTCAATCGCTTTAATTTCGGCCACTGTTTTTCTGAAAGCGGCACTACAAAATCGGAATCAATTGATGGACACTCTATCCTGAGATCTTCCAAGTTTGGAAACCTTTCCATTATTTTACTGCGATTGAGATGGAGACGCCAAATCTGAAGTGTAAGACTTTTAATCTGGGATCCGTAGTTGATTGACAACTTTGCACATATTTTGTCATCGTCGTTGCTATCGTATCCGAAACTGAAATTCTCCCTGAGCACCAATTCAGTAAGATTTTTCAAATCATTTGGAAAGTTCTTGGCATCAATAGCCATTAGCTGCTTCTTTGAAAACAAGACACAATCTAATTGCAGGGTTCGGATGTTTTTCATATACGTCAGCAGTTGAGGAAAGTTTATTAACGCTTCTGGAACATCTTCATCCGGCTGATAGAGGAACTTCCAGACGTGCACACCATGATCCTCAATAATTTTTAGTAGATTATTCTCCTCCTTTTTGACGTTTCCCGTGAAAACGCTCAAAGTATGGTTCCGAAAAGGATTTTTTTCCGGCTCGAAATATCCAGACAAAAAGTTCCTGATGTCAGTGTCAGAATTGATGATGGTAGCAATTGAGTACTGTACTGTTCTGAAATCATCCATTAAATGTTTCAGGCAAGGGTTCCAGTATGGTTTTGGTGGCATTTCATCGACCAGTTTCTCCCACAATCGGCACACATTTCGACAAGTAAGGAGATGCTCCAAGTCCTCCTCGTTCAACCACAGCTTCAACAAAATCTCCTTCCATGCCTGTAACAAATCAGTTCCAAAACATTTAATTAGCAATAAATTACTTCCTTTAAAATTATTATTTTTGTATACTTGACACTTGAGCAATTACACTGTTAAGTGTGTCAAGGACAATTTAAGCCTTATATTTACCTCCTCCGGCAAATCCCTTGTTTGTTCAACTTGTGCCATTTCCTCGTTCACTGCTGGGAGGAAGTCAACTAGTCAACATAAAATTAAAAATTATCTCTTTACAAAATCGAACTTTCTATTGCTGTTTGTCGTATTTATGATATTTATGATTTGAGATAATAAAAATGAAAGGCGTCAAACTTCAAGACACGATTCAAGTTTAGTTCAATTTAGAAAAACAAACGTGCAATAACAGATTTTGTTCAGAGGAGTGGATATGTTTGGTTTTGCCTAGGTCGCAAAGCAATACACAACACGCGACGAGGAACCACAAAATCAAAAGGATGTATGATATTTGTGAAAACACAGTACAAATTTAAGTTTCGCGCCACATTCCTACGTCTCAATGGCTATCGTAAAAAGCTTTCCTCTTTGTTGCAAAATTATTGCAAAGTTTGAATGCAGTTTTGATTTTTAAGTAAACGGACCTCTCTCAAAGAATCTCGTTTTTTGCTCCTTCTCAAGATTGAAGGGAGAGGAGAAATTTTTCCACTCCAAGCGGCATCATAATCAATTTGTTGCAAAATTTATAACTGTGATAATTTGTTGATCACATTGGCATATTTACACATTTGTATATGTGTAGGCGACAACTAAGGTTCACGTTTTAACATTAAATGCTCATTCAAAAAATGCGTGTAAGAATTCATGGGGTAGTCCTCTCCAACTTGGGTATTTTTTACAATTTATCTAACACAATGGATTTACTTTATCTAGTTGGACGATGATAAAAATTATGGGATGCCTACGTTTTCATTTGGATCAAGAGGATTCACAATTTTAACTGTGTACGTATAAAACGAATAAATATTATGCATTTCAATGTAAGTTAGCTACGTTCGGCGTACTTTCATTTGATACGTCATACGTAAACGTTTGGAAGTTTTCATGCCATTTGACTTGCTATAAAATGCATATTATTCTTTTGCTGGCAATTCAAAAGTTTTACAAGGGAGCCAAGAGTACAGAATTGTAAGTTACACCTATACGCACATTGAAAATCACTTGCTTTTTTCGTTTAAAGATTCAACGAAACTTTAATTGGAACAATCCACATAAATATTCGTGCTACGGAAAGTTGTTTAATTTTTTTAAACTAGCAATTAAAGTCATACTAAAAAAAATTTAGTTTATTCACTATGATGGAGTTTTCAGTACCGTTGGCGGAGGAGAATATCGAAATTCACTGGGCTGGATTCGAAATTGGACTGGGCAGTACTCAAGTTTGCATTGGAGGCTCCATTGTGAACCCTTCAGAATTCTACCTGAATTCATTTCAATGTTGGGAAGCGTTAGAAGCGGCCCAGATGAAATTACTGTAAGTTATATTAAGTTTGAGAAAAAAATACTCAAACATTTACGTTAATATCAAAGTTATAATATTTAAAATTAATTGTTATTCTAAGGATGTTTTTGTTTACAAATTTTTTCAGTGACTTTTTTTTGAAAAAGTTGTGGTCCAAAAGACCAAGTCTGGTGCTAAAAACACCACTTTTCAAGTTCAAAACTTAAACTTAAAATATGATTGCAGCCTTGACACGCCATCGTCAATGCGACAATGGCGACTTCCAAGGAAAACTTTCTCATATCTGTCAAGCTGCGTCCATGTAAAGGTGAAGGCAAATCAAAAGACGAAAGAGAATACGCCGTTTTTTACAAAAAATTCAAAATGGATCCTTGACTACTAACTGCCATCGAATTCAGTACTTTTGCAACGGTATAGTATACTATATATTTACTATCTATATAAATAAAATCCTTAGCGACCAAAAATGAAGTTGTGCCGATGGCCCTACTGACTTCGTTGTTTAATTCGGGTGGTCATATTGTACATCATTCGAATCACAAAGAGTTGGTGTTTCATAATAAATAATTATCTTCATACAAATATGTTTGATGTTGAATACACAGCCGCATGAAAATGGCAATTTTTGTAAAATTTGATGATTTTGCCCAAAAAATACATTCCAACCGGTCCCTCCTGAGTAAAACTGCTTTAAGCGAACTGATTAGTAGCAGTGCCCTGGGATTCCTTAAAGGTTGCAGATGGATCGAATCATATTCGTTACATCCATATTGATTGTATGTCTGCGCAATGATTTTTTTAATATGGATCACTTTTCAGGTATTAATTCGCAGCGACCAAAGCTGAAGATGTGTCGGTGGCCCTACTGACTTCGTTCTTTAAGTCGGGTAGTCATATTGCACATCATCCGAATCACAAATAGTTGGTGTATCCTAATAGTTAATTATCTTAATACTAATACGTTTGATGTTGAATATACAGCTACATGAAAGTGGCAATTTTTGTAAAATTTTACGATTTTGCCAAAAAATTACATTCCATTGGCTCCCTCCCGAGTAAAACTACTTGAAGCGAACTGTTTATTAGCAGTGCCCTGGGACTCCTTAAAGGTTGTAGATGGCTCGAATCATAATTTGAATATTGATTTTGACTATATATTTGCGGCATTGTCCCTTTGAATTGCATACGATTTCAAAGGTAATCTATACAATATTGTGGTTAAAATAAACCTGACAACTGGCAGAATATATAGGAACCTGCGATCTAGAATTTATGCTGAATGAAGTAAGCATAAGCTATGTGTCTGGGAAGTTGATTGGTTTAAAAAAAATTAAACATTTTCATCATTGTGGTTGCTGCTGAGCAATTTTTTTAAAAAATTGACCTTTAAACGCTTATAGGTCACGCTGGGGTCATTGTTGAATCTTGAAAATAGCATGGTTGATTTTTCTCAAGAAATAGCATCATTTCGATGTATCATAACCCATGATTTGTCATTAAAAAATATTTGACCTTGACCTTAGACCCAGTTGCCATTGACCGATTTTGCTCATCTTCGAACTCAGTCAAGGTCTTGACCTATAGTGTCGTTTAGCAAAAAGAATTTTTGAAAATCTTCAACGGTGTAAAAGTTATCGTATAGTTATGCTATCCAAATTTACTAACTACTGTATCATTTTCAGTTACGAGAACGGGTAACGTAACTGCGTAAGATGCATTATCAGAAACACCTGAATAAATGATAATAATAATAATAATAATAATAATAATAATATAAAAAATTCACTTGCCCTCTACGATGAGCATAAATACTTTCAATTAACTAGATAAAGGTGTCTAAAAATAAGATGAACTTTTTCCTTTTTTAATCCCAGTATGAAAGTTCTCTCACCTTGCTTACAAATACTGCAAATTTTTACTTTATAGAACGGTTATAATTTAATTCGATTTTTAAAAAAAAAAGTTTAATTAAAAATATTTCATAGACACAATTTGACATTCAGTTACCTATTAGCAAACGTAAAACAACCAGTGTCTTAAAACTATTGAGTTATTCGTGGCTCAAGTTTTTGACTTCGAAGAGCAAATTCAATGGGATTATTTGGTATTGAAATTTGGTAATCAAATCATAAATACATGGGTAACTAAAGCCGACGTTCCGATCGCCTAGCCTGCTAGATTGAAATGGTGTACAGTATATACCACCGTAACTTAAAAACGTTTGGTGTTCAGAAACGGGGCAAGGCCCGTTATCTGGCCGCTAGTATAGTATAATATCTATATAGTATATATATATATAGCAACGAAAAATAGGAGGTAAAAACTTTTGTTTACCTCCTATTTCCGCTTTTTGCAAAATCTGAATTCAAAGGGGCATTTGCCTTGACCATTTAGTCTCCATGGATCATGCATATCTGTATTGTTTCTCATTAAATAAACCCATTTTTCGATCTAACATTACAATACAATATGAACTTGAACACACTCATTAAATGGAAAGTTAAAAATTAAAGTGGATCATGAAAACGTTCCAATTGCAGACCGTTCTTTTAATTAACCCACCGTCAAAACTAAACTAACTAGTCACTTTTGGCTTTGAGCAGTCCAGCATTGGATATATTCACTAAAATGGAGTTTCCGTTGGCAAAATCGGTGTTTCTACTCTTTTTGTCGGTAACATGCACCGGCTCCCGGGTAAGCTCATACATAGGGCTGCCGTGTTTACGTTTATTTGTTTACTAAACCGTTTTTGTCCGTTTAGCTAAACCGTTTATTAACCGTTTAGTTTCCGTTTATTAAACTCAAGCAGAAAACGAAATCCGTTTAGTTTACTAAACAAAAACGGAAAACGTGTTTATTGAAATGTTTAAACGGTCTAGCAGGGTATGATGGAAGCCCATGAGAAATTTTTGAGGAAGCATAAAGTCACTTTAGGAGAATCATGGAAACATTGGAAATCATGGAGTAGCCCTGGAGGAATCATGGAGTGACGTTTGAGGCAACAAGAAATCATAGATGCACATGTTATTTATTCACAAGGAGTGATTGGTAATTTAATTTTTACCCCATAAGAAGTAGAACCACGTTTTTAGTTGTTTAAAAAATGCAATAATTTAATTTACAGGTTCCGAAAAATCTTAATGCATTCATATATAAATCTGAACATCATTTACAACAAATAAAATTGCATTGGTTTTGTTTTACTCCTGTGTAAAAATATTTTGCCAAACCTTTAAACACATTAACATTTTGATATTATCATTGCTGAGAGACTGTCGATTATCTGTAAGAATATCGGTAGCTTTTGAAAAAAAACACTCCACTGGAACGCCCGACCCGGCAACACAAAGATAGTCCATTGCCATTTTTGAGAGCTCTGGAAATTCACCTTCGTGGATCTAAAATCAAAAACATGCATTCCATTTTTCGAATGTTTAAAAATTCAATTATGAAAAAATATTGTTAAGTACAATTTTTGTAAAAATTTAACCTTCCACCATCCCAACAAGCCTGGAGCTTTCAAGTGTTCTGTTGGCACAATTGCTTCTGCAAGATACTTTGCCAATTCATCCACAGCTGCTTTTGCTGCACTTCCCATCTGTTGTTTGTAGAGCCTACTAAAGAAGTCTCCGTCATCACTTCCAGACAGCTGCGATTCGCCTCCGGCGGTTGCACTATTCCTGTACTTAACCTGCCATTCTTGTTGGATTATTTTGCTATAGTTTGAAATCCATGATTCCGGCCACCCTGCTTGCTTGTACCATTGCAACTTGAAACTACGATGTAAGACAAAGAAAAAATCATTATTAGTCTTCCGGTTGAAGAAAAAATCTATCCGATGATAACATAAAGTTTTGTATAAAAACCCACTAGTTCCAATGACGTAGGCCTTCCCATCCGTGTCAGGGTAATATTTTTCCAGTTTTGCGTGTGCGACTTTTGCGATTTTGACTAGCCACCTGGAAGTACTCTAATGATTGCAAATTCCAATGATAGATCCAAAGTGATACAATTTTTATATTTTAACTCAATCTTCTTGTTTAAGTTAAGCAAGAACAGAAGTAAAAGGTATAAAAATGACACCATTATCATTCTAAATAATTGCATTTAATTGCTCACATTAAGTTTAACCACAGTGTTAACATTTATATTTCATTAAAGCTCAATTGACGTCACTGTTCGTTCACCTCCAAGGTATTTCCAATGCAGTGTTTAATAAAACTCGAATGAGTCTCAATTAGCCTCCAAAACACCACCAATACACTTCCATTATCCCTCCCCCGTCTTCACATACATCACCATCCAAGCCCCTAATATACATCAATCTCTCTATAAACAGTTCATAAACCGTTTATTAGTTCCGTTTAAACGTAAACGAAACCGTTTATCGTTTTCGTTTACCTGAGAAAACAATAAACGGTTTTCGTTTACATTTATTCCGTTTAAACGGAAAATTTTTCCGTTTACTAAACAATTGCTAAACACGGCAGCCCTACTCATACATATTAGTAAATACGAAATACACTGGGATTTTTTATTGTATTTGTTTATTTTTAAAACCTCTAAAAACATACCACAGGAATCCCATCGATGGCACCGTGCACATCAAAACTACCTCCGTTACCGACAGCCACTTAGCCCGGTTCTGGCACATCCTACACCACAGGATGATAGTTTTTGCACCTCAACAAGAATAATAATTTAAAAATAAATTCCTTTATATAGCCGAATTTTAATTTGTGTATTTCTTAATCCAGTTGATTCGGATCTAACGGGAAGGATTGTAGGTAGACGAAATTCTCATGTGGGGGAAATTCCTTATCAGCTCCACCTCCGGTTGGTTAAAGCCCTCACCACAGCAGCGAGGAGTCCTGTTCCACCTAAAAAATGTCGAATGATTGCGGGCGACCGCAGTTTAGACCTAGACCTAATTAGCGGGTTCGAGCAGCTTAAAACTGCACACAAAATCGTAATGCATCCTCAATACAGTGGTATTGACGAGGAGAAGTTTTCCAGTGATTTGGCCATTATCTTTTATAAAACACATTTTCTTCTCACTTCCAACGTTCAAACAATTGGCCTCCCTGAGTGGAACTGGCCACAGCCTGTATATCCTGGTAATTTATACATCTCCCATTCAGTTTCATCTTAATCTTTTGTAACAAGAACCATAGTTTATACAATGTAAAGTAAAAACTGACGCATGATTTCTGCAGCACCAGTTATGATTTCCGAGGTGGGGAGCACATTGGGCCGGGACTAAACGTACGCCAGGTATTTTACAGGTACTAAACATGACCGTTGTACACACGTCGCTCTGTAAATCCTGGGGTTATAATGAACAAACTAAAAGAGGTGACCCGAATAATAGAATTTCCAACAAAAATTTGTGTCTATTGGATACCAAATACGGCAGAAGTGCTTGCACTGGTAAAATCCCGAAAAATCTCAACTTAAGTCAGGTTACTTTCGATATAAAGTGGATAAAAAATTAGTTCTTTCCGTTTTCTAGGGGATAGTGGAGGTCCGGCAGTAGCCAAAGATAAAGCAACTGGCTGGACGTACCTGGCTGGCATTTGCAGTTATGCAATAGGTTAATAAACTTTATGCTAAACAATTGATTAATTGGATATTGAATCGAATAAAAAATGGTTAATTTCTTAAACTTTAATTTTTTTGTATGAAAAGGGGGTTGTGGCTCAAAGAGGGATCCCACAATTTATGTATTTATACCTCCATATATGGACTGGATTCGAACTCAAGTTAGTGATTGGATTAACACGGTGCAAGCAAGGAGTGGGGTCTAATGGAATTGGGTTTAAGATAGTCGGGTGCAAATTTGCAGCATGAATCTTTGCTGAGTAATATGCACAATTAAATATCTCAAGTTAAGCACGATGAAAAAAAATCCGCACGGTGTAAAAATCCTAAAAGTCACCTTAATGTTCCGACCACTTAAGTATGCGCGCGACCAAAAATAGTCAAGTTTTATTTAGAGTTCGGAGTGTTACTTGGCACTTCAAGGAGTGCTAATTAGCACGCTGAGCTCTGACTGTCCGTAGTTAAGAAAATCTAAATAAATTCAACGGTTGATTATAATGAAAATGTTGGGCCAAAATTGGGGAGCAACTGTTTTGGTTCTAAAACCTTTCATGGTTTAAGCAATGAATAAAACAAACGTCAATGAAATACGCGTGGGGTGGGACAGCGTTTTAGCCTTCAAAAAAATAGAAAGACATTCATGATTATATTTGTTGTACATCTTCTCTGTTTACCCTAAAGCTGCTAATCGATGTTTACAAATGCTTCGATATATTTTTTTGTTTATGCTTACGTTTACTTAGCTGTTCATTGACTATATGTATAATCACAATAATTATGTTATAAATATTTGTTTCTTGGTTTACTTTGTATGAAATTTAAAAAAACTAAAATAAATTAGAATCGTAATACTTGACATTATTGAGAACCAATTTTATTTCCGGATTTCATACATTAAGAATTTAACATAAAATCCTTAAAGACTAATAATTAAACATGGATACATAAAACTATTTCATCACCTTTATTCAAGCAGTTTCCACAACTGATCTCCATCCCTTGAAACGGTTACCTCGTAGTCTTGACATTGAACCGTCTGAAGAGTTACAGTCACGGTCTCCAATTTTTGACACAATTGGAAGCACTGTTGGATGAGGAAACGGGAGTCCAAGTCCTCTCTCACTTGTTCCATTTCTCTCTCCATATACAACTCATAATTCAGCAAATGCAAACGTTCTAAATTCGGGAATCTTGTTAAGAACACTTCATGAAGATGAGCCAGGTGATTCCTTTCGCGGTCATCCGACGAACTTGGAAACAAAATGAAGAGCTCGATCAAACGAGGAAACTCCTTGAAATGGATTTTAACTCCGTGTTCCCCAAGCCCCACTCCCTGTAACACATTCAAATGAAGCTGAACAAGAGTTTCAGAGAAGTTGTTCAGGAAAGTGATGATATCCTTCAAAGTAATTTGACGAGGTGCATCATGATACGGACAATCAATTGACAAGTGCGATAGAGGGAGTCGCACAGTTTGCTCAAAGATTTCAGAGCTTATTCCCCATAATTTGAGTTTGGTAAAACGAAGATGGTTAGTTCTCGACGATGAAGGTAGCTTGAGAAAACAATGTGGCAGCCAGTCTTTACCATAATCCCTTGAATTAACAGTTTCCAAACTAATTAGGTTGCTAGAACATTGGTCCACTATCCACTGGGCGAGATACATGTTAACCCACATCAGCCGCAAATATTGGAGACTTGGAGGTGGTTTCGCAGTCAACTCTGGAGTTGCGTCCCATTTCCAAGTAGCTAGATTCCGTGGTGAAATAGTTAGAGCTTTGAGGTTGACCAACTCTTTGAACATGATGCTAATCTGGACCGGATCTAATGACATATCCTCAATCCACAAGGAGGTGAGGTGGCTCCCAAACAACTTGAGAAGCTGGAACGGTTCGATGTTAGCAGCCTTATTTGTTTTCTTGTACTCCTTCCATCCAAAGTAGTTAAAATGTAGAGACCTGGTTGGAAAGGGGAAAATCGGGGTGCTCCTTATCTTTGGAAATGGTCTCTCCACCTCCACTGCTATGATTCCTTTAGGTTCCCATCGTGTCCAACCGGAAAGACAGAGATTTTCCAAAGCCTTTTCTGCAGCAGCTTTCCATTCGGAGTTGACAGCTCGACAATTTAGGATGGAGACTCGATCATCCAGTCTATCAATTATCTTCTCCAACACCTGCGTGTGTAACATTACATTGTAGTCATTAGTTTTAAAGGCCACACCAAATTAATAATTGCCAAAATTCACCCATATCCATTTATCTATTCTAATTGTTGATTTTAAGTATAAAAAAGGTGAACACTAACCTCTGGAGGCAGATCATTGATGGTCACCAACTCGGAGGATGACATCGTTGATGTCAACTGCAATAATGGAGAGAAAGGATCAACTGCTTCCACTTCCACTCTAGTTTTCTTACTGCTGACTGAAGGCTCCATGGGGTGAAATGTTTTAATATAAGTCAATTCCAATTATCAAAATCTTTTGATTTGACTACTTTTCTTTACGATTGAACGTCAGTTTGAGAAATTGTTTTTTGGTAACCCTTACAACGACTGAGAAAAAGTTTGACAATTCACAAGCAAATGACAAGAAACTACAGAAGTGTTTTCATTCAATGTGGTTCTTGCTTCTGCTCCGCGTTTGAAAAAACCGCTCCTTTTCTCTTGTAGTACGTATGAGACTGAACAAAGGAATAGTTATGATATGATCCTTGTGTAGTAGTATTAAGCTCATCTTGAGTTTCTATTCGGTGCCCAGTTGAAATGAAAACGTTTAAATAGATTCTTGTACACAGTTGCCCTTGCGTTTGATTAGTTAAAAGGGGGAAGATAAGAAGACTTCAGCACATTACTACCCTTGAGTCCTCAGGATTCTCGGGATGTTGCTGATGAAGTGATGAATGAATAGAAAATATGAGATCTCTACCCTAGCTATCCCATTCCAAAAGAACCGCTTCCTAGTACATAGTACCATATGAAACGCAGCTCTTTCTCCAATTCATGGATAAAATGGTTTAAACACATTAAATTTTAATCATCATTGATCATCATTCTTATATTTGTCCATTGTCCATCTGTTGTTTTTACTGGGAACGAGTGCAACATAAAATTCATGATTGAAAGTGGAAACATTCAAACTCTCTGCAGTATTATTCGCTTCTTAAGACGTATTAAAAACACGCAAAATTTGTTCGCATTTATGTCTTCTTCGTGTAGTGGAGAACGAAGGGGGAAAACAATGAGAGTTACAACAATTTCTTACGCGTACACTCTGCTGCTGGATATTTTGTCATCTATCTCCATCTCCTCTACTCGAGTTTGTGAGACGCTAGCTGCTTTGCTATAAAGTCCATATGCCAAACCAAACGTTTCTCATTCTTGCACTCACCCGCACCACAACTTTCAATAGCTTTTCGCTTCATCACCCTCCGTCATCAGTACGCTTTGATTGCTCGTGGATAAAGCCTGCACACACTCTGACGTTTTTTCGCCCGATTCTTCCATCATTACAAATTCCACATACTATTTCCTTGAGATTATAGTGATTCTGGTAAGTAAAAAATTAATTTGTCTACAACCTGGTTTATTAAGGCTGGTTATGTTCAGGCAGGCGGTCTACTTTTCTTTATCTTTATTCTACGTATCTTGTCCTTCCATTTTCTTCTTTCAGCTTATCTTCTGTAGCTTTATGAGAAACGAAATTAATATATGTAATTTTTTTCTAAATATCTTCTATTTCGTAGACTGTAGACAATAGTCCATGTCATTCCATTTCAGCACAGCTACAATTTCCAATATATTGCGATTTCTAGCATTATCATAGCTAAAGTACATGAATAGTCATCATCCAGTAGTTTGTGGGATTTGACATTCAAGCAATTTTAATTTGTCTTTTAGAAATATACCACATTTGTTAGGCCCAACATCCCTGCTCTGTGATTAAGCTATGCTCTGAGTCCCTATTCGGATTTATCCAGAACACCAGTAACACACAGGATCATAAAAATCGGTAAGCCAAATATATTTGACTAGGCTTGACTGCTATCATTTAAAAAAATAATAGAATCCAGACTGCATAAAATTCTCTATTGGCTTAGTGCAACTGCACTGCACTGCAACTTATTAAAAAGCAATGAACTGCAACACTACGCACATTTCTGCGTAATTTTGCAGCTTGGTATTTACATTACATTGCTGTTATTGTTAAAATTAGTTTCATCCAAAGTTTGAGATTCCATCATTAAATCCAACGAAAATCACATGAAATTTATTCTAGTTTGCTTATGATTTCAGTCCAGTCCACTCCATTCCAGTGTGAATCTTTGAAATTAACTAGCACATTATCGAAATATGTGTGTCTTTACATAAGGTTAGGGAGCAAGATAGGTAGCATCAACAAGGAATGATTGGTACTCATTTGATTTCCACGGGAGATACAAGTCGAGTCTGTGGTGATAGACTTGTTCACTTACACATATTTTTTCCTGCTTGTGATGACATCATTAGCTTGGCCTTTGATTTACAAATGACTCAGGGGCGAAAAGGACAACCAAAAAAGTATTATGCGCATCCATATTTTCACATGCAATGCAATTAAGTTTCCAGATACATTTTCCAGTTTCAGTTTCCACACAGATCTTGTGATGTTTGTTATGTTTATGATTAGGTTGGGTCTGAGTCATATCTTGTCAGCTTTATGTGGACAACGTAATATATTTTTATCTCTGTGCATAACGCATAACTGATAACAGATTTTTATAAAACATTGCATGGCACATTGTCAGAACGTCAGAAACATAATATCAAATGACGATGAGTTTGGTAATGAGAACCATGGGCTTGGGCCAGTGAGTACATGTTTTGACGTCATTGCTAATATTGCTTTTTATATCATGCATCATGATTTTGATCAACCAAACCTGAATACAAGAAACTTGCGAGCGATTGTAAAATCTCGGAAATGCGCAGCACTCTGAATTATCAACGCCTCTATGTTATTATGCTATCGTCATATGATGAGTGATGATAGATGAGGAAAATCAGTCAAAAAATTTGAGTACACGCACGGGTTTATTGCTTATCCATTTTTTTAAAAATATGCATTTACGCAACAAAACGAGATTGCGACTGTGCTGGCTCATTTCTGACAGTCGGACTAATTACTGTTTTATATATAAACTTATCAAAATTCCAAACATCCTCATTTATAATTGTCACCTTGAAACATTCCAATTCCAACTCAATCGTCAAACTTTTCATCAAATTTTAGGAGTGAAAATGAATTACAACCCATCATCAAGTGGGTTCAGCAATGCCGGTAGCAGTGGATCTTCTGTTCGTAATTTTTATGGAAGGAAAGCTCCCCCAGCACCAAAAATATCTGCCCCAGCAGGTGGCAGTGGCATTCCCGAACAACAACAAGTTATATTTGCTGTGCCAAACCCACCTCAAGCACTTGCACCCGTGGTTGCTGGTGGTGGCAGCCAAACCCAAGAAAATAATGAGAATAAACGTTCAAGTTCATCTAGTCCCGGTCAACGCTCCTCCAAAGATCCGATTGATGATGAAGCAGTAAAACAAAGTATTGCTACACTCAAGCAACAATTTAAGGTGCGAGCTGATGAATATAAAAACCTTCTGGAAAAAATTCGAATCAAGAAACGCCAAAATGACGGTTTATTATCCAAGATTTCTAAGGAAATTTTAGAATTGGCTGTGGTTAAAGGGCAGGTAAAATTCAACCACGAAGAAATAGAGAGATTGAAGAACAATGAGCAAAACCAAAACACTTTCATTCAACAACAAAGCGCTAAAATACAGAAGTTGGAGAATGATAAGGGAGGGTTGCAAGCCATAATCCAGGATAACGACCAACAAATTGGAAAGCTGAAGAGAGAACTGGATCAAGAACGAAATGATAAGGACTCCATTGCTCAGGGTTGGGTGAAGATGTGCGAGCATATTAAGAGGAAGAAATTAAACTAGGTAAGCAGAAATATAGTCATTACAGTAACTTTAGCCTATTCTACATACATTTTGTTTGGCTCATAATCCTAATAAGAAGAAAACCCATATAAACATGAAATAACAACTCATTTGTTTGATTGCATTGCAGAGAAAGAAACTCTAATGATGAAAGTGAAGAAGTAGCAGGTAATCAGTTACACTTTACCCCTCCAAGCTTTGGATTTGTGTTTCTTTATGATCTACTTTATTTTTTACATTGGTAATGAATCATTGTCGGTTTCATTTAATTAATAAAAAAATATAAAAAATAATTTTGCAAGTCAAATCGTGATGGAATTATTATGTTATTCAATGCACAAAAGGTTGCAGCAGTCTCATTTGGTCTCACAAAGTGGTTCAAGGCTCATTTTTAAGCTTTATATACCCTTGGTGATGCATTTCTTGTTGATCATTAACAACTACATTTGAAAATAGTGGCATCAAATCAAGAGACTAAAGTCGCTGAATTGTTTTTATGTGCATACTCTAACAATATTCGGTATTATCATCAACATTCAAGAGGACCTTTGTGCACTTTCATGTGTCTACATTATAGCTGAACAGATAACCAATGGAAAAAAGAATGCAAATTATGCAACCAAAATAACGTCCCAACATGCTTACGAGCAGCCAACAGCGTGGGATCATTATTCTTCAAGGTATATTTCCGAATGCCGAGACAATAGGTTTCTATATTGTAGGCCGATTTACATATTCCTCTCGTGTTCAAGTAAAGCATCTTTGCTTTTGGTCTTCAAGTGAAAGCATTACATACAGAGTTATCATGTTGTCTATTTTGAATCGTCATTGAATGGTTGCAAAGTATTCCAGAGGTTGGAGCTCTCAAAACTTTTGAGTAAATATTTAGAGTCAACGCCTTCCTACATAAAAAAAGATAATTAGTTTGATAGAGTTAGTAGTTTGGATGTTGTCGTCAGTGTGAACGTACCTACATTCATTCCCGATATTCTGCAAAACTTGTTTATTTTATTAAACACTTTTGCATATTTTTTTTTTAAAAAAAATCAACGCATGTCTTAGATTTGATAGCTTCTTATCTGCTAATAGTATAATAAAAATGCAATTACGAATTAAGGGCTATATTTTTCAAATATTATCTTTGAGCTGGTAGTTGTGGGAAAGAAAATAATTGAGTACGGCATGAGCTGTTAGTGAATTGGTTATAACTTATCCTATTATATCATTTTATCATCATCATACATTTGTCATTTACGAGAAAATGAAATTGTCATAATTATTAGTACTAAGTACTCAATTTATTGAATCCAACAACCCAACGCTACCTGACGATACATTTGCGGCAACCAGGAAAAATTACTTTCATTTGCGAATCATTTTGAGGTAAGAAAACATTGGTGAAAGATGAAAATAAACAGTCTCAAATAAAAAGGTTGAGATAAAAGAAACGAATAAAAATTGTTAACGAAAGGCAAAAGAAGTCTCATTGCCTTCAGCATGTAAGGAATACAATAAAATAACAATTATGATTTAAGTCTTTGATCTATTGTGAAGATAAAAGGTATATAAAGGTTAACCAAGTATATATGTGTACAATATGGAAAGTATGGGTGATGCCAGATGGGATGAATGGACTTGGAAATTGTCGAGTCTTGTGACTATGTGATTTTTAACATGGGATGTTATAGTGCGATGGTCGGGAATGCCTTGGAAATAGGTATGAAATGATCAGGTTGATGATGATGATATGATATTGCTGAATGCGGTTCAGCTGCATAATAAATGGTATGAAGGTTAGACAGGTAGAAGATGAAGGCAGTGTTATCCTTCGAAAGCTTGACGAATTAAACAACTATTAAAATGTCATCCACTGTTACCGAAAACAACCTATAAACTAGCAATAAATTGCTAGTTTATAGCTTTGTCCAGTCGGTCCGTCGTTCCGTTCGGGAACACGATATTTCGAGAACGCTATGACTTTTTTGAATTCTGTTTTCACCAATCGATAGCTTATGAAAAATGAGGAACCCAGTTCAATTTTGGACCAGATCGGAGTTACCCCTGGGGGGAAAAGGTCATACTCCCTCACTTTTTCAAGCGTAAGGTATACCGTGTAGCATATCATTCGAACGATAATCACGAGAGAAGATCAACGGTACTATGCACGCTTATCTTCGATGTTATCTTCAGGCTCATATGTCATGATAACCTTTTTGTTTGCTAGCATCAGGTATACCGCATGCATTTTAAGTAGGGAATCTCTTTCTATGCATTTTAAAAACGGAATATCTTGCTATGCATTAAAAATACGGAATCCCTTTCTATGACTTTCAAATACGCCATCTTAGCACAATATTAGAGAAGACCAACAAACATGACATGCGCGCTTATTTTTGGATGTTATCTTATGTGTCAAATGTCATCAGTTTACGTTTATAACCCCTAAATTGCTAATTCGTTACACTCCTGTGCTACCAGATTTATTATTCAATTATACTCTATTCATGAAAATAAATTCGGTTCCATAATAATTTGTTATGCTTTAAACTAGTACCCGCGAGAAATACAAAAGTGTTTGATAGTCAAAAGGAGAAATTTTGCTTGCAAAGAGTTCACGATAGACTTCAAGACATTACCATTACCACCCTAGGGTGAGGATTGAAGGAATGTTGGTGTTGGTAAATGAATAGAAAATATGAGATCTCTAGCTATTCCCACTCCAAAAGGATCACTTTCTAGTACATAGTACCAAACGGTATGATACAATCGTGACCTAGGAAACGCAGCTCTTTCTCCCATTCATGGATAAAATGGTTTAAAAACATTAAATTTTAATAATCATTATTATATTTGTCCGTCTGTTATTTTTACTGGGAGCGAGTGCAACATAAAATTCATGATTGAAAGTGGAAACATTCAAACTCTCAGCAATATTATTCGCTTCTTAAGAAGTATTAAAAACACGCAAAATTTGTTCGCATTTATGTCTTCTCCGTGTAGTGGAGAACGAAGGGGGAAAACAATGAGAGTTACAACAATTTCTTACGCGTACACTCCGCTACATGATATGTTAATTTATCCACTCTACTTTACACGACTTTGTGAGACGCGAGCTGCTTTGATATATAGTCCGTATGCCATGTCAAACCAAACGTTTCTCATTCTTGCACACACCCGCACCACAACTTTCAATAGCTTTTCGCTCCGTCACCCTCAGTCATCAGTACGCTTTGATTGCTCGTGGATAAGGCCTGCACATACTCTGACGTTTCTCCGCCCGATTCTTCCATCATTACAAACACCACATATTATTTCCTTGATATAATAGTGATTGCGGTAAGTAAAATAATTATTATTTTGCCTACAACCGGGTTTATTAATACTAGTTAAGCACAGGCGGTCTACTTTTCTTTATCTTTATTCTACGCGTCTCGCCCTTCCATTTTCTTCTTACAGCTTATATTTTGCAGCTTTATGAGAAACGAAATTAATGTATAAATTTCTTTCTAAATATCTTCCATGTCGTAGACTGCAGACAATATCCCATGTCATATTTCAGCACAGCTACAGTTTGCATAATATTGCGATTCCTATCATTATCATATCGGCTTTATCCAGGACACCAGTGACACTCAGGATCATAACAATTGGTGAGCCAAATATATTTGACTAGGCTTGACTGCTATCATTTGCAAAAATAATAGAATCCAGACTGCATAAAATTCCCTATTGGGTTAGTGCAACTGCACTGCAACTTATTGAAGTACATTGAACTGCAACTCTACGCACATTATTGCGTAATTTTGCAGCTTGGCATTTACTAAAAAAATCGAGTGAGTAGTTGGCTGGCTACCAGGCAGGCTGAGTTGTACTCTAATTATATTTATGCACTTAACAAAATCCCATGTTACTAACTTCACTTATTAATGTCACCTTGGACTATGTCAATTCAAGCATAAAAATTCTTGGTCTAGTAGCTTGCCTGCTTACTTTCCCATTTCATCGCTATATGTACAATTCATGAATATGCGTAGGGATTTGTAGGCATTTTATATGCCATCAGGTTTTCAATCCCAAAGCATATCCTCATCACTTTATAACAAAACGTATCATTTAATTTTCAGAAGTACTACTTCTAACCTCTGTTCAGCTGGTCATTGCTGCTATTGTTACAATTAGTTTCATCCAAAGTTTGAGAACCAGGCATTAAATCGTGGAAATCACATTCGGTAAGTTAAATAAAATTTCTAGTTCAATTATAAAACACTGCATGGAATATTGTCAGAAGAATAATATCAAATGTAAATTGACCCACGATTGATTTTTTAACTGAAACTGACGATAAGTTTGATAATGAGAACAATGGGTTTGGGCTAATAAGTGCATGTTTTGACGTCATTGCTAATATTGCTTTTTATGTCATGATTTTAATCAATCAAGCCTGAATACAAGAAACTTGCGAGCGATTGTAAAATCTCGGATATGTACGGCACTCTGAATTACCAATGCCTATGTAATTATGCCATCATCGGGAGTGATGATAGATGGGGAAAATCAGTCAATTTTGTTTTTGACACGCAGTTAAATGTGAACGGGATATTATTATGAGCGAGAAGGGTTACAGATTCAAAACTCTACGAAACGCAAAATTTTCTTTGCTTGACGATTATCATCATATTGTTATGTTCAGATGATAGGACAAAATGTCCTCTGACTCACCTTTTTGGGTCACTTCAGTAATTAAAACGCTTTGTAAAATGTTAACTTTGTATGAACTATGCGGAACTAGGTTCCAAAAGTACAACTTTGTCCAAATGTTCATTATTATACGCCCACACACTCACAATTATGCGCTGAATCAGAAGATTCTCACGCTCTAATAAGCGCTTACTTTACTTTCCTGACACTTGCATGCCCTTTAGCCTAAATTTAGACAAAATCTGATACGTTGTGAATGTTATAAAATGAATGAAATGAAATAATTTGCACTGCTCTGCTCACAAATATTTGAACTCTCTTCTACTCCAGCTCTCATTTCATCAGTTCATCATCATCACCTTCGGTAAACTGCTATGTATTTAATCGTAAAACAACCAACCATATAACAATATCATGGCATGACTGTCCTCGGCTTCTTGAAAGCATGCAATCTATGAGCTCAGGGTTTGCTAGCACAGCAAAAAAAATATGCAAGAAGTAGTTCATTAGCCATAGTTGTTTGGCAAATATTTTATCCATCTTTCATTTACAAAAACAGTTTTGATGTAGATGGGATTGGATTGAAAGTTTAACCTAGTTTCAGGATGAGCTTCATGATCTAGGTCTTTCTTCGTACACGCACAAGTTTTTTTTTGCATATCCAGTGTTTTTAAATGTATCTACTCAACCAGACGAGATGCGGTTGTGCTGGCCCATTTCTAATTGTTGAAATGATTACTGTTTTATGTATGAACTGTCCATGCATCTTTATTTGTATTTGTCAGCTTAAAACATTCCAACTCAATCGTCAAACTTTTCATAAAATTTCAGCAAAATATCAGAATATTTGATAGGAGTGACAATGAGTGTCAACGGATTATCAAGCAGAGTCAGCAACGCCGGTAGCAATGGATCTTCTGGCAGTAGTCCTTCTGGAAGGAAAGCTCTGCCACCACCAAAAATATCTGGCCCAGCAGCAGCAGGTAGTGAATCTCTACTTGGCATTCCTGAACAACAAATTCAAGGTCTACTTGCTGTGCCAAAACCACCTGAAGCACTTGCACCGGCAGTTGTTTCTAATTCTAATGGCAACAGCCAAACTCAAGAAAAGAACGAGAGTAGGCAGTCAAGTTCATCTAGTCCCGGTGAAAGCACCTCCAAAGATAAGGTCGATGATGATGAAGAAGCAAGACGAGGTATGGCTATAATCCAGCAGCAATTTAAGGTGCGAGCTGATGAAAAAAGAAACCTTCATGCCAGGCTAAAAAAAGCCGAAGAAAAAACTCGGATCAAGACACGCGAATGTGAGGATTTATCATCGAAAAATCAGGAACTGCGGACTAAGTGTTGTGAGCAAAGTATAGAATTGGCAGCATTTCAAGGGAAGGTGGAAAGCACCCATGTAGTACTAGATGGCTTGAGAGAAACTGTGGCACAACAAAATACTCGCATTAAGGAACAAAGCGCGAAAATACAGGAGTTGAGGCATGAGAAGGAGGGGTGGCAAATCACATTCCAGGAAAAAGACCAAGAAATTGAAAAGCTGAAGAGAGAACTGGACCAAGAACGCAATGATAAGGACTCCATTGCTCAGGATTTGGTGAAGATGGGCGAGCAAATTAAAAGGAATAAATTGAACTGGGTGAGCAGAAATATAGTCATTACAGTAACTTTAGTAGATTCTGAATTAATTTTATTCGACTCATAATAAGAAAAAAACGTATAAAAATGAAATGAATAAAAATTGTTTGATTGTATTGCAGGGTAAGAAACTCTGATGATGAAAGTGAAGAAGTTGCAGGTAATCAGTTTCACTTTACCCCTCGAAGCTTTGGATTTGTGTTTCTTTATCATCTACTTTATGTTTTATATTGGTAATGTTGTAATTTACAAAAGATAATCGGTGAATCCATGTCGATGTCATTTAATAAATAAAAACCAATATAAAAATATTTTTTCAAGTCAAAGTATGATGAAATTATTATGTTATTCAATGCACGAGAGGTTGCAGCAGTCTTCAATAATGCAAGTGGCTCAAGGCTCAATTTTTAAGATTTCATATTTAAATCGTAGGAATTGGTGATGCATTTCTTGTTCATTTTTAACAACTTTCTACAACAAAATTTGGGGCATCAAGAGACAAAAGTAGTTGTCATATCTCGCTTAATTGTTTTCATACACAATCACTTTTATACGAACGCTAACAATATTCGGCATTATCATCAACATTCAAGAGGACTTTTATGCACTTTCATACATTTATGCGTACATTATAGCTGCATTATATAACATTTATTTCCATTTATGCTTGAAGTACTCTAACAAGTCTCAGACATTCTAAATGACTATCATTTTTTAAAGTAATTATTTCATACATAAATTATTAAAACGAGCTAAGTACACCTTTTAAGGAAAGAAAGGATAAAAACAGGGTCTGTAGTAAAGAATCAAAAAAAGGATAAAAAATACGAAATAAAACCATGAAAAAGTCATTTGATTTTCTGTGATGAGATTATGATAGAATACAAAGAAATAGTGATCAGAATCAGCCCAGCATAATTTTTCAGTTTCATAAACACATCAATAAATTTGTTTCAGCCACTTGAAATATAAACATTATTTTTTCACATTTTTCATTTATTTGCATACAAACGAATACACATGAATTGAATCGACGTAGTAGTAGCTATGGACCACTTGCTCAGTAAGTCGATCTCTGGAACCTGGGGTAATGCCTAATAGAGTAAAGACCTCTGCTGTTCAACAGAGTCTGCAAGTAAAGAAGCAAAAAAAAAAAAAAAAAAAAAAAAGAATAACGTTGTTTGCCTACTCCCTGCCATTAATTCTCTCAATGAGAGAACGAATACATTTTTATTACAGTAATTGGTTGGTGGTTACATAATTACAGGTAGTCTATACTTATACTCCGCATAAATATTAATTACATTTTAATTCTTGATTTAAAAAATTTAAAGATTTCTGGAATCGGCATCTAACTGCACTAAATGACTAAAAGTCACTATTTTGAGTCCACCTGTAATGTAATTCAATATATTATAATTTATTCACTCGCAGAATACCAAAAGGATTTTGTACCACGTATCAAGATAAAAGTTTCACAATATTAGATCATCAATATCTTTCTTTACACGTGCAACATAATATTCTAATAATTTACTGACCAACTGGCATGGTAATAAAATAACTACATTATTTAACTTGGCTTTGTTCATGCAAAAACTATGCTGAGATCTGTTCCTCAACAACAGTCAACAGATTTCAGTGTTTATGAGGAATCGATTAGAGATACGATTTTGGCTCTAAGTTTCGCCTGAGTGACTACAGACCAATTGGCAATAATCTGACCGAATACGCCATCCGCAATGAGTACAGAGGGTAGAGGCTGGACCGTTTGGTTTGTGGAGCTCCATGTGGCGTTTAAGTAACTCTTTCGTTTCTCTTGAGTATCCACATTCTACATTCATCACATATGTACTTAGTTTTCTTTAGAGATCGCTTCCGGACTTTCCGGGTATTAGAAAGTTCGGGATTCTTGGGGGGACGGCGGTTCCTTTGACTCCGGCGAGCTTGTGGTTTGACAGCTGAATCAACCATAAGATTTTCTATTGCAAACAAATAAAAAATTTGTAATAAACAAATATACAAATCATTAATAGGAAGCAAAGTTTACAAAGGAATTTTGTTTATAAAAGTGATCAAACTACCTTCATTTCATTAACTTCTCTAGCGTTCACAAAGACTCTGGAATCTTTTATCAACGAATTAGCTGATGGAGCTCCTTCGACTCCAGCATCGAATTGAACTACGGAACCTGCACCATGAGTGGATGAATCATCAGAATACTCGGACATGTCTAGAAAAGAATGTCAAGTGGTTTTTTTATAGACTCTTGACGTCCTGACTTGACATTAAGTTATTATTATGCAGGCGTACTGGAATTATTACTACTGAAAATTCCCAACAAACGCCTGTGCACTGTTTTGTGTATATTCATTCATACCAAAATTATCATCCGCAGGCCGCAGGCTCCGGCTTCATTTTCGAGATCTTGCTCTTCTTGTTTGATGAGCCCCTTCCGAACTCACTTCTGAACCAGAGTCGGCATCTTGATCTGTTGTTCCAGTGATGTCCATTTCATATGAATCCACATCATAAGCTCCAGATAGTGGGGCATCGATATCATCGGATTCAGTAACAGGAGGCTCTTCATCCTGCTCAAGATCCTCACCTAAAATATCCACAATCAATCAATCAATCAAACAGTTCTTCATCAGAATGACTGTCCAAACAAGCATTATCAATTACATTAAAATGCTTTTTCTTTTGCTTATACATTCAATAGTACATTTACCTGTGACGGCATACTCTCGAACGTCCCTTCTCCAAACCTTAGAAATCGCCTCCTCATTGTTCTCCCCAACATCATCGTCATCATCATCATAATCATTGTCATCATCTCCGGATGCAAGTCCAGTCTCTTGCTCCCTAATAGTATTCCAAATTTTATCCTTTAACTTGCTGGAAATTATGTGGAGTTTCGTTTGCAGCGTCATTACTACCTTTAACAAACGGTTGTATTCGATCACAATATTCCAACATGGTTATCCCAAATCCCAGGTGAAAACTCCCCTCCAACTTGGTAAGATGATTGATCAGTTTCTCCTCCGGAATTTTAATAATGTCCCTTAAGATAATAAAGAGAACTTTTAACTGCTTTCCGAGCTTAGGAACTTTGTCCTCTTCCAAAAAGAAAGATAGGGAAGGGCAGGAGGAATCACCTCCACATTCATCACCTCCACATTCGTCACCTTCATTTTCATAATGAGATCTTATCACTTCCCCATTTAATTCCTTACTAAATGTCAGTGCACGAGGTAGTGCACAAAATACACAATTGTATACAACGATTTTATCTTCCATATTATTATCACTTAACAATAAATGATAAAGCCAACACTCAGTTTACCTTCTGTCAAATTCATACTTTATTTATTGAATGTAGCCGGGTTGGAACAATTGCCTTTTAATGGCCGGTTTTAACCACTGTCAAATTAGCCGCATTCTAATTGTGAAATAAAATGCTCTCAAAGTGCTTCTCGAACACTCAACAGGCACAAAAGTCTATCAATGAAATTATGTACATGAACACAATACTCAGCTGCCGTCTTGATCATGATTTTATCCCGTTTATGAAGCATTCACGTGAAGTCTCTTATCGCCCTTAAAAAGCTTTTTCGTAGAACGCACTTTGTTCAAATCACCTTATATTTTTTCACATGCACTGGGTATCTACTAGGACTAGTGTCTTGATCATATACTGTGTCAACAACAAGAGAATAATATTTATGCTGCTTCGGTTTACATTCAACATTTTATTCTGCTCCGCTAAGAAAAGCAAGGCTGAAGTTAAAAGTAATTTTTGTGCGAGTTAAATTTTGCTATGGTTGGAAACTCATCGCCCTTACAATTTCGATTGTGGTGACGAGTTGGATAGCATTTAATTATTTAGTGTGATCATCATAATCATCATGTTGAGAAAAGCTGTAACTTGGCCACCTCAAATCAAGGAGGTATTTGTATTTCTAATTTGAGTTTTGAAGTTGACACTATTCCTTTTAATTTAATTGCAGTTAAAAGGTGATCCATAGTCGACCGATGGTAGATAATGAAAACCAGTTTGAAATTATTATGATACATGATGAGATGACGTATTTTTTTTTATTGCAGGTGACAAGTCGAACTGCAACAGAGCGGAGTTGGAATGTCGCATCCCATCCCCATTTTACCAGACTGTGAGGGCAAGATCTCATCGGGAAACTCATGCCAAGATTACTTACAGTAAAATGGGACTCCCCTTCACTCGCCGACCCCTCATCGATCAAAAACTGCTGAAGAAGGGACAGCCCGTGTCGGCCACTCTGGACATGGGTGATATGACGCAGGTGAGGAAGTTTGAGTTTGATGTCGCTGCCATGAATGCGCGAGGGTAACAGAAAAAATATTTAAATCATCATCATATTTCTTTCGATCATTACCAATATTATCATTATCAGATGAATAATTGATTGATATTTTTTGTTTGATATTAGATTCCTCCGCTTCCAAAAGGCCTACGAGCCACCTCAAGACGCAAAGGACAAGGTGCTTCAGCTTTGCCAGACTCTCAACTTAGGAAAAGGGAAAGGAGAGGGTTATCTCATGAACGAACAGCTAAGTGACTCTCGACTCAAGTATGAACTGTTGAGTAAGGCGTTTGCAGAGTTTGACCACGGTGTTCCTAACTCCATGCTCCACATGATGGAGACGGTGGGGGATGTGGTTCGGTTTTACTGCACCCCAATCACCACCCACACTCCATATGAGGAACTCATTCGAAATGAGGCTAACCTCCCACCCAATCTACATGTGCAGAAGGAACCTATTCGCTTCAAGCCTGGTAAGAATCCGAGAAACGCTTCTATTTTCCTATTTATAATCATCACATGATGATGATAATGATGATAGTAATGAGAAGAAATTCATTAAAAATGTTTCTTTTTTTGTATTTAAAGGTGATGATAGACTGGGACAAACTGCATTTAACAAAAGCTCCACTATTGTCACTGGCATCCGAGCAAAAAAGAAATATATTGGTTATGAGGCTAAAATGACTTGGCCTTGAGAAGAAATGTAAGATAATGTTGGATCTTATCACTAATTTGCGAAATAGTCATTGATTAATTAAAAATGTTATTATTAATTATTATTCACATTATTCTTAAGATTTTGATAATAAATCGCAGATATCTTTAATTATACCAAAGTGATTTGTTGTATTTACATAGTAAATTATTATCAGACGTTTAATTTGTCAAATTCGAGATGTTAAATTTCCACAGCTTGTTGTGGATTACTTGTCTTTAGATCTTGATAGAATGTGGAGTCAACCAGCTTACATTTATTTCTGCATAAGATAAAAATATAGTACAAAGTTAGGTCGATCCTTCATAAACGTTCAATACCACTAATGTTCGAAAATACTTTGTTGTTTCGTACCTTTTGATAATATTCAGCATCTTTTCAGCGAGTAGATCACAGCTCTCTATATTTTTGGTGAAGAGGTACAGCTCGAGAGTAATATTGAGGTTGAACCATCCTTTAATATTATCATCACCATCAGGCTTATCTAATAGGGTCTCAATCATGAGGCTCTCCAATGAAGAAATGTCACATTTATGTGCTGCATAAAGGAGCTCAACACAAGTCTCTTCGGGAAGCTCCTCCGTTTTGATAACCCATTTATAAACATAGGTTAACAACGCCTCCACCCCTTGCTCAATCATGTCCTTCATTTCAACTCGATTTATTTGAGATTCTTGGAGATCACTTGAGAACATTGCACGAAAAACGTTACTCTGGGCTGCTAATATGCTTCGGGGACACTTCACTTGCTTACGCAACATAAAAATGATACATGCATAATAATATGCATTTGATGTGACGATATATATGCACATTGTGCCTGGCTTACTATTTTCCTTCCTTTTCCTTCTGTGCTCTGAAAGCAAATGTCTGGTTTTATAGTAAAAAGTTGTGCTTGTGTGGTCATGGTGTGATGTAATGTATCGCCAAACGTATATAAAGATATTTGCAGGCTTGTACTTTGAACGTGAGTAATGTTAATAAAGAAAATTAATTAAATGTCATAAAAAACGAAAGTAGACAAGTACATAATGATAATATGTACGTCCATTTTTTGCAATTAAAAACTTGCATAAGATTATGCAGGGGATCAAGGGGATGTAAAAATATATATGTGCCCTGCTCTGATCTCTAAGCTAACGCTGAAACTCTTGCTGGTCATATTTATCTTGAAATCCAAAGATATTGTTGTACATTTTATATATGTCCAGCGCAAATACCAAGTGCGTATGAGGTGACGGATGAGAGACCTCAACATGACCTCTGACGCCTTCTTAACCAAATAATCTTAATTTGCCCCAGGTGCAGGTTCTTTACTCCTCTGTTGTCAGTTGCATTCTTTGTTTAGCGATTTAGCTGAATTGGATTCATTAAAATTGGGATTAGGCTGTTGCTGTACATTCTCACTTTTTTTTTATTTAACATTTTCATTAGAATTTTATCAAGTAAAGCCTCAAGTAAATACAGCTACATTTTTCAACGTGGAACTTTCTCATGAAATTATACTCCACAGTGAAACACGATTGCTAAGTCATTTTGAACTGAATACTGAATTGGAGTAAAACTCCACGATGTCGTTTCACCCACTAACATGGCAACTGAATACCTAGCTTAAGACATAAAAAGTGAGAAAACGAAAATGTTCCTGTCCAAAACTAGAATGAATTGAAACTTTGGTTGTGAAATCTATTAAGAACTATCCTCATATGAGTGAACATTAGTGGCATGAAGCTAAGCCGAAACATGAGAATAATGATGAATTGATAACGTTGGGTAATTGATATATTTCATTTCATGCTTTCCCTAGGTGATCCGATGCTTCATTTTTATTTGCATACACTTGTGTACTTCTCAGTTCTCAGTAAATTAGCCCTTGCGGTAAAAACAATTTGTTATTTTTAAAGGTTGGAGATTCAAATAAAGACGCATTAAGTATAAGCTTTGTTCAAATTCACTCTAGTAATTTATTTATCTAACAAAAAGATATTTCAGAGGGGACAAAATGCATAGCGAATTATTTGTGTCACTTTTGCAGGTTCGTCTAAAGAAAATGATGACCCTATAAATTCCTGTAGCGTTCCTTTGATGTATTCACTCAGCCACTGTCTCGACGCCCCCTGATTTTGTTGGTCTCAAACCATGGACTACCTTCATGTGACTCGACAAACGTTTGGGTGTTTTGAATTTGGATTTACAGTTGGGCTGGTCGCACGAAAAATGCTCATTCCCCGTATCATGTATTACTTGTAAGTGTTCTTTCAACGACGCTTTATAGGCGAATGTTTTAGAGCAGAGCTGACAAGTATGAGGTTTTTCTTGTGTGTGGACGAGGTTGTGACGGGTGAGCCTTGGTTGATTTGCTAACACCTTTCCACACAAATTGCACATAAACTCTTTAACCCCAGCTGGAGCATGGTTCTGTTCTACATGAGCCTGCAACTCTTCACTAGTTCCAAACTTGAGATCACAGGACGGAAACATGCAAATTGATTTGCGAACAAGGCCTTCTCCGGGAGTAAACTCTTCTCCTTTGGTCTTCCCATGGTCTCTAACCAAATGTATTTTCAAGCTGTTTTTACATCTATATCTTCGTTGACAAAAATGACACGCAAGCGTTTGTTCATCTGTATGGGTTTTCAGATGAGTTGTGTAACTGCCCCGGGTTGAGAACACTTTTCCACACACGTCACAAATGACACTGAGGTCGATTCCTTTGTGAACTCTATCCACGTGTTGGTTAAGAAACCACTTGTGGCCAAAGGTTTTACCACAATCCTGACATTTAACTCGTTTTCCTTTGTGGATCAATTGGACGTGACGCTTGAGGGCTTTCTCAGAACTGCAGGAAACTCCACATTTATCGCAGATACGTCGTGTTTTTTCTCGTTTTTCTTTGGGAAAATGAGTTATCAAATGAGCTTTTATACTTTCTTTTCTCATCAACTTCCCACAATGCTTACACAACACTTTTTCCTTTCGATCTGTAACATAAATAAAGTTGGTGATGTTGTTATCTGGATTCTTGTTGCATTCCTCTGAAATATGCTTTCTCCGGGCTTCTTTATCCGAAAAACGTGCTCCGCAGTAACAACATTTGTGTCTTTTCTCTTCATCTTCATCGTCACTATTTTCTAGCTTCTTCATGTGATTCTCAAATCCCACGCGAGTTGAAAAGACTCTTTCACATTCAGGACATTTGAAAGTCCCAAGCCCGAGACGGGCTCCATGCAATCGGTCGTAGTGAACTTGAAGTTCCAGTAAGCTTCCAGCATTGACTTTGCAACTTGGGCAAGGGTATCCTTTATAGTTTCTTGGGGTGTGGAGAAGCTCATGAAGCTTCAGATTGTCGGAGTTGACGAACCCCCATTGGCATACTGAACAGAACTCAATCGGCTTGGAATGTTTTGCAAGGTGCTTATTAAGCTCTGGAACAGTTTCAAAGGCTGTCTCACAATCCTTCTCGTCACATTTGAAGGGTTTAGCAGTAGCAAATACTAAAGAATGTTTGAGCTCCATGTGCAATAACTGAATTTGCTTCGAGAAAAATGATTTAGAGCAGAAACAACAAGGTGTTTTTTGTTTCACAGGAGTAGTCTGATTCTCGTGCCTTAACAGATGGATATACAAAGCCTTGGAGTTCTGATAAACTTTGTTGCATTGATCACAGACGGCAAAGTTATCATCATTGGTAATGATGTTGTTGATTATTGACTTCTTAGTTTCACCTTGTTTACGTGGTCTTTTTTGTAGGGGGTCTTCATCTTTATCGTCCCTGTAACACAAAAGAGCAAGAGCTGGTGTGATTAAAACTATCTCATCATTTTATTTTATTTAAGCTTTGTGAAGCCATTCATATAAGAAATACATACGAGTATTCAGCTTCAGAAGATGAACCGTCTTCACTTCCAGGTTCGAAAATACTTTCCTCAGTTTCGGAACAGGAGTTTTCTTCGGATTTGATGCTTTCTGTCCTTTGTTTATTCAAGGGGCTTTTGGGGATACCTACCTCCATCTCTACCTCCTCTTCGGAATCGCTATTTTCAAAAAATCGTGTCATAATTAGAGACATTCCTTTCTGTCTTACTTTTATTAATATTTGAATTAAAAATCAATTTGCTTACCACAGTTCTTCCATGTGACATTCTTCCACTTCCGGTTTTATATCATCATCGTCATCTTCTTCATCATTTCCACCCTCCAAAAGCGGTTCTTCTGATGATTCGCCGTCAGATTCCTCTTTGGTTCTGTTTATTTTGACATTCTCAATTTTTTTCAAACCTATATCAACAATCAAACACAAGGATTGACAATTAACAATCACCTCATGCATATCAATTATTTTTGAGTACTAAATGAATAAAATATTCATCTTTAATTGCATGATTATGGCTTACATTTAGAGGCCAAGAAGTTTCGAATCCCCTCCACAGCACCAGCTTCTTCTAAACTTGTTGTGATCTCCGTTTTTTCTTCCTCGACAAGCACATTCCTTTGTGGTTTCCCCAAAAGTTTCTCCAACTCCCTCAACTTGGAGGAGAGTTGGAGTTCAGCCTCACATAACTCTTCATATAACTCACAAATTCTCTTTAATTTCTCTAAACACGACTCACAAAACACTTCAAGCTTGGAGTCATAACACCAGTCACTTGCATTGAATTGAAGGTATCGTTCAACAAAACTGAAAAACTCAAAATAAATTTCGTAACTTGAAGTGGATTTCGAGCTGGTGCCCTGTGAAACAGATTTACAGCAAACGAAGCACAGACCACTCTCAGTTTCCTTTGCCATGGTTAGTCTTAAATATATTGATTTACTTTTAGTTGTAATTGCAATTACTGAAAAATTTAGATAATTAAAAAAGTGGCAAGGCTGTTTGTGACATTTCTAAAGTATAAACTACAAAGTACAAGAGCAGCTCAAAATCATCTGGTGTCAATATCATTCTAATCAATCCCTCCATTTATGTTCTGTGCTGAAGGGGAGGCAGCATTTGTATCGGGGCACACATGGGATTCGACATAAATGCAAAAATGAAGTGACAGAAATAGTAATGAATGTAAAGTTAGTTTTACTGGAGGTCGTATTAAATAGATTTTGTAAAAAAAATTTTTTATTGGAATTATGGTTTAAAAATTATTTATTTTTTATAAATATTGTAAGTATTAAATGTATAAAATATTTTTTACAATCTATTTCTATGTATTTTACATCAATTTTTTATCTAGGGAAAGGGCATGCATGTTTTTGTCACAACAGTGCGTGTATTGGTAATTGGTATTTACATTCATAAAAACGACTAAAAGCTCTTGGTATAAACCAGATTCTTCGCGCTGTCATTTAATGAAATAGTAAGTTTCTTCAAATAAGGGCAAAGGGTCAAAATCTGTCGCTCAATTCCGTTATCGTTCAGCTTCCGCTCAATATATGGTAACACCTATGATGATGGTGCACAAAAATACAAATAATCATTAATCACAATGATTATCATTGTTGTAAAGCGGTATCATTATATCATTGTTATTGGTCGGTGTTGGTTCAGTAAGCTAGATAGATATACACTTGAAGCCTGTCTTATAAGAAAAGTGTACGTCAAAAGTTTTCTGCTAGTAAAACCCTTCTTCAGCTTCTGTCATTACATAAGATTATGAAGAGAATATAAAAATATTTATTTGCCCTGCTTTGTTCTGATCTCTGATGATGAAACTTTTGCTGATGCTAATGTCATATTATTCTTGACATCAAAAGATATTGATGTACATTTTACACTAACTCTCATTCCTTGTGTGCGAGATGTTTTTATGTCTCCCTTGAGTAGACGATACTGACACTGACATGATAGTTGATTCTAAAACAACACATACTCGGTCATTGTTCGTGAGTGCGTATATCGTATGAAAATATTCAAGAAATCAATCCACTCATGAAAAACGAAGAAAAGGAGAAGGGTTCAATTTTGAGTAAAATATGAAAGAATGCAGATGAAGTCAAGCCGGGCTATTCCGTCATAGTATTTAGCTACATAAAACAAAAAGGAATGGAAATATCGGGATATACATAATGATATACCGAATAGATATACATATATGCTATCGAAAGGAAGAAGTGATTGAGTGAAGTATATTATTTTGAAACGAGAGTATGAAGTCGTCTTCGCTCATTTCTGCGTTGCATGTAAAAGGGACGACTAGTTTTATGAGTGATTTTACTGTTTAATTGCTAGAGAAAGAGGGTTGCCGTATCTATGTCACTGCAGGGAAAGTGCAAGAGTTTCGTACATTAAGAGGGTAGCTGTTTATAAGTTAAGCAATTTCTTTCCTATCAATCCCATGTATGAAATTAATTTATATCTACATATTTCATGAGATTGCCATCCTTGTTATAAGATGTTGGTCTGCTCTTGTTTGCTCTCAGCTTTTGCCTAAGTTTAAAGTTAATTCAAGCATCAAAAATAAATCCTCAAGTTGTAGCATTGAAGAATACCTCTCTATCTATGTCCTAGCTTGGTCCTGCTAAATTTTGCTAAACGCCTTGTCCAACATTAAACGGGCAGTTCAGAAGAAAATACACACAGTTACAATTGGGTTTGCTTGCAGTATTCAACAAGTAATCAATCGCCCCAAAAAATATTACGTAGGAAGATCACGCTCACCACCACCACCACATTACGAGCATAGTCGATGTTCCTGCGATGAGCAAAGTCGTTTAGTCAATGTGGCTGCAATTCCAGTTAAGTAAAATGACGCGTCACTGGCAAAACAGTTATGTGAAAACGTGTGAATGACATGGCGTTAAAGGTTAAAGTATGAAGTGTGAGTGATCAAAATGAGGTTACTGATGATGAGAAGGTTTTATGACCCCAGCATGACACTTTGCCCCAGTTGCAGGTTTTTTACTTCTCTGTTATCAGTTTCATTCCTTGTTTAGCGATTTGGCAGGATTTATTTGGATTGGGCTTTACATTCTCACCTTCCTTTAAGTTAATATTTTCATTAGAATGTTATCAAGTAAAACCCCAAATACAGCTACATTTTCACACGGGGAAAGTTCCACGTGATAAAACCGTGGAACATAAAAAATTGTGAATCGCTTAATCGCTCCCATGGAAAACGATTGCTAATTCATTGCGAACTGAATACTGAATTGGGAGAAATGCAAAATGCAATGCTACATCCAAAAGTAGAGGGACACAAAAATTGGGTTGTAAAATATCTTGAGAATTAACAGCGCGTGATTAAACATTATTTTGAAGCTGTCAAAATTTAATCGCACTGATTATATAGGATACATACTTGTGGCAGGAGGCTACGCCGAAAACATGAGAACTATAATGAATTGATGATAACAGGACTGAATGGGTTGTTGTGCGTTGGGTCATTGATATATTTCATTTCATGCTTTGCTAGCTAGATGATAGGATGTTTTATTATTTTTTTTGGCCTACACTTACACACTTCTCAGTAAATTAGTGCAAATGGTACGAACAATTTGTTATTATTTCGAATGAAGATTTAAAGAAACATGCAACTGTAAGTTTTATTCAAATTCACTCTAGCAATTTATTAACTTAACAAAACGACATTTTAGAGGTGACACAATTCATAGCGAATTATTTGCTTCACTTTTCAGGTTTGCCTAAAGAAAAGGGGATTCTAGAAATTCTTTTAGTGTTCCTTTGATGTATTCATTTAACCAGCGTCTCGATGCCACTTCATTTCGATAGTCTCAAGCCATGGACATCCCTCAAATGTCTCCACAAATATTTGCGTAATTTGAACTTGGATTGACAGTTTGGCTGTTCGCACGCAAACTGCTCATTCTCTGTATTATGGACATCCCTCAAATGCCTCCACAAATATTTGCGTAATTTGAACTTGGATTGACAGTTGGGTTGGTCGCACGCAAACTGCTCAGTCCCCTCATCATGGACAGCTTTTAAGTGATTTTTCAGTGACGCTTTATTGGCGAATGACTTGGAGCAGAGCTGACAAGCATGAGGCCTTTTTTGAGTGTGGACGAGGTTGTGACGGGTTAGCCTTGCTTGATTTGCAACCACCTTTCCACACAACTTGCAAATAAACTCTTTAACCCCAGTCGGAGTATGGTTCTGTTCTACATGAGCCTGCAACTCTTCACTAGTTCCAAACTTGACATCACAGGATGGAAACATACAGATTAATTTGAGAAAAAGGGATTCTCCTGAAGTAAATTCTTCTCCTTTGCTCTTCCCATGGACACGAGCCAAATGTTGTTTCAAACCTGGTCTACGTTTGTATCTCTCTTGACACAAGTGACACGCATGTGGTTTCTCCTCTAATCTCAAGTGCATTGTTTTCCGATGTGTCTTGTAAGTAGTTTGGCACGAGAGAACTATGCCACATACTTCACAAATGACACTGATGTCAATTCCTTTGTGAACTTTATCCACGTGGTCGTTGAGAAACGAATTTTTGCTGAAGGATTTGCCACAATCTTGACACTCAACCCTTTTTCTTTTGATTCCCTTGTGAATAAAGTCCATGTGACTATTTAGGGTTATCTCAGAAGTGAATGAGTCGCCGCAAATATAGCAGATAACCCTGGCTTCCTCTCGCTTCTCCAAATGAGTTGTCAAATGAAGTTTCATACTTGCCTTTCTAACCAACTTTCCACAAATCTTACACTCTACCCCTTTCACAAGCTTTCCATTTCGATCTGTAGTATGAATAATGTTATCCATGTTGTTGTCTATGTCTGGAGTCTTAACACATTCCTCTAAAAGATGCTTTCTCCGGCCTTCTTTATCCGAAAAACGGGCTCCACAGTAACAACATTTGTGTCTTTTCTCATCATCTTCATCTTCGTCACTATTTCCTAGCTTTCTCATGTGCTTCTCAAATCTCAAGCGGGTTGAAAAGACTTTTTCACATTCAGGACATTTGTAAATCTCAAGCCCGAGACGGGCTCCATGCAACCGGTCGTAGTGAACTTGAAGATCCTTTAAGTTTTTAGCCTTGACTTTGCAAATTGGACAAGGATACCTTTTTTTGTTTGCACAGGTGTGGAGCAGCTCATGAAGTTTCAGATAGTCGGAGTTGACGAATCCCCACTGGCATACGGAACAGAATTCAATCTGCTTGGAATGCTTTGCAATGTGCTTATTCAGCTCTGCAACAGATCTAAAGGATGATTCACAATCCGTCTCGTCACATTTAAAAGGCTTCACAGTAGAAAATTCCAAAGGATGTCTGAGTTCCATGCGCAATAGCTGAATTTGGTTCGAGACAAATAAATTAGAGCAGAAACAGCAAGGAGTTTTTGGTTTCACAGGAGTAGTCTGTTTCTCGTGCCATAACAAATGAGTATAGAGACCTTGGGAGTTGAAACAAACCTTGCCGCATTGATCACAGGAGGCAAAGTTGTTATCACTGATGATTTTGGTGTTAATCATTGACTTTTTAGGTTCATTTTGTGTACATAGGCTTTTTTGAAGGGACTCTTTTTCATCTTCTTCGATTGACTCTTCATCTTCATCGTCTCTGTACGGATAGGTAGAGATAAACAAAAGGGGGATGGGTATGATTAATAAATCACATAATTTCATTTAACCTTTGTAAAGTCATTCAATTAAGAAATACGCACGAGGATTCAGCTTCAGAAGATGAACCGTCTTCACTTCCTGGTTCGAAAATACTTTCCTCAGCTTCAAAACACGAGTTGACTTCGGACTTGATGCTTTCTGTCCTTTGGTTATTCAAGGGGCTTGTGGGGATACCTACCTCCATTTCTACCTCCTCTTCTTCGGAATCACTAATTTCCAAAGAATTAAAAGCCATAATTAAAAACTTTCCGTTCTAACTTGCATTTATTACGACAAATTTTAGTTAAAAATCAATTTGCTTACAAAAGTTCTTCCTTGTGATATTCTTCCACTTCCAGTTTTACATTATCATCATCATCGTCTTCATCATTTCCACTCTCCAAAAGCGGTTCTTCTGATGATTCTTTGTCAGATCCATCTTCGGTTCTCTTTATTTTGACATTCTCAACTTTTTTCAAACCTAAATCAACAATCAAACGCAACGATTGACTTTTAACAATCACTTCATGTGTATCAATTCATTGTTAATACTAAATGAATAAATTTTTCGTCTTTAATTACATATGGCTATGGCTTACATTTCGAGGCTAAGAAGTTTCGAATCCCCTCCACAGCACCAGCTTCTTCTAAACTTGTTGTGATCTCCGTTTTTTCTTCCTCGACAAGCACATTCCTTTGTGGTTTCCCCAAAAGTTTCCCCAACTCCCTCAACTTGGAGGAGAGTTGGAGTTCCGCCTCACATAACTCTTCATATAACTCACAAATTCTCTTTAATTTCTCTAAACACGACTCACAAAATACTTCAAGCTTGGAGTCATAACACCAATCACTTGCATTGAATTGAAGATATCGTTCAGCAAAACTGAAAAACTCAAAATAAATTTCGTAACTCAAAATGTTTTTCGAACCCTCTCTCGAGCTGGTGCTCTGGGAGGCAGATTTACAGCAAACGAAGCACAGACTATTCTCCTTTCCCTTTGCCATGTTTAGTCTTAAATATACTGATTTAGTTTCAATTGTAATTACTGAAACATGTAGACAATTAAAAAAGTAGCAACTCGCGTTTTGTGAAATTATTTCTAAAATAAACTCAAGGAGCTCAAAATCATCTGGTGTCAATATCAATGCCTCCAATTTATGATCTGTGCTGAAGGGGATGCAGATGCAGCAATTGCATCGGGGACATGAATGTAAGTGGCAGCAAAAAGTAACAAATGTAGAGCTTGTTTTACTGGATGTCGTATGAAATATTTTTTTGGTGGAAGAATTTTTTATTATGGAATTATGGTTTAAATTTGTTTGATTTTTTATAAACATATCAAATATTTAAAAATTGAGAGTATTAAATGTATAAATTATTTTTTAGAATTCATTATTTTACATTTTTTGAGCAAAGAACGCCAAACCTAATCAACTAAAAGCTCTTGGTATAAACCAGACTCTGATCTATGTCATTTAATGACACAGTTAATTTCTTCAAATTAGGGCAAAGGGTCAAAATCTGTTGCTCAATTCCGTTGTTGTTCAACTTCCGCTCAATATATTGCGAGACCTATGATGATGATGCACAAAAATACATATAATTATTAATCACAAATCACAATGATTAACATATCATTGTTATAAAAATACTTAATTCAATATATTTTGTTGGTACAATATAATTTTACAAACCTTTATCCTAAATTCAGGTTCTGTTTCTGTTGAGAATGTCACCTAACTAACCGTCAGATACTTCTCACTCGTTTTTGATGCCTGGAAGAAAATAGGATGACAACACAAAATATATGTTTAGATTGATAGTCAATCACACCACCCCTCGTATTGCTTTATTCACCCAATCAACCCATCATTTTATATCATAAATGGCACAACTAATTATATATTAATGTTCCTGTTTTCTCAACCACCAACTCAATCTCGAACACACGACTCAATAACACTGTTTTACTCGCTCTCGAACAATACGCAAATCAATACTCATCTCCCACTCTCAAATGCTACACAAATCAATACTCTTCTCTCTCTCTCTCTCTCTCTCAAATACTACACAATTAATACTCCTCTCTTAATCTCGGACGCTACACAATTTAATGTGTTTCGAACACACAAATCAAACAATGTTGAATCTCGAACATATAACAAAAAAAATATTAAAAACTCGATTGACAGTACTTGACTGTCCTCTCTCACTCGCTCGTTCTCGCGTTCTGAATTGAACTCTGCTCTCCTCTCTATCTCCTTCTCTCCTCACACGTTGCAACAAGGCAAACCACGCAATACTCACACATCTTGGCTCATCGAGCCATTTTCTCATTTCTCTATGACTTCTGCTATGAACAAAGTCTACTCTAGGGCTGCCGTGTTTAGCAATTGTTTAGTAAACGGAAACATTTTCCGTTTAAACGGAATAAATGTAAACGAAAACCGTTTATTGTTTTCTCAGGTAAACGAAAACGATAAACGGTTTCGTTTACGTTTAAACGGAACTAATAAACGGTTTATGAACTGTTTATAGAGAGATTGATGTATATTAGGGGCTTGGATGGTGATGTATGTGAAGACGGGGGAGGGATAATGGAAGTGTATTGGAGGTGTTTTGGAGGCTAATTGAGACTCATTCGAGTTTTATTAAACACTGCATTGGAAATACCTTGGACGTGAACGAACAGTGACGTCAATTGAGCTTTAATGAAATATAAATGTTAACACTGTGGTTAAACTTAGTGTGAGCAATTAAATGCAATTATTTAGAATGATAATGATGTCATTTTTATACCTTTTACTTCTGTTCTTGCTTAACTTAAACAAGAAGATTGAGTTAATATATAAAAATTGTATCACTTTGGACTTATCATTGGAATTTGCAAAGCGGGCTTTATAAAGTTGTAGAAATAGCAACAGGTGTAGCTTGAACAGAAACAAGAATCGACAATGCCATTTTCAACATAGAGTTTTGAACAAATCCTTGTTGTCTTGAGTTTAAATGTGTTAATAATGAACAATCATTAATAATTGTGGTTAAAATGAGTTTAAGTCACGAGGAAGTCCCAACCACTGTCATGGATGAACTGCAAACTGGCGTGTTAAACAACAAAAAGAGAAGTTGGGTACATTCCTACTTTACTCTGGATAAGAGCAGTCCCAAGCCGGAATTTGTATGTAACATCTGCAAGTAAGTTAAAGTTTGTCAGCTAAGAAGTAATATGGTTAAATAGTTAATAGTAGAATTCTTAACTTTACTCTCCCCCATTTTAGGAAACGGCTGACTCAGCTAAAGGATGGAAGCACAGGAAACCTTCACAATCATTTCAAATTAATGCACAGTTCAATTCATGATGAAAAAACTGGAAAGTCTACTCAAAAACGACCAAAAGGAGCTCCTGAGAATGAACAAACTGGCCACTCTAACATGATACTTACAAAGGATTCTTTCAAATCCGCCCTTGTGGAATTCGTTGTGGACACAAACCAGCCATTCAGCATCGTTGACAATCCGAAGTTCCAGAAGTTGGTTTACTTGATTTCTTAAGATTCTGTCGCTACTCAAATGCCGGCAAGAACCCTTATGACTTCAAATGTTCAAGAGCACTATGCAAGAATGAAACAAGTCATAATACAAGAGTTGGTTCAACTCAAGTCGAAGGTTTCTCTCGTCATTGATTGCTGGACTAGTTCAAATGCTGCTGCTTTATTGCTCGTTATATTGGCCAGGATTGGATACTGCGAACTTTTCCTTTGGATCTTACTGCACTCTCAGGCCCACACAGTGGAGACAACATAGCGCATGCATTGCTTCCAGTGGTATATGAGTTTGGAATAATCGAAAAAATTGGAACCATAACCACCGACAACGCTGGAAACATGGACACATTCTTTGCATCCTTTGCCAATCTGATGGAAGCGAAAGGTCAAACTTTTGACAAATGTAACCAGAGAGTACGATGTTTAGCGCATATTGTGAATTTGTCCGCCAAAAGTGCAATTGAATCGTTTGAAAAGGGTAATTACGCCCATTTACAAAAAGTATGTATTACTGAGGATTTTGGTATAAGTAATCATATTGTGCATTACATTCAAGCTTCTTTATTCCAGGTAAAAATGGACGGAGTCTGCAAAATCTACGGAAGGGTGTTAATGCAATTCGGTCATCCCCCCAGCGAAGAGAGGTTCTGAAAAATCTGTGTGAAACTCTAAAGTGTAAAGTTTTGACTCCAATCGCAGACGTCCCAACTAGATGGAATTCAACCTTTGATATGTTGGAGAGAGCAATTGAGATCAAAGCTGCTTATCAAGCGACTTTACAGGGAAAGGAAGATCTGCGACAGCTGCTGTTATCTGAAAAGGATTGGATTGTCTTAGCTGACCTGCTTCAGTTCCTCCAACCGATAAAAGAAGCAACTTTCATGATATCAAAGGAAAAGGTTCCGAATGTCGCCTCAGCAACAATAATTTATCAATACCTATTTACACATTTTGATAAGGCCAAACAGAGTACTTCCAGGTGGCTAGTCGAAATCGCAAAAGTCGCACACGCAAAACTGGAAAAATATTACCCTGACACGGATGGGAAGGCCTACGTCATTGGAACTAGTGGGTTTTTATATAAAACTTTATGTTATCATCGGATAGATTTTTTCTTCAACCGGACGACTAATAATGATTTTTTCTTAGTCTTACATCCTAGTTTCAAGTTGCAATGGTACAAGCAAGCAGGGTGGCCGGAATCATGGATTTCAAACTATAGCAAAATAATCCAACAAGAATGGCAGGTTAAGTACAGGAATAGTGCAGCCACTGGAGGCGAATCGCAGCTGTCTGGAAGTGATGACGGAGACTTCTTTAGTAGGCTCTACAAACAACAGATGGGAAGTGCAGCAAAAGCAGCTGTGGATGAATTGGCAAAGTATCTTGCAGAAGCAATTGTGCCAACAGAACACTTGAAAGCTCCAGGCTTGTTGGGATGGTGGAAGGTTAAATTTTTACAAAAATTGTACATAACAATATTTTTTCATAATTGAATTTTTAAACATTCGAAAAATGGAATGCATGTTTTTGATTTTAGATCCACGAAGGTGAATTTCCAGAGCTCTCAAAAATGGCAATGGACTATCTTTGTGTTGCCGGGTCGGGCGTTCCAGTTGAGTGTTTTTTTCAAAAGCTACCGATATTCTTACAGATAATCGACAGTCTCTCAGCAATGATAATATCAAAATGTTAATGTGTTTAAAGGTTTGGCAAAATATTTTTACACAGGAGTAAAACAAAACCAATGCAATTTAATTTTTTGTAAATGATGTTCAGATTTATATATGTATGCATTAAGATTTTTCGGAAACTGTAAATTAAATTATTGCATTTTTTAAACAACTAAAAACGTGGTTCTACTTCTTATGGGGTAAAAATTAAATTACCAATCACTCCTTGTAAATAAATAACATGTGCATCTATGATTTCTTGTGGCCTCAAACGTCACTCCATGATTCCTCCAGGGCTACTCCATGATTTCCAATGTTTCCATGATTCTCCTAAAGTGACTTCATGCTTCCTCAAAAATTTCTCATGGGCTTCCATCATACCCTGCTAGACCGTTTAAACATTTCAATAAACACGTTTTCCGTTTTTGTTTAGTAAACTAAACGGATTTCGTTTTCTGCTTGAGTTTAATAAACGGAAACTAAACGGTTAATAAACGGTTTAGCTAAACGGACAAAAACGGTTTAGTAAACAAATAAACGTAAACACGGCAGCCCTAGTCTACTCAATGCTCACAGATCTAACATCACTCCCGCCAATTAAACAACGGTAGTTGTTTAATTCATAAATTATCTACTTAATAGCAATCAACACTCTCTGTGGGTATGTGGGAAAACCCCTCCGTCTAACCCGAAATAAAAAAATGGAGGGGGGAAAACCACATACAACCCCCAAAAAGTAATAAAATCTAAGGGAGTTCCATTCGGCCACCTCGAAACCTCAAACTCATTAAAATCTCAAGGGTTTAATAACCCACTCATCAAAAATCACACGGGTTTAATAACCACCCTCGTTAAAATCTCATGGGTTTCCTAACCCTACTCGTTAAAGTCTCATGGGTTTCCTAACCCTACTCGTTAAAGTCTCATGGGTTTCCTAACCCTACTCGTTAAAGTCTCATGGGTTTCCTACCCCTACTCGTTAAAGTCTCATGGGTTTCCTAACCCTACTCGATAAAGTCTCATGGGTTTCCTAACCCTACTCGAAAAAATATAACGGGCTTTATACCGCTCTCACAAAAATATAACGGGCTTTACACCGTTCTCATAAAACTATAACGGACTTTATACCGCTCTCTCAAAAATATAACGGGCTTTACACCGCTCTAACAAAAATATAACGGACTTTATACCGCTCTCTCAAAAATATAACGGGCTTTACACCGCTCTAACAAAAATATAACGGGCTTTATACCGCTCTCTCAAAAATATAACGGGCTTTACACCGCTCTAACAAAAATATAACGGGCTTTATACCGCTCTCTCAAAAATATAACGGGCTTTACACCGCTCTCACAAAACTATAACGGGCTTTACACCGTTCTCATAAAACTCTAACGGGCTTTATACCGTCCTCGCAAAAATATAACGGGCTTTACACCGTTCTCACAAAACTCTAACTGGCGTTACACCGTTCTCATAAAAATATAACGGGCTTGATACCGTTCTATTAACTCTAACGGGCTTGATACCGTTCTCATTAAACTCTAACGGGCTTGATACCGTTCTATTAACTCTAACGGGCTTGATACCGTTCTCATTAAACTCTAACGGGCTTGATACCGTTCTATTAACTCTAACGGGCTTGATACCGTTCTCATTAAAATCTCGTTCTCAGCTCACCACGAACTACACGCTCACACTCAGGTTCGGTATTCATTTCACATGGAAATAACCGTTGCACTAATCTCATCGTCTTGTCACGTTGTGTTCTCACACTGGCTCACTCTCCATCTTTCCCAGGAATTAACTCCATAACCAAAGGCCCCTCGATTCTCCTCAGATTGTCAAATCTCACAAGCACCAACTCTCCAATACTCAGTCCTCGTTTCACCTTCTTTGGGTGCTGGTTCACCAACAGTGCCAGGTACTCTCGAACCGATCCCACTGCAATCCCAAGACTGATAAGACATGTGTACTCTCGTCTTGGAATTCATCAACATTGGAATACCATAGCCTTAACTCCATCTTCGCACTCTGTAGTTGCTTAGTTGCTTCTCTTCTGAATGTTAAATACTCTTCTTTTGTGTTCTCCGAACTTACACAGTTGTCAACTAAAGAGCGGCCAATAATTTTTCTCCAATCTCTTGTTTATCTTCAGAAAGGTGAGTAAGGTGGTATTGGAGTACGGCTCCCAATATGAACGGACTACAGGTAGCTCCAAACACGACAATGTCTAAACTCAACCACTTCCTCCATTTTCTCATCAAACCACCACAGGAATCTCATGGCATCTCGATCATCCACGTTTACTCCAATCATCTGAAAAGCTTTTCGGATGTCGGACACGAACGCTATCATCTTTTCTCGGAATCTCAAAATCAGGTCAGGAATGGCTTTGACGTAATTTTCCCCTGTGAACAGGCAATCATTCAATGAAGGAGACTTCCCCACTCGGCAAGATGCGTCAAACACAGGTCTCACTGGCGTTGTGGTGCTATCTTTAATCACGGGGCGATGAGGAAGGTAATGGATCAACTCAGAATCACAGGCAACTGACACTCGCTCAATGAATCCATCCTTTTCCCACTCATCAAAAATGGTGTTGTAGGCACCAAAATATTCTTCATTCTTCAGCTTATTGCTGACAGTCTGCAATTTTTGTAGGCTACAGGACGATTGGATGGAAGGATTGAGAGATTATTCTTCCATGGAAGTTTAACAAAATAGCGCCCATCATCTGCTCTAGAAATATTCTCCATGAATTTTCCAGTCTCAAGCTCTTGCCTCATCTTCTCAGATTTCTCTTGACTAGGGTCTTCTACTCCAATTGCTTCTAATTCCCATAACTTGTCAATGTTGGCATCTTGCACCGACATCGACAAACACTGATTTGCTAAGTTATCTCTTACAGAGTTAGTCACATCTCCCATCAATGTCCAAACTCGGTGTGAACAGCAACTGCTCCTCGTTCTGTCTTCTCAATTTTTCCAGTGATTATTGAAGCATAAACATCAGCTCCAATTAACAGCTCAACTTCTTTTTTCTCTGCATCCACATCACTCAGGAAGACATTTTTCTTCTGCAACTCTTTCAAAATATCTGGATGCTGTTTGGAAACAATTGGTAGTATTCCACAAATTTTCTCACTATCCCTCATCTCGAACTTCTTTCTAAAATTACGGTTGAGTGATGATAACTCTATCTCATATTTGTTGTGTGTGACAGTTGAATGCACCACTCGCTCAACTCCAACTGATGTTAGCTCAAGGGCTATTGCTGTTGATTTAAGAGTATAACTTTTTTGTGATCCACTGTCAACAAAAGCTCGATCAACTTTGCTTCTTCCTCCACAATTTACACGCAACAATAAGGTTTGGAGTGCAGCTCCACTCGAACACTCAACGCCCGAACACAACAGCACCGCCAAGCCCCTTCGTCTCATATTTTTTTCTCATCCCACTCTTTGTCTTCATCGTCAACAGCTACACACACGCCACACGTCAATGCTCTTCAAACAAAATCTCCAGCTCACGGTAAACTCCCGCCGTACGGGCCTCAACGCTCTCTTCAACACCTCCACTATCCTCCAGGCACCTTCTCACATCACGTCAAGGGGTCACCATATGTTGAGAATGTCACCTAACTAACCGTCAGATACTTCTCACTCGTTTTTGATGCCTGGAAGAAAATAGGATGACAACACAAAATATATGTTTAGATTGATAGTCAATCACACCACCCCTCGTATTGCTTTATTCACCCAATCAACCCATCATTTTATATCATAAATGGCACAACTAATTATATATTAATGTTCCTGTTTTCTCAACCACCAACTCAATCTCGAACACACGACTCAATAACACTGTTTTACTCGCTCTCGAACAATACGCAAATCAATACTCATCTCCCACTCTCAAATGCTACACAAATCAATACTCTTCTCTCTCTCTCTCTCTCTCTCAAATACTACACAATTAATACTCCTCTCTTAATCTCGGACGCTACACAATTTAATGTGTTTCGAACACACAAATCAAACAATGTTGAATCTCGAACATATAACAAAAAAAATATTAAAAACTCGATTGACAGTACTTGACTGTCCTCTCTCACTCGCTCGTTCTCGCGTTCTGAATTGAACTCTGCTCTCCTCTCTATCTCCTTCTCTCCTCACACGTTGCAACAAGGCAAACCACGCAATACTCACACATCTTGGCTCATCGAGCCATTTTCTCATTTCTCTATGACTTCTGCTATGAACAAAGTCTACTCAATGCTCACAGATCTAACAGTTTCTGTGTCTGAGCAACAGCCTTTTTGAAATCGTAGGAGTTTGAGTTTTGTCAGATTTGGAAATAGCTGCAAAAACTGTTTGAGCAACCCCAACTCTTGTTCATCATGGGGATAGAATATTCCCAATGTATGCATATGTGGAAATGAAAGGGAAAAATCTTCATCATTTCTCTCCTCCACTGCCCAACAGAGAGGTTGACTCCGTTGACCGTACGACCACGACCTCTTAAAGTCAAACTGAAGGTTAGTCAATGTATTTGTAAAGTTGCCAATGAAACGTAACAAAACTTTGAGTTCCTTATCATCTTTGAAAGTGTCAAAGGAGATAGTTTCAAGGTTCGAGAATACGTTAGAATTTTCTGCTTTAGAAAATATGATCCAATCGAAATCTTCCATAAATTTCACTTGCTTCAACATTGGAAATTGTGGAAGGCGAAGGGGTGTACGCTTTCGGTATCGGAAGGGGCCTACCGATTCATTCCCACCGGACCATTCATTAAAGACGTCACTATGAAGACTTGTAAGGCTTCTGGCGTATGGTGATAAGAGCCAGGTGTAAACGTCATGAAAGTCATCAAACATATCTTCGCTGTTAAGTGGAGTACGAAGGTCTGCTACTCTTATGTATTTCAATTTTGGCAGAGGAGCCAACAAAGGATCAATAGTAAGTGCCACATATTGGAAATACTCTTTTGCAAAGGTGATTGAGTTCAATTCAATTGCTTGTAAATTTGGCGTATTCTTGAGTATAGACTGAAAAATTTGTGGTGTTACTGTGATACGACTTATCGTCATTGAGTTGAGGAAGTGTCCAGTCTTGGAGAAGAAATTTTCAACGCGAATCAGGGTATCCCCTTCAGAAAAACGGCGGCGCGGGTTAAACCCAAGGTACACAGACTTCGTTGGAAATGGACATCCAACATAGTTACCGGAATAAATTTTGGGGTTACAGGCAGCCATAGACAATTTTGATGATGAAATAAGCTGCAAGTAAGGAAAAGTTTCCATAGTGTTTGGACTGTAATCAGGAATATCAGGATCCCATTTTGTATATTTTTCTAGACTCTTCCGTTCCAAAACCCTGTCCATTGAAATCTTCCATTTGGTGTGAACTGCTCGGCAATTTAACAGTGTGCGCTTTGATTCTATGTTGTTAAAATGATTTCTGAAATCTAACTTCTCAAAAATTAGCTCCAGTACCTAAAACCAGAACGCAAATAAAATAAAAAATGTAGTATATTAATATGTATTATACTTTTTAACTGTTTCAGTTGACCTTCACTAAATAAATAATTATGCTTGTAATAATCTCAAGATTTACCAAATCAGGCAACTCAATCCATTGGGGGCACTGAAGTGGAGAGCCAGAATCCACGGGTGTATTATGATTTCCTTCCATATTAGGAATACTTTTTTTTAATTCAAAAACTTGCTAATTATTAATTTAACGTATCTAAAGTGAATTTTATTCCTTCTTCTTTCCCTAGCCAGATCAGATGTAAACAAAAAGCAGTGCGTATGAGTATTGTAGAGTAGAGGAGAAAATATCAAAGCCTGATGCTATGTTGTTTGGTCACAGAAAAAGAGTACAAGATAAAAATGTGACTTGCACACAAAACTTGTTTTTTGTCTGCAAGGATTGCATAACTATGTATTGCTTCAAAATTCGAGCAGCCACCAACCTGTTGATAGTTAAAAGCACATGAATATGTAGTATCTCACGGCTTATAAAAGTTGTAAAATGTTGTCTACCAATAATATAATAACCAGGATGAAAAGGATCTTGGTGAGTAAGTAGCTGAGCTCAAACCTAGACGATAAGGATGGGCACAAAGGGTTGCCTGTTATAGGCAAAACTTTCTTGCAAATATATCGCAGCTATGTATATATGGTTTTCCTTCAGAGTGACGACGCATGTGGTTTGACAATATGTACCTTTTCTTCTTATGAATTCCCCTAAAACACCAACAAAAAAGCTGTTTTCTAACTGCTATTAATGAAATCATGCATGTATGACATATATTTTTCGGACCCAAAAGTCATTAAAATTTGAACGTAAGTTTAGAAAAATCCACAAATAATTAGGACACTTGTCACTTTTTGTCACGCTGTTTGTCTCGCCTTCTCCCTTCCATAAATACGAAATGGGAAAACTACATGTTGTACTTTCACCAAATGGAATATCAGCAAGGCACCGAGACACTTGCCGTTCCCCACGAATCATTTCTTTCAAGATTTGTGACAATTCAAGGAGCAGACCTTTCAGCAATAGCAAATCCGAACGAGACCAAAGAGGCGCGTACCGTTACTCAACACACATTCAATATCATAATCAGCCAGTTAGGAAATAGATTTCCGCTGTCAGAGTTTGGAGACTTTGGACATACCAATGTAAATCTGGAAGGATTCATCCTGCCGTCACGCTCTGTCTTTCTTTTCATTTCTACAAACTGGAATAAAGAAACCAAAAGAAACAACCGTGAGCTAGCAAGATGGGATGACTTTCTACCAATATTTTCATCCCTCAAGGTTATTCTCACTTTGTCCCGTTTCTTCAAATGTTCATGGAATAGAACAAGGGTCACCGTAATTTGTGCAGGATATTGTTCCACTCGTCCAAGAAAACTGGAAAGCTTTGAAAAACTACTTTCTAACGGATTCTACTCAGCCCATCGCACTTTCTTTTGGAATGGAGGTTGGAAGCGTGTTCGTGGGCTCTTCAATATTCCATTTAACAATGATCGTATAACGCTCGATCAATGGGTGGATAAACAAAAATGATATCGTAAAATAATAGCTAACCAACGGTGTACAGCGGACGTGATGACCTTACAACTGTGCGCCGCTTCACATACATGACCATGATTTTGTATAAGATGTCACCAGAAAACTATGCGCGCTTTAATCTTTACAATCCTTTTGCTGGTCCCGAACTCCTTTCTTCGAATTCAGGCATCTCTGACTTGGATGAATTTCCACTGTTTTTCTACAGCATGGTAGCGTTGAGGGAATTCGGTTATTGGAGCATTATTTACTGCCCACATCTGAACTCAGAACGAGGGGATTTCCTGTCCTTCACGGTGTGGTACGAACCCTTGCCCACAAACATATGGGCTGGAATTCTAATAATACTGGGACTAGCAATGAGCTGCATGATGATAAGGCGACGTCGAATGGACTTGATGTTGTACGATCTTCTCCACTATTGGGCTGCAGTATTTGATGCATCCGTCCATCCTCGCTACTTTGTTGTTATTTGCTGCATTGCGTTCCTCCTCTCACAAATATATTCAAACGGGCTGACAAGTATCATCACGGTCGCAATACCAGTCAAAGGATTTAAAACTATTAACGAGTTTCTAGATGCCAGATACCAGATCTTATTTGAACCAGCCTCCGCCGTAGAAATGTCTGTTGAGATGACTTTTGGTGATGATTTCAAAGCATTGGGGCTACCTATTGAAAAGGCTTTTCACATTCTACCTGAAAATTTGAATGGCAATGAAGATCGGATGATAATGGAATACTTGGCGAAAAAATACAAACCGTTTGGATTCATGACGGGTGCAGGGTGGTACTCAAAATTTTATGTGGCTAGGACAACACATGACCTGCGAAAAAAATATGACAAATCAATCACATGCTTTCGAGTGGAACAAAATCTATTTCCACAACAGGTGCATTGGATAATGAAAACGGAAAATCAGCACTGGGCATACATAACTCTTCAGCGAATCATTTCGTCGGGACTGATGCACAAGTGGGATGAGCTCTCTATGTGGCATGCCATGCTTGAGAATAAGCTTAATCATAAATATACTCCTGACTCGGAAACAGTTGGCATTTCTAAATTCATGGCGATGATTCTCATATGGAGTGCTCTCACGATTTTGGCTTCTGTCAGCTTTTTGAATGAAAACCGTGAGCAAGTGCAGGAGGCTCTGTACCGTACGTATCTTTGGCTGTGCAATTATGTTAGGGAAATATGGAAAATGCTGAAAGTCCAATTTAATTGTCGTACCCTGATACTTTGCGTTAGAAAAATAAGAGGCATACAATGAATGAGTCTAGGTTGGAACTTATAAAGTTTTAGCTTATAATGCACGAACTCATAATGTGCAAAACATATCATATATTTATTTCCGTGTCAATGTGGAATATGATAAAATATTTGTATTTCAACTACAATCGGTTGAACAAATGACACAATGCTTTATCACATGTATTTAATTTTATATTTTAATTTTTACTAAAAACAATTAACTAAATCATATACATATAACAATATTATATTACAGATAAATTATAATGTATGTAAAGGTTAAAAGTAGAAAGTAGTTGATAGTCCTTTGATAGTTAATAGCCTCGTAATCATTTGATTGTTGCGTGTCATTTGTTGAAATAAAACTATTTCCTAGTGGCTAGTTTTAATCTTGGAACTTTTAGTAGTCTAATTACAACAAAATATCATGATAGCCATAATTTAATTCTGTTCTGTTTTATGTTTTAAATGTATTTTTAAAAAAGTTTTTTGTACAATATGGAGCAATTTTATAATTCAAGTTCTACCCAAGAGGTAGGCAACCTCTGTTATATTGCAAAGAAAATGTTAAAACAAGCATTGACAGGAACCAGTCAAATTATTTTAGCACCTTAAATGGATCTGATACGGCCTTGTTATAACTTGATACTTTACTGCCCAGCTGATAACACCCTTCCGACCATCAAAGTAGTTCAACTTGTCAAATGTTAAAGGCGGTTTCTCGATAATGCTTCTTAATGACCAGTTGTTTCACGAAAGCAATAAAATAAGGATCGTTTTAATTATGCACTCGATGGATTATTACTGAATAACTAGTACTGGACACATGGATGGTACTGGACGCTGAATAATGGACTAAACTACCATCTAAATAGCTTTGATGAAGCTTAGTAATTAGCAAAGGTTTCTGTCGTGATCAAGTATTAAGTGTGGAATACACTTGAGGAATATGCAAACACAGAAAAACCAAGCAAAGCAACATTCACAGTTACACAAAAATCAAAATGATATATAGTTGATAGTGGACTATTTTGGAGTATCCTTCAATCTATTTGATACAAGTTTGTATGATGATGCATATCATTACATCACATATGGCTGTAGGCATACGCATTTTCTTTGTGTATACTAATTCTCGTAGAGAATTCCCTACATTTGAAACACTACATCGCTTATAAATAGAGATCACGATATGAACTCTACTCGTTATCTAAATCTTTAACATTAGAATCATACATTAGTTCAGCGATTTGCAGGTAGATATACGATGTAGATATCATATCGATTTATATTCGAGTTTTGATTGTAGTAAATTTTGAACTAGACGCTACGAACTCACTATAACTATGTGTTGCATGGGTTATCTTCAAATAATGGTTTCAGAACTCGCGACAGTTATGAATTATATGGTGAAAACTGTCCAATGATTCTCCCTAAAAAATTCCACAATCTAAATCAGGTAAAAGGAAAGGAGACACAGTTATATATTTTTCAGCATTCCAATTCCAGATTTTTACCATGATTAGCTGAACATATCTAATACTTTTTGTACAACCAGTTTTGATGAAAAAGTGTTATAAACTTAATAACGAAATAATGTTTTTTTTGTTCATGAGCCACTCGCTTGAATAAATTTCCCATATTGGAAGAAAAGATAAAAAGTAAAATTGTTTTTATAACAATGCTAAAGTATAAATGTGACTACTAAAAGCATTTTTATGATTTTCAGTTTCGGAGTGTCAAATATTATTACAAGTTTTATGAAATGGTGCTCCAACCAAAATAATTTTCTGCAAAAGGAGTCTTCATTATTTATGTATCTTAGCTTCAATTCTTTTACAACTAGTGACACTTGTGAATTATTTAAGGTAAAAACCGTCCAACATCTCCCAAAAAAACTTCATGATCTAATCAAGATACAACGAAATGAGATGCAGCTATGTTTTTACAATATTCCAATTCCAGTAGCCGAACATACCAAATACTTGACCAGTTTTGATGGAAAAGTGTTATAAAAGTAAAATTGAAATAATAATTTTATTGTTCATGGGCCACTCGCTTGGTTTTTAGCTTCGGAATGTCAAATATTATTACAATTTGTAGAAAAGATTGTCTCTCGTTTTGGCAAAAAACTTATTTTAAACGTTTTGGCAACAAAAAATAGGGGCTTGAATTGAGCCTTTTCATGATGGTGAACGCTTAAAACCCAAAGTATGAGTTTTGGTGAAAATGAAAATTCATTTATATTATTATACAAGTCATGGTTTTATATTCTAAATTAAAATCTATTAAAAATTAAAACGTATTCAGGTACAATATAAAACAAAAGTCAACATATTTTTTGCAATAAATTTTATCACTCAGGATCCAGATTTTTTGCGCCTTCAGCCACGCCAAAAACTGAGACATGAGATTCGGCTCCGGATTTCAGAGCAGATTTCATATTGGCTTTGGTCGTGATTCTTCTACCGGGGCCGGAAGACTGAAATTTTTCGCAAATAAATAAAATATGCAACAAGCAAGCCCGGCCAAATTGGATATTAACTAAAAAACAAAATAGTCTTTCAGTTTCCTTCTTTTCGACTTTGTCATTTTGAAATAATCAACTATCTCCTGTCATTGTTATGTATTGTATCATACCAGTTCCATATTCCTGATTCTATTGTTTAATGATATTGTAGAAAGCTTTGTGGTGACACGCAACGTAAACATTTACCAGTCAAAAGGACGTAACATTTGATGCTTTCAATCTTTATGGTTTGAAAAACTATTAAACTTTTTAGCCAAATATGTTAGCTTCGTCTAAGCTTTAAATTTCTATCATGACAAACCATATAAAGTTATGCGCTTATCCTTACTTTGTGTTTTAACATATTCCATAAAATTTCAAATTCAAGACTTGAATTATTTACGATCGGCTTACGATACAAAGAAATGATAGTGCTTATCACTAGAGCTGTCCAAAAAATGTAACGGAAGCCATAAAATGATGTGTATGGGCATAGACTTCAAAAATATGTTGTCAAATATTTAATAAAACCGAAATAAAATACTAAATGATTTGACAAAATCTCGTTCTCTTTATAAACGATTTACTTTCTAGTTAAATGCTAATGATTTAATCGTGTTTGGAATTATTCAGAAAAATAAACAATAATGCGATAATTATTTTTGGCGTGATGTTGTGATAGAAAATATTTCGCCAAATATTTTCGTCAAATCAATGACAAACCGCTAAAGTTAACAAAAATTAAGTCATTCGCTCATACGAAGTTATATGAAATACGCATTTATATGCGTTGGACAGGTCTAATCTTCCACATGGGCAAAAAAACGTGCTATTTAATGTCCTGGGTCACAGGTCAGGTCAGTGTTTTTGAATAGTAAGGTATAGGGAAGGTACTGGTGAGACTAGATCAGTAATACTATTTTTGAAAGTTTTTGATAACCCCAACCAGGGCCCCGCCTACAATAGCACAAGCTAGGCCGGATTGCTAGGCCGGACCGCTGACACGGGCCGTACCGACCCAATAAAAACTCGGCTTATAAATCTAAATGCTTGACTTGAAATCTTAAAAAAGAGGTTTCATTGACCCTTACTTCATATTTTGCACGTTTAATTTTCACCAGCTGTAGCAATCACACTTCAGCCGTTTATTTTACAAATTCACTCTTTCATCATTCCGGTTAGCCTTGTAATTTCATTCAATTTCTATAAAAACTTGTTGGTCAAAATCTTTTGAAAACGTAGAAATTGAAGGAGAGTTGTAAAACTAAAACAATAATAGGTCACTCATAAAATAAAAACCTCAAATCCATGGCACATAAAGGGAAGTAAGCGGCTCTGCCGGTTATGGAATTTGTTAAGGTGGGTTGCGATTGCGTCCGTGAGCGTGCGCGATTTCCGGTAATTTTTAGCCTCTTAGAGCACGATTTTTAATTTGAGGCTTTTGAGGCTTTTACTGATGAAATTTTAAACAAAATACATTTCCTGGTGGCAAAAATGTTAATCTAAGTTGTGTTTACTGATTATACTGTAAACATAACAAGAAAACCGTTAAGTAATTGTGAGGTTTTTGCCCCATCAAAAAAAAATGGGTTCAAATATAGATTCCGGGTTTTTTAGGAATCCGGAAGGCGAATTTCCATGCCCAGCCTCTGCAAAGATAAGAGAAAAGAAGTTGGAATTGAAAAGTCAGAACGAGATGCCGTAATAACTTCAAGGTTTTTCCGGAAGGAAACTACGTCAACTAAACGGGACGAGAGTTAGTGCAACAAGTTATTATATGATGCTTGTCTATTCTCCAATTGCCATTTTAGACATTTTAGTCAAGTATGGACTGCGTCAACAGTTTTCCATTGTTGCCACGGCCCTCTAAATTTTATCACACTTCCAGTGACAGCTGCAAGTAACGATGGGCATTCTTTAAGTTGAAGATTTTCAAAAACTGTTTAAGATCTATAATGGGACAACAGCGATTAAGTAACCTCTCTATTCTTCTATTGAAAATCAAATATGAAAGACATTTGTTTAGGAGTGTTGCTATATAATTAATTGTTACAAAAAAGAAAGCTACTCACAGTAAATTCACTTGCTAAAACCGAATCATCTCATACTTATTAGCATATTATGTGCAATCCGTACCTCAAGTCATTGCCAGGCCGTACTTAGACATGGCCGGGCCCTGACCCCAACGAGACCTATGACCATGATAAGGTCAAATATTTTTTACATAGCAAGGTATGGGTTGTGATGCATCAAAATAAAACTACTGGAAAGAACAGTCCAAATTCTTAGGTGACCCCAGTGTGACCTTTGACCGCATAAAAGTAACAAATTCACTGACCATCTCAAAGTTAATACTCCAAACGTTTCACTTTCCGAATGAAGATAGGGCTGTATTGAGTCTAATCTGAGGTCAAATATCATATATACATTTATGGTCAGCTCTCCACTCGGAATGATAGTAGCCGTAGGCGTTGTCGTGAGCTCCTCCGCGAGAATAGGATAGACTCAAGATGATTTCTAGAGCAAGAGTTGCCCACTGATTTTTGCGTGATAAAAATTGGCTGAAAGTCTAATTAAGTAATTTAAAAAAATTCTAATTTTACCACAGAATCCCCATCCAACCAACTTACTTGAAATTTTGCACGAGCTGAACTCATGGCGAACAGGGCTTTTCACGGGTAGAATAATATTTTATTCCAACCTCTATATATACTATCCTACAAAAGCCACTCTTCAATTTCATGGTAAAACAACTTTGTTCGCCTTACACGCTAAATCTCGGTTCAGCAGCATAGTCTTTTACGCATGAAGCGGTAAAGACAAACAACAGGCAGTTTTGTTTTGTTGCTTGTCATTTTATCCTATCCTTGCTTTGCTTTAGAGCTGCAATACAAGTGAAGTGTTCTCAGTTCTTTCTACCATGATATAGTAAATATTTAATGTATTCACCTTGGTTCTTCTACACCACATGTACTTATAACTTCTTTCTATTCAATTGAACAAAATTAAATCAAGCTTGGTTGCGTAATCATTATCAGTTTGACTATCTTGAGTACTTATCAATAACAAAAGCAATGGAACAACAACCAAGCCCATTGGTGGGGCAGAAGAATCCTCTGCTCATCCCAGTGGTAAGTGCATTCATTACATACATATAATTATTTATCATATGTTAGTTAAGTTAATGAAACAAGGCAATGATGACATTTTTATTGAATTAATTTTTCTGCAATTTCATGTTTTACTGTGCTTTTATTTCAGGTACTGGATACGCTCTTCAAACTCATGCCATTCAACCATTCTGACTTTGCCAAGTATCGTTTTGTCTGCAAAGAATGGTACAATGGAAGTCTTCCAATCTGGCGTAAAAAGGCGCTTCTTTACACCAACAACTGGAAGGCTGCTGACCTTGAAGATACTGGAATCACCTCCATTTCTTATGAGCAATACTTGGCCCTCCTTGAGCTGCCGGACGACTCGGATCTTTTTCGGATGAGAAAGTATCCCTATAATCGTTACTTTCTCAATCACTGGAATATGGAGGGGTTGAAACTGCAACCTCTCAATTTTTTGATAAGGTTGGTCCACTGATGATCCACCTGACTATGGAATACTGTCGCTTTGAAACTCGTGATGATTTCCGGAAGGCTATTTTTGAGCTAACACCTCAGCTCAAGAGCTTAACACTATCTAGAAACCGTTGCGATTTTTATCATCTCGTTAGACCGGAGCATGCGAAGCCTTTAAAGGTTCAACCAAACCTTGTTGAATTTGTCGTTAAAATCGAACGCGAAACATATAACTCATATGAGCTTCCAATTACCTGGAAGGAGTTTTTTCTCCAGTTTCCCAACATAAATACACTCGACATCCAGTGGATAAGTGAAGATAATCCTGCTAGGAAACTGTGTGAATTGCTCAACACATTGCAAGTTATACGGAGTGAATTTGGAGACCACTATTTTGCTAAGATGGAAAACATTTTCATTCAAAATGTGTAAGTCAAAAGTCTAAAACTGCTTATTCTAAAATACAATTTATAAATTTAACTCAAATCAAATCACATTCTAAATGGCTTTAATTTCTTTTCAATAGGAGCACAATGTCAGTGTTAAGGTCATGTGATCTCTTGATTTCACTGTGCCGGCTCAATTTTCCACTGAAAAAGTTGTCATTTGACGCCGGAGTGGACACTGCTCAAGCTGCTTTTGAACTGATTTTGGGAGCCCATTTCGAAACTCTCACAAACCTTGAGATTGTTAGAGGACGGTATGCACTCCCATTCAGGATCGAATCTCTTCCTAATCAATTCCAAGTGCTGACTCAGTTGAAGCTTGCTGGGCCAGTCTTTCCAAATCTCAACTTCCTCAAGAATATGCCCAATTTGGAGTCTCTTGTTTTGCAGCAGGGATACGGTAAAACTCCAGTATTTCTCTCTTCCGTCTATTTCAAGTATTTTCCCTGAATATATCTGAAATTATAATGTTTTGTGTCATCAGCAGATGATCGGTTTGAAAAGCCAACTCATGATGTGGAGGACAAAGATCTCATTGACTTCCAAAAAGTACACATGGTTCATGCTTATCAACTTAGACCACCTTATAAGATCATCCGACACACGGACTTTAGTGTGCTCACTGGCACCCAGCTTCCCAACATGAAGAAACTTTTTTTGGTGGGCAAAGAGGTGGTCACCGGAAGCCAGGTGGCAGAGCTTGGAAAACTTATGCCCAACTTAACCAGTCTCCGCCTCGGACTGGGAGATGACGGCTTTAGAATGGTGTGCCAAACCTGGAAGGAACTGCTAACGTTGGAGATTCGTCCTTATCAAGTGACTGAGAAGGGGCTTTTGGGCAAAATCAATAAAAATGGAAGAATGTTTCAGCTGCCTAATTTATCGGATTTGAAGTGTAAGCTGACTTTGTTACAATACAAATACAACACCTCATTTTATTTTAGATGAATATATTAATATTTAGCATAATTAAATAATTAATCATTCATTTTATTTCAGCACTGGAAACATTTAGAATGGGTTATTTTCATGAGCATGAAACCTTTCAAGGAATGCTGTCCAGGAACTCAATCCTTAATGGAATTCTTCAACTGGGGTACCTAAAAGGGGTAACCCTTTACCTTTCACCAAAGGTATGCGTTCATGCTTTTCATGAACTTTCTATTTCTTTTGAAGCAATTCAATATATTAAACAGTAATCAATAATAATTATAACCTAACAATAAATTATATCCGTTTATCCCTCAGGTCAGTGACAAAGTGTACAATCAACTTGTGGGAAAATTTCCTGCTAACGGAACTCAAATATTTAGGGAGACATTGCCTTAAAGCAGTCTGTAATGTGTTGCCAAAAATATATTTCGGGTGGGGAGTAGAAACATTTTTTTACATCTATTGGATAAACTGGAGTTTGTTAATAATACATTATTGATTAAATATGAAGTATCCATAACGAGTTAATCAAAACATCTGTTTTAAGTATCCTTTTGGTGGAATTACATTTTGAAATATATTTAAGTTTTAAAATTTTAAATTCGGGAAGCTATATGTCGAAAATAGTTTCCTTTTTATTTACAAAGGACTAACCTTAATCCAATGGAAATCTTTTTTTAGGATTCAATTAAAGAATAACATAAAAATTATCGTGAAGCACATGTGAATTATTGTAAATCAAGTGTATACAAAATTAAGCATAAAAGACTTATCGTTAGTGACGTGCTCTGTTCACATATATATGAGCATATACGTCGTGCGCTTTATAGTTCGTATATAACAGTATGTATGTATTAAGTATAGGTAACTACTTCTACTTCATTTCTCACATGTAAGCCAACAACCAAGTATGTTTGATGATCATGATGATGTATGATTTCCTATTATATTGCGAACTACATATATGAATATGTATATTCCCCCACTTCAATGTGAGTACTATTTTCAATCTCTTGTACACTAGCAAAGCATAGACGTAGAAGCCCTGGCAATTGGTACGTGGTTAATTGATAAATTACGAAACCCTAATATGAAGTACATCCCATCCACATGAAGTAAATGTGAGGCAATCTTAATTTGTAGTTTTTGATATCCATGTTTCCAATAAAATGACATTTGAAACTCTATATAATTTCTGGCCATTGGTCAGTTTACCTGATAATAATATTTTTTTATCCATTTAGTTTATTGCAATTGAAAAATGCTATTGAAACTAAAACTAATTTTGTTGTAAACTGGATTTAACATGCACTCAAAATTGAAAACTTAATTAAACTCTGTTCTAAGTTTATTAATATTTTAAATGGTGAACATGTTCCCTGAAAGAAGGTTAATGTTAAAAAAATCCCAGACGCGCTGTGCAAATACGCTTGGTTCCAAGGGTTATGAAAACAATTGTCTGAAAATAGATTTCATAAACTTCTAGTGTACCTTTGACTAAATAAAGCTTACTCTTACAGCTACAAGACATCCTACTGTACAAGCATATAACATGGAGATAGGAGAGTCATTTGTCACTTCCTACATCATTTACCAAAAAGTAGTGGATTTGTCTGCTATGATACGAAAAATGACAAACTTTGGAAGAGTGGAAGTATTATACGTTACTGTAACTAAACCAAACATTATAGTTTTTCGATATTTCCTCAATTAATATTTTAGTGAGAAACCAGTTTCCTGACTTCATTTTTTGTCGTATAATTTTTGTGGCTCATGGTAAAATGTCAATATTGTTTATTCAGCTATCACATACCTCACAATAGTCAGAATCTTCCCATATTGGTTTCTTAGTACGTTGATTTTCCATTTTCGTTACATATTTCTGTAGCTCAGTATCCATTGCTCATTGTAAGTTTTGTAAGTATGCACGTCTGAAACTTTTGGATCCGCCGATAAAAGCCAAAAAACCCGCTGAGATGAATAGATAAAACCAAAAACGTCTGTAACAGAAGAAAATAAATATTGGGATAGATTCCTTTTCTGGTGAATATGTTTTGTGGCTGTACAGGGACGTAACCCATTGTTTTAATCAAAATTCCGGGTAATGTATGCCATCCAAATTCACAGTTGTAGTAATGTAAAAAGCAGCTGTGAAAATGAATAAGTAATTTATGCTCAATCTAGTTTTTTCAAGGACTTGCTTAACATAAAAGTCTCCGTCGACCTATAGAATCATAAATATTTCAGAATGTGTTAAGTTGAAGTAAGAGGATTGCAAAAAGTTTGAAGGAAAAATATCGAACACATCATATTTCGTATTTCGAGATGTTTGATAGCGTTTTCTTGGGAAGAAACAAAACCAATTAGATTAATATCTATAATTCAAATTCATTTGCATAAAACGATGGACAACTGTTTTTACTAATGGATTTTAACTTGGTTTAAAACTCATTTGTCATTTAATAAATAAACCTGCTCATGCCAAACAAATTTTATAAATTGAAGTTGGATACATACGAACTGAAATGGATTTTTATACAAAATGTTATCCCTTTCGCCAATTCAAACATTTTTCACTGATGGTTTTACGATGGAAGGTTTTTCCGTGAAGTTCTGGCCTGGTTGAGCATCATTTTTGTCTGGATTAACAAAATCCCTTTTTATGTTTTCGCTTGTAAAAAATTAATGAAAAACTCTCGCCATTCCACCACCTGTAATATTTATCAGGCCGTAAAAACAACGGACTATTGCCTCTGATTTTGGTAACATTAAAAATTGAACACGTGGGCATGTTTCACTTCCAAATCGTTGGCACGTGGATGTCCTTTTTTTCACCTTCTTTATCAATCCAGACACCATTTGCTTGGCATTAGAGAAAGTTCAGTCTGTGGCACTCTGCTCTGGCAGCATCAAAGCTGAAAAATGTTGATTCAGGAAAAGTTAATCCGTTTTATGCGAATTCACTTCAAGGCGCAACATCTACATGGAAATTTTCCATTAAAATTCGCCTCCAACCAAAATCTCACTGTTACCAGTTGGGGAGCACAAAAATGGGAAAATTTGAAAACGATTCTATACACGTTTTATGTAATTGTCTTGTGGTTTCAATTACTACGGGAAGGAAGCAGGGTGCCGCTGGTGACTTCACTGGAGAGCTTATTGTGCGCAACTACATTTGTCGTTAACATTTTCACAAAATATATTGTTTACAAACGACGAGAAAACCTTGCTGAGGTATTTCGACTTTTTGTGAATTTTGAAAAGCGTCTTCAAAATGGTAAGTGATGCTTTTATTTAAACTTCAAAATGAAAAAAAATGCATTACACATTTTTTCTCACACTTTCAGATTTCTCCGAGTTAGAGATGGCGAAAGGAACGGAAGTACGATTGATGAAGCTCGTTCTTATATGTGGAATAGTTTATGCACCAACAACCTCTTTTGCCATCGTTTTAATGAGGTGGACTACGCCCTGTAATTCATTAACATTTGGGTACTCTTTAATTCCGGAATGCAGCACAGATGTAGATACACAAGCAGAGTGGAAAATTACTTCAGTTGTGATGCTTGTATCAATTTGTATTTTGGCATTTTGGTTTACTATCGATGGAAATGGGACCTACGCTGTTTTTCTCATGGACTTCTCCTTCATACAGGCATACTGCTTGCGTCGCTATGTTCAATACATCACTCAACTACTTGGAAAAAAGCCAGAAAAATCAAGAATAAACTTGCCCTACTATAGACAAGTGGAAATTTTGAGTCGATACTACAACCTGATTCAGCAGGATGGATTGATAATGTCTAACGTATTTCTGATGATGATTGGGCAAATTATTAGCTTCTATGCTATAATTTCTCTCGGATTTAAAATGTCAATTCCACAACTAATGTTTTTCCTGACGTGTGCTCAAGACGCATTTGTTATTTTGATGATGTACGCAACCATCATGGGACAACTGTATGCTGCTAGTGGACAAATAAATGGGTTGGTTAAGGAGCAGATGTTGCTAAAGGTGATAAAAACTGGGGAGGAAAAATGGATTGTGAGATACATGAAGTCTTTTAGACCGCTCAAATCTTACATGGGCTATGTGAATTATGTGGAGGAACTAACTCCTTTGGAAATGTTTAATTTTTGTGCAGATCAACTGGTTGGTTTACTTTTGTTACAGTAATTTATGATAAACGATTTTTGAGCGAATTGGTTAACTATGTGTGACCTAAATAATTATTACGCCCTTAATGAAATGGATAGTATTAAAAGGTAAGCGAAAGCAAACACAAAATTATAGAGTCGTAAATAAGGTTTAATTTTACCGCTGAAATCTTACACTAGAATTTTTGTATATGAAATTAGAGCTTATCCTTTATGGGAATATTATTTATATGTATACCTCATAAATCATCATTTTGTTGTATTTTTCTCGAGGTACTTCCTTGTATTTTTTGTTTGATGATATGTATCCATCCATATTTGACTTTTTCTTTTGTAAAATAGAGAATATTGAATGAAAATGTTCAATACCACGCGCATTCTTGTATGCATTTTTGTAGGCGTTCCACTCCGCACTGCACGTCAGGGTTACAATTCAGGTCCAGAAATGTATTGTTTAGACTCTTCCATGTGTTCCCAAGTATTTCTACAAAAAAATGACAAGTGACAAGTAGTAATATTGCGGTGAAATATGTACACATTATTACAAAAAAAATCATCATCATCATCATTTCTTGCGATCACAACATGTAGTACATTCAGTTTTCATGCATCCCTGAATTTTCAAACACCACTTTTTCTTGCTACCTCATGTACACGACGACGATTGAACAAACTATCATTATAATGATCATCGTCATTTTTTCAAGGATGAAATTCTCTCTCAAGTACGCCATTACTTAGCACATTCAACGATTCAACATTGCAGAAAGACTAGGAGGATGAGGAAGATCAGCCTTGCTGAACTTTTCATCTGTTTGCATGCCTCCTCATCCTGCTCACATATAACAATTGCACTAATATTTTACTATCAAATCAAGCAACTGCAACTGTCCTATTTTCAAACCCCAATGATATCCGGTCCTTAATCTTAGTGATCAAGATGACAATTTGAGAGTAGTAGTTTCACACTTACTTGTACTCTATTTAACTCCTTGCAAGTAAGTAACTTTATCTGTCTTTTCACAAATGACAAATTTCTCTGGAGATAACCCCCAAAATTCACTGAAAATGCAACGTTTCTTTCAGCTGCTACAATCCTTTTTATATTTTTCTTGTTCCACTTCACTTATTCACGTGTACATTTTCTACATTATATTGATGTTACTTACTTGCAGAAAAATTGCACAAACATCAGCTTATTCACACCAACCAGAAGGAGAATTATATCAACAGATTTTTTGTATTTGCTTGAGCTCTTCTCTTCAGTCAGTGTCATCCCTATCTTTCTTGTTCCTCACTCAGCTCCAGTGGGAATTAAACTTGATTTCTGTGTCTAACGTTAAGAGAGACATGAAGAAAATTGCGCAAAAAAATCAAAACGCAGATGTCTTTGTTCGCTCAAGCCAGAACACAGAAAGAAAACGATATTTTTCTACTTCCGTCCCGTGAAGATTACACACAGGCGAGAAAAAAATTAGGCAACAGGCAAAATTCACCTCTTCTTCTCCTCTCTTCATGCGTAGCTTGCACTTGTTGGGTACGTACGTCCGCAAAGTAGTCAGTTAGTCAACTACAAATCCCAGAAGTTCAGTTCAATTCAAACACCAACCAAAACCAAACCCAAGCAGACTCATCACATCACATCTCGTCAGGGAGCATTAGCATATTCGCATGGAACCAAAAATACGCACCGGTGTTCGGAAACCGTCCAAGAAATCCCATGCGTCGATGGGATCCCCACCAAAAAGCAGAGAAAGGATGTACGAACTGAATGCAGGAAGTTGTTTTCTTATATTCGAAAGCAGATGATGATGATAATGATGATACTATATTGAATGAGGATTATTCCGTCACTCGTACTTGTGGTTCAGAATCCTAGCGGAATGAAATGTATCAGATTTTGTACACCAATATATGCAAGAAGAAATACATACAATATGAGGAAAATGGTACGTTGATGATAAAGAGAGATGCGATACTAATGATGATTCACGATCCAGAAGAAAACAACTTTAAATACATTGGATTTATATTACTACGATTACTGCAGCACTTTTTCAAAAGAGTGAGTGTGGCTTTACACACGTCTCTCATCCAACCTAACCAAAAGGATATCATATCATACTAGCTAGATCCTCGTCGTGAATGAAATTCCTTAGAGACTGCACGAAATGTGAAATTTGTGCACAAGCGTGATTTAGTTATTTTATTTTTTGCTCTGGAACAAAAAGAGGTTCGTGAAGCTGGTGCTGGTGGATATAATAAGCTTTAGTCTACAGCCTATATCCATACTTTTGATGATTGTATAAACAGTTCAGAAAACAACTTTAGTGTCAAACTGCAATCATTATGCTAGTAACGTCGTAGTAAAAATGTCGATTGCGAAACCAAGAAAATAATATAAATATACATGAAATATATTTTTTTTGTTCTTTTCTGTTTCGTATCATGTTGTTGGCGTGGTGTATGGTATGGTTTGTTAAGGAAAGGAAGGCTCTTGTAATTTATGATGTGTGTATATGCTCTCTTCGCAACTTGATTATAATTACAAATTCAACAAGTTTATTATTAGTCCTTGGGCGTGGATAACATCACTATGAGCTTCAACTTCAGCAGTACGGTCAACTGCGTTAAATCCAATTTAGAAAAATCACATATGCCCTCAAACTCTTTTTGGAAACCAACCAGACTCCAGTCGAGTCCAGTCAAATGTTTACTTAATTTAGATCAGATCAATCACTTATCAGCTTTTCTAAAAGCTGCTGCTAATAACAGATTCAAAAGGGAAACATTTCCAGATTTTTATGAATATGATATTATGATGTAAGACACCCGATGGCTTTTTAATCGAAGTTTAGTTTAACAAACAGAAATCATTTTTTGACATCTGCACAATGGAGAGTAATGGCAAAATGGGCTTGGTCTGCTGGTGGCAGTGCAATATCTCTCGGTATTGTACCGACTCATCATGAGTGTGATGACGGACACATCACATAAATTCTCTTTTGGTTGTTATTTATTTATTTTCCTCATAATAGCTACAAGTACATCTGTCTAATTCTCCAAAAATACAATCAACAATGTATTTTTCAACGTTCCAAACTGACGCTTTAATGTAAATGCTTTTGTTATTTTGAACATAAATTTTCAAGGTTTTTTTATAAATGTGATGTGATGTGAAGATGATGACTAGGATTGGTTTTTTGGTTGGCTATATGAGGATCGAGCTCTCTTCAGCTTCTATAAACAAACACACGAAACCTCATCTGTGCTCTTTGCACTTTGATTATAAGTGTGTCTTTTTATTACAGAGGGTTGATTAGCAATTCATATGCAGTTTAGAGTCAAGGGGGCAAAATAAATAGTCAAGTGTTTTATCGAATGACATAAACAAATGTATTTTTTAAAGGTGCAGCTGAAGACTCTGCGTTGAATTGCATTGGCCCGCCTGGTCCAGCTTGTAAAATGCCAAATTAAACACAGCACAGATAAAAATGGAATAGAGAAAAATAAGATGGATATAAGCGTTGCAATTAAGCCAATCACTTGCCCTTTAATGTACTTGAAATATCTAGAGGGTGATTTCATTTTATGCATTATATTTTCTCCTCTTTGCAGTAGATGTGTTTGGACTGGAGGCAGAAATGAAAGAAATGATTACTTTTTATTATGAAAGCAAATGTACCTTGTTGTACCTAACACCAACTTACTTTACTTTAGGTGTGTAAAGAAATCCAACATGACAAATCCGTTTTGCTTTTAGCCATCTCTACGTTTCTTATTTTTTATATGTTATAATAATCAGTTGTGGCTGCTGGAGAAAATGTGATGATGATGATGCTGTTTCGCAGTATCAGTCAAATTAACCCTTTCGGCGGTACAAACTACACACATCGCTGATCAGGTAAATAGCAAGAGGATCATAATTACATATGTGAGGAACCAATAATCAAACCAGCTAACCTTTAAACATATGGGTGTACCCATGTATGTAATGTAATGATCCAGAGGATTATTTTCTTTTGGGAGACGATAAAACTTTAAGTGAGTAATTAAACAGATTGGTATATATAAATGTATTCATTTGGACATGAACTCAAAGGTTTTTACTTACTAGTTTTTGCTGCCATACCTATATGGAAAAAAAACTATTAAGAGATTTATAACCTTTTGTTATGAACGAGCTGCTAGAAAAAATGTCAACGATTGACGAGCTCAGGGTGATTGACAGTGAGTGAGCTCACTTTTTGTCTCTCGATCCATTTGTATAGTAACTACCGCCAGACGCTTCAGTGAGCCCTATAGCGTCAATCAATGTATTAAAATTTTATCTCCAGAAATAAAATTTAACTAAGCAAACCTGTTCTAAAATTGTACAAGTAGAAAATAATGATATTCCAACTTCCAGCCACAAGGGCAGAAAAACTGTAAACTCCAATTGAAATTCTTCTGGTTGATTCTGGTTAATAATTATTATTATGTGCGATCCACACACTTAGTTTATGCAATGTCATAACCTCCCCGATTTAATTTTTGACCTAAACGATGTTTTCGTTTTCAACTGCGCTGCGTTGGGCCACTCGCTGAAAAAGGACGTAGTAAGCATTGCAATAACAACGCTTTTCCCCGTAACTCTTTGCTTATTGAAGTGACGGCGAAGGCAAAGTTTATAATGACAAGGTGAGTTTTTAGGAGTTTGTAATGTGCATGGAATAATGGATATGATTATGACTCTCACAAATCATGAAAAAGTGTTTTGTTTTGTTTGTAAAACTAAGCCTTAGGAAAACAATCCAGTCCAGCTCAGAGAGTAAATTAAATGCTCGTATGCATCCTATGAATCAGCCAGCACGTCAGTTTTTCTCACGATTCTTTCAATTCCAACCAAAGTACCTTGAACAAAGTCAACATCAGCACGCACTTTTCTATTGTACAATAAAACAACTCATTCCATTTTTGTCCTTTTGACTTTATAAAGTCAATTGACTGTGTAGTTGTGTACGTACATAAATTGCATTTGTACAGTAAACATTTGATATGATGATGATCATGCTTTTAGGCCAGTCTTTTGTTTCAATTTTCACATTCAGCATTATCAAAACGACAGGAAACTACTAGTTAGTTAAGATAAGATTGGCAGGTCTCTTAACATGCAAAAACAACACGTAGCGTGTTCATGTGAAACTGTGGACTTACAAGCTTTTTCCTTTGCTCCTCATCTGTTCCATTCAGTATGACAAATTAACCCAGCATGGGGTTAGCATGGGAGAAATTTAACATGGGGGTTAGCATGGGAGAAATTTAACATGGGGGTTAGCATGGGAGAAATTTAACATGGGGGTTAGCATGGGAGAAATTTGACATGGGGGTTAGCATGCGAGAAATTTAACATGGGGGTTAGCATGGGGACAATTTGACATGGGGGTTAGCATGGGAGAAATTTAACATGGGGGTTAGCATGGGGACAATTTAACATGGGGGTTAGCATGGGAGAAATTTAACATGGGGGTTAGCATGGGGACAATTTAACATGGGGGTTAGCATGGGAGAAATTTAACATGGGGGTTAGCATGGGAGAAATTTAACATGGGGGTTAGCATGGGAGAAATTTAACATGGGGGTTAGCATGGGGACAATTTAACATGGGGGTTAGCATGGGAGAAATTTAACATGGGGGTTAGCATGGGAGAAATTTAACATGGGGGTTAGCATGGGAGAAATTTAACATGGGGGTTAGCATGGGAGAAATTTAACATGGGGGTTAGCATGGGAGAAATTTAACATGGGGGTTAGCATGGGGACAATTTAACATGGGGGTTAGCGTGGGAGAAATTTAACATGGGGGTTAGCATGGGAGAAATTTAACATGGGGGTTAGCATGGGAGAAATTTAACATGGGGGTTAGCATGGGAGAAATTTAACATGGGGGTTAGCATGGGGACAATTTAACATGGGGGTTAGCATGGGGACAATTTAACATGGGGGTTAGCATGGGAGAAATTTAACATGGGGGTTAGCATGGGAGAAATTAAACATGGGGGTTAGCATGGGAGAAATTTAACATGGGGGTTAGCATGCGAGAAATTTAACATGGGGGTTAGCATGGGAGAAATTAAACATGGGGGTTAGCATGGGAGAAATTTAACATGGGGGTTAGCATGGGAGAAATTTAACATGGGGGTTAGCATGGGGGTTAGCGTGGGGAAAATTTAACATGGGGGTTAGCATGGGAGAAATTTAAGATGGGGGTTAGCATAGGGAAAATTTAACATGGGGGTTAGCATGGGAGAAATTTAACATGGGGGTTAGCATGGGAGAAATTTAACATGGGGGTTAGCATGGGAGAAATTTAACATGGGGGTTAGCATGGGGACAATTTAACATGGGGGTTAGCATGGGGACAATTTAACATGGGGGTTAGCATGAGAGAAATTTAACATGGGGGTTAGCATGGGGACAATTTAACATGGGGGTTAGCATGGGAGAAATTTAACATGGGGGTTAGCATGGGGACAATTTAACATGGGGGTTAGCATGGGAGAAATTTAAGATGGGGGTTAGCATGGGAGAAATTTAACATGGGGGTTAGCATGGGGGTTAGCATGGGGACAATTTAACATGGGGGTTAGCATGGGAGAAATTTAACATGGGGGTTAGCATGGGGACAATTTAACATGGGGGTTAGCATGGGGACAATTTAACATGGGGGTTAGCATGGGAGAAATTTAACATGGGGGTTAGCATGGGAGAAATTTAACATGGGGGTTAGCATGGGGGTTAGCGTGGGGAAAATTTAACATGGGGGTTAGCATGGGAGAAATTTAACATGGGGGTTAGCATGGGGAAAATTTAACATGGGGTTTAGCATGGGAGAAATTTAACATGGGGGTTAGCATGGGGAAAATTTAACATGGGGGTTAGCATGGGGACAATTTAACATGGGGGTTAGCATGGGAGAAATTTAACATGGGGGTTAGCATGGGAGAAATTTAACATGGGGGTTAGCATGGGGAAAATTTAACATGGGGGTTAGCATGGGGAATATTTAACATGGGGGTTAGCATGGGGAATATTTAACATGGGGGTTAGCATGGGAGAAATTTAACATGGGGGTTAGCATGGGAGAAATTTAACATGGGGGTTAGCATGGGGACAATTTAACATGGGGGTTAGCATGGGAGAAATTTAACATGGGGGTTAGCATGGGGACAATTTAACATGGGGGTTAGCATGGGAGAAATTTAAGATGGGGGTTAGCATGGGAGAAATTTAACATGGGGGTTAGCATGGGGGTTAGCATGGGGACAATTTAACATGGGGGTTAGCATGGGAGAAATTTGACATGGGGGTTAGCATGGGGACAATTTAACATGGGGTTTAGCATGGGAGAAATTTAACATGGGGGTTAGCATGGGAGAAATTTAAGATGGGGGTTAGCATGGGAGAAATTTAACATGGGGGTTAGCATGGGGACAATTTAACATGGGGGTTAGCATGGGGACAATTTAACATGGGGGTTAGCATGGGAGAAATTTAACATGGGGGTTAGCATGGGAGAAATTTAACATGGGGGTTAGCATGGGGGTTAGCGTGGGGAAAATTTAACATGGGGGTTAGCATGGGAGAAATTTAAGATGGGGGTTAGCATGGGGAAAATTTAACATGGGGTTTAGCATGGGAGAAATTTAACATGGGGGTTAGCATGGGGAAAATTTAACATGGGGGTTAGCATGGGGACAATTTAACATGGGGGTTAGCATGGGGACAATTTAACATGGGGGTTAGCATGGGAGAAATTTAACATGGGGGTTAGCATGGGAGAAATTTAACATGGGGGTTAGCATGGGGGTTAGCGTGGGGAAAATTTAACATGGGGGTTAGCATGGGAGAAATTTAAGATGGGGGTTAGCATGGGGAAAATTTAACATGGGGTTTAGCATGGGAGAAATTTAACATGGGGGTTAGCATGGGGAAAATTTAACATGGGGGTTAGCATGGGGACAATTTAACATGGGGGTTAGCATGGGAGAAATTTAACATGGGGGTTAGCATGGGAGAAATTTAACATGGGGGTTAGCATGGGGAAAATTTAACATGGGGGTTAGCATGGGGAATATTTAACATGGGGGTTAGCATGGGGAATATTTAACATGGGGGTTAGCATGGGAGAAATTTAACATGGGGGTTAGCATGGGGGTTAGCATGAGGGGCATGCGATGATTGTAGTTGTACAGTCCACATTTGCAAATGCAAATGAATGGCATGATGTGATGTAATGTGATGGGAGATGATACGAGAAGAAGAAGCTCATCTTCCCCATTAACTATGCACAACAACAAAAAGAAATAATAAAAAAAAGTGTAGGAAGCGTATTAAATCCACTATATTGCCATTATGAAGTCGGACCATTTATGTATTGTAATCTGTGTGTCTGCACCCAAGACTGGGATGAGAAAAAGAAGAGAATCATCATCATCAGCATCATCATCTATCCAACTAATGTTACTGAAATGGGGATTTTGGGGATGAAAGGAAAGAAGATGTACAGCAAACCGAATATAACAAGCCTAAATGGTAAACTTAAATGTTTTCTTGTGCTAATAATAACAGTACATCATAATTTGAGCAAAGATTGGATTGTGCTGATGAGTCCCAATAGGACGAAACAGTACTGTCCACAATTATATCTGAGCTCAATTATTATAACACAGTATTGCCTGTTAACCTTTCATTTAATGTTTTTTTTGTTTGTTTAGGTGAAGAGGTGCTAGTTTTGAGGCATGTTTTCATTTCATTTGAAATATGATTTGGTTTAATTGTTGAAGATTTGACATATCTCACATTGTGCCCTACCCTCAACTCAAGGGCGGTTGACTGACAATTTAGTTCGACATGGTCTTCTCGTTTGCCAAAGTTTTAAAACAGTGCAAGTGAATATTAAGCCTCATGTAATCTTCATTTTTTTTCAAATACGGATACATTATCCCATTTTCGAAAATACTATGTTGTTATTTTGGTTTTTTAATAGCTTAGCAAAGAAGTGGAGGAAATGCTTGATTCTAAAAAGGTAGAAGTGAATTTTAAACCTGAACACTGGTAAATGAAAATAAAAATTGTCTTCTATTTCTATGGAAGTCACACACTCACTCAGTGGGATGAATCACTTAATTTACAGGAATGCTTACATTTTACTTGGTAGCTGTTTTTATATGTAAATTGTTCAAGTGCATAGATGCTATATGATTATGGGTCATATTTAATTATATAGAGAGAAACACTTGTATGTGAAATTAGTTTGGTATCTTCCTTTTGTTTGTCAGTTTAGATACTTTGGCCTGTTTTAAATTTCTTTATGTGTGAATCTCGTGTACTCATTTAATTACGAGATACATATGTGTCTTGTATATAATCCAGGCTTCAGGAAAGTCCTATGAATTATGATAATTTTACGTATGTTTATGCTAAGATTTCTAATGAATTTTGTAAATGTTAATACAAGCAATTGCTATATTCTATTCAATTGTTCAAGGTAAACATTGTAAACTTCATAGCTATGAATTTAAAAGACAAGAAAACACTATTCACAATGCCCTTAATTATTCATGTGTGACTTCGTATGCGCCTGACTTATGTTTTGTTAATCACCATATCCCTCTTTTTTGTGTTCGTCATATGTATTTCTCAAGTCCAAAACACAGAGGCTTCGACGGTGGCTCAATTAAAACCACGATGGCTTCATATTCACGACAGGCTCATGCTCATTTATGATTGTCAGACAAACCAGTCAATCACGTATCCTGATTCCTGATAAATAGTATCAAACGAAACGTGTCCAATATTGCTCTCAGGGAATCGAATCGGGTTTCCTATTTGGCCCCGTTTTCTTTCTAATGGAAATTAGATTTTATATGGTTTTCCAAAAACTTTATAGAAAAATTATGGCACACAAGCAGCGTACTCAAGTTCATAAGTTTAGTTTGTAGTTTTCATCTTCTACCCACTGGATACAAAAGATAAAACGATAAACAAACCCAGAAAAAAATATATATTATCCAGCGTTCCAGAATAGCCATCCCAAGAGGAAATTCTTGCTTGTATAATGGAAACATTAAATCCTCCTACGATCCTTATGGTAGAAGTATATAGATCAGAATATTCATTTTTATTTCTGGAATTTTCTGACAAACAATGTTGATTGATCTAAAAAGTTGCGTTTCCACTTCTTTCAGTAATATGACAATTTTTATGATAAATATAACCATCATCTATCTAGTCACTAGTGGACGAAATTTGTTCTCTATTTTCAGAGTAAACTAATTGGCTGATTTCCACTAGTGATTTATATAATGTGGTACATTCAGAAATTGACAAACAAAAATCTTAAGGGTATAATGCCTTTTTTAACAAATTTAGTAGTTGTTTATCTATTGTTATTTATTTTATTGCAAATTCTACAATCAGCAAAGAAATAAATCAGCCATTTCCCGTCAACACATTTTACTCATTTTCTTTCCACGTTTACAGGATGTGGTTATGTCCTCAAACATGATTTACATTATATGAATCGTTTCCAGCAAGTTAATGCTTTCTTAAGTTTGTGTGCCGGTATGTCTGGCCAATGAGTACAAAAATATGTACCGATTTCACTAAAAATCAATTTAGTTACGTTTCTAGGCCTGCTTACAAGCATTTTAATTTGACTAGTATGACGTCCTTTTCATCGTAACATGCTCATTAATTTTTACCACATAATGCGCAACGTAAACCCAAAACTGTCGTCAGTCCAGTTTGACTAAGAGGAAGCTAAGCCCACAAAAAATCCAAATCGTGCAAGTATTTTTTGTCATTTTTGCATCTAAAGTAATCCAATTCACAACGCCTTCCATTACCTAAAAATCATTTAAATATTATTAAGCTTTTGTTAAAAATTTCTCTAAAACAATGGAGCAATGGCAGGAACACCATATACGATCAAATCTTTCAGATCTAATTCACTTTACAATTTGCACTCCCAGTTTTTTGGCCCACTTGACATCAATTTTTAGCAAAGATGACGAATCCATTTTAGTAAGATACGGTTCATTTCCATTCATATGAAAATTAATCAATTCTTAACCGAATTTTTGCTAACAATTCTGTTTTTGCCACTAAGGACGCAAAATCAAAAACAGAAGGATGTTCAGCTGGAACAAAACTGCTGTATGAAATTGCCATCACAAGAGCAGGAAGCTATGACATTCTCAAAAAGGCTCTACTGGAAACTAACCAAACTGGAGCTCTCAGAATTTTAGAAAATGGATTAAAAACCAAACTAACATCCGGTGTATTGCTTAATTATGACATTGAATTTCAAGGGGTTCCGATGCAACTCAAGGATATTCTCCAGGAGGTGAAGCAAAACTTATTAGAAGAATTAACAGAATTGTACGTGAATTCAAACACGACTTCCAAGATCGTGATTAAAAACTCTGTGCCTGAACCATAGCTGGGCTGGCCACCGACCCTGGTGGCCCAAATTTGGTGCACCGGCCACCGGCCACCAGGTGGCCGCCGGTGGCCTGGTGGCCGGTAGCCTGGTGTCCACACATTGAGTCGGTGGCCGGTAGCCAGGTGGCCTGGTGGCCACACATTGAGTCGGTGGCCGGTGGCCAGGTGGCCTGGTGTCCACACTGAGAGTCGGTGGCCGGTGGCCTGGTGGCCTGGTGTCCACACTGAGAGTCGGTGGCCGGTGGCCTGGTGGCCTGGTGTCCACACTGAGAGTCGGTGGCCGGTGGCCTGGTGGCCTGGTGTCCACACTGAGAGTCGGTGGCCGGTGGCCTGGTGGCCTGGTGTCCACACTGAGAGTCGGTAGCCGGTGTCCTGGTGTCCATCAGATCGGACTATCAGGCATAGTTAAAACCCTTTGACTTTAACTCTAAACTCGGCTGGGTCCGGGTTAAAATTGGTTTTTGGGTTATAACGGTCTTAATTGACTTATACCGGTTTAATTGGATAATACTGGGTTTAATTGGATAATACTGGATTTAATTGACTTATACCGGTTTAATTGGATAATACTGGATTTAATTGACTTATACCGGGTTTAATTGGATAATACTGGATTTAGGGTTTAATTGGATCATATTGGGCTTAATTGGGTAATAATAGGTTTGATTGAATTATAATGGGCCTAATTGGATAATAATGGGTTTTATGAAATTCTAATGGGTTAAATTGAATTATAACGGGTTTAACTGATTAGACCGGACTTTATTGGATTATAATGAATTTATGAAACTATAATGGTTAATTAAATTTATTATGGGAATTTTTTAATTATACTGGGTGTAATTCAATTAAACCCGTTAGAATTTCATTAAATCCATTATAATTCATTAAACCCATTATAATCCAATTAAGCCCGTTATAATTCCATAAAACCCATTATAATTCAATTATACTGGGTGTAATTGAATTATAATGGCTTTAATTGGGTCGGTCAGGTGTCCGGTGGCCTGGTGGCCACACATTGAGACGGTGGCCGGTGGCCACACATTGAGTCGGTGGCCGGTGGCCTGGTAGTCTGGTGGCCACACATTGAGTCGGTGGCCGGTGGCCTGGTAGTCTGGTGGCCACACATTGAGTCGGTGGCCGGTAGCCAGGTGGCCTGGTGGCCACACAATGAGCCGGTGGCCGGTAGCCAGGTGGCCTGGTGGCCACACAATGAGCCGGTGGCCGGTAGCCAGGTGGCCTGGTGGCCACACATTGAGTCGGTGGCCGGTAGCCAGGTGGCCTGGTGGCCAGCAAAAGGGTCGGTGGCCGGTGTCCTTGGCCACCGGCCACTGGTGGCCTGCCCAGCTATGGCCTGAACAAATAAAGTACTACATTCCTCGACGGTTGACCACACGTTCTCACTTGGGCCAAGGCGTATTTGCTAAGCATTCAAAGGATGTGTTCGTCATTCGAGGAATTCAACTTCATAAATTGAGTTTATTAGCTGGAAACCAAGGCACAGCCTTTTCCAGTAACCAAAAAGAAGAATTAACAAGATTCATTTTATTGGAGTATGAAGAAGATTTTGAAACAATTTTGAAACTTTCTTCCGATCAACCAATTCATTTGTTGGATCACAATGCTGGCCAATTTTATTGGGTTAAAACTCATGGAAATGTATCAAGTTTACAAAAGTTTGTTCATATTGAACAGAATGAAATGACTGAGGAAGAATTTACAATGATGTGTTTGAAAACTGGGCAACCAATATGCATATCTGATACACCCGGGATGGGTAAGACGCTTTTACTATCAAGCATTGCTCATAACATCATGAGACAGGATCCAAACAAGCTCACACAGTTTTTTGTTTTGAGTGAGTTTGTCCAAAAGTTAAATGTGAGCAAGGTTAACAATGTACAGTCAATTATTGATAAAATTGCTGAATATGCATCTGACTCAGAGTTTGGAAGGGAAGTGGTAAAACATCTTTTAGCCTCTGAAAACAAAGTGGTAAATTTGATTTTCGATGGCTTTGATGAGATCCTTTCAGACCAAGTTGAAACTGCGAAAATAATATTGAAAACTGTTGCCCAATTACAGTCAGTTTCAATTTTCATTGCAACTCGTCCTCACATGAGGGATGAGCTCGAGAACACTCTTGGAGTTCTTGGATATAACATTCAGTCATTTGGGAATGATGAGCAGATTGAATTTCTAACAAAATATTGGGAACAAAATTGTGATGCAAAGAGTGGTGAAAGGCTTCATGAGTTCGCAAAAAACTGTTTGGTCATGTTTAAGGAAAGTATGAACGATTTTGAGCGAGATATTGCAGGAATTCCCCTTCAATGCTCACTTTTGGCTGAAGTTTATAAAAGTGAGGCAGTCAATTATTCCAGACCGGAAAAAAGGTTAACCGATTTTGATGCTGGACTTGGTATCCGCGTCACATCTATTTTTGAAATGTACAAAAAGTTCATGGATATGCGGTTTAGCTATGCAGGAAGCCAAAAAGAATACTACATTCATTGGCATATATATCAAGCTCTGCAACTCATTTTTCCCGACGCTGCAAAAAAAATTGTTGAGTTTGTTAGTGAAAATGACAAGTGTGACCTTAAAAATTTATGTGCCTTTGGAATTCTTGAAACCGACAAAGCTGATATTAAAACACTGAGGTTCGTTCATCGAACTTATGCTGAATATTTTGTGGGAAAGTTTATTGCAAAGTTAATGATATTAAATGATTATCCAAACTATGACTTTTTAATAAATGTTGGGCTCAAAACAACAAAATCTTTGGAATACCTCCTTAGTGCTTCCAAAGTTATAAATTGTATGCCAATTCTTTCTGCCAACTTCCAATATCCTATTATATGCTATTTCGTCAACGCCCATTTGAAACACTGTGATTCTAGTGGCATGCCAAGAGAAACTGGCTGGAAAAAGGATGGGAAAGAGATTTTTGACATCTTTGCTGCCTGTACCTTTCATGATTACTCAGCAATTTATTCCCAAACTTTAAAAATCGAACGGAATAGAGAGTTATTAGTGGACGACCAGTTCAATTTGACAAACTTGATTTTTCTCTCAGCAAAACACTCAAGCTACGAACTATTTAAAATTGTTTTTAAACATTTACAGAAGGATGGAAATCAAACGCCACCTTTCTTTTCATCTAATTTACCCAAATTCACTGCGTTACATATTGCAGTACAAAGAGGAAATTTTTTTATTACTGAATATCTATTGAATTCCGCTGAATTGTCGATTATTCTTGAAATCTCTGACTTGATGCATTGTTGTGTGTCTGACAGCATTAGTGATAGCAAAGAAACCATTGCCCAAAAACTTCAAATAATGGCTTTGCTAGTTGCTAAAAATGAGAAATGTGTACATGAGCCACTTTCCGACGGTAGGACGCCACTGTTGATGTCCAACATGAATTTAACATTGATCGAGCCACTTATTAAATTAGGAGCTAGCGTCAACGCGTTCGGAAGTGATGGCACCTTACTCCACAAATTGGCTGAAAATGATATTACTCCTCAACAATATCATAACATCCTTCTGATGCTTTTAAACCATGGATTTCACCAGTTTAACTGTGTTGATTCCATTCAACGCACACCTCTTCATGCTGCAGTAGAAAAAATTGAACTTTTAGAAGAAACCATCAAATTGTTTCATTCCAATAAAGCACAAATAAATGCTTGTGATAAATACGGTGATTCAGTTATGTTTTATGCAATTCGCTCAGGCAGATCTTTAGACTTGATTATTACGCTGACGTCGCTTGGAATTTCGTTGGGACACAGAAATTCAAAAAATAATTGTATTCTCCATGTTTCTGCCAACTCTGGCCACTATCCCGCACTTCAATTTTTCCTTAACTCCAAAGCTTTGGATGCCGTTTTGAAGAATGACACTTTGAACAATAAAAAAGGACTCGTGTCACTTGTCCAAAAAATATCTCCCACTTCATCGTCAGCAAAGGCTATATATCTTGCAAATTGTTTCATTCAAGCGTTGGAAATGGGAAATATATTCAACAGAGATTTACTAGAGTTCATGAAAGAAAAAGGGCTTAAAATAACAAAAAAACTAGCATCCAACGCACTCACATCTCTGTTGTGCAATAAAAATATTATGATTTGGGAAATGGATCAAAATTTTGTGGACCTTTTAGACTATTTTGTTCATAAAGGTGGCGCAATGAAATCTAAATCTGGACGAAGCCCTTGGAAATTGGAAACAATTAGGGGCCAAACACAAATGCTTGTTCAAACTACCCAATGCAATGACGGGCTTTTAAAAGAACTTGTGAATCGAAAGCAGTTACGGGAAAATGAAATGGTGAGATGAACCATATGTTTTATAACCCGAATTAGCAGTAATGTTATTACTATCATAAATCAAATCCATTTAATATAGAATAATAAAATTTAGTTTAGTTTATGGCATTACTTTTACCTTTGGTACATATCATTCTAGCCTCAATTATTCGTAATTTTTTTTCAGTCAAATGACGACAATGCCAGGCCAAACACCGGCCTGGCATCAATCCCATTATAGAAAATATTAATTTTGAAACGTTTCAATTTATCAACAGACGTGTCTATTGGGTAAAACTGATGTTCTCTACTCCCAGTTGGCAGTTTCAGGCAAACCCTCCTCCTTTGAACAATTTTGTGCTAGCCTGATTTCGTGCGGTCAAACAACCCCATTCACATTACTAAAACAATGCCTGCAAATGGACACGCTAGATTCAGTCCAGTTTGTAACTCCGCCCAAAGGGATAGTGGAATTCTTAAACCTCAAAAATGATAAAGTAGTACTACTTAGGAGTTGGGACATGGAATTAACAATAACCAGACTTAAAGACACAGTGGATTCAGATTTAATTGTGATCACAGAGAAGGACTTACAAAGAGAATTTCCAAACGAAAATTTTATCGTTTTTAAAGGTCAAACCCCTTCTCCCTCCAAGCATTTCTTTGAGTGTCTAGAAAACTGTAACTCCAAGGTGATTTTTGTGTGCTCCAATACAGGAGAATGTGATAAATATGAAACATTGAGTGATGAGTTTGCTTGGGAAGATCTTTCTTTTAAATATCAGAGACAAATTGGAGCAAAATTTTGTTTGCAAGTAAATTCTATTCTATATTACTTGCGGGATTGGTCGTTTTTAAAAAATGAGCTTTTAGCGTCATTTATTCGCTATAGAATTGCTAAGTTTACTGGAATTGAAGAAAAAATTGGTGGGGTAGACTACATCTCTAATACTATATTTAATTACTTTTTCAGTGATAAACTGGTGTTTCAGGGGATTGAGTTCGAAGAACTGAAAAAGTTTGTAAAATTTGGTCACCAGATTGGAACAATTGAATATGATATCAACAAAGTGGATTATATAATAGTGGAAAGTGCAGGACAATTTAACCAAGTTTGTAACGAGACAGAAAGTAATCTCCATTTAATTGAATACATAGGACCTGAAAATAAATTTAAACTTGTTAAAACAAGAGGTTCTAATTCCGAACTCATGAAGTTCATAGAGAAGAAAAAATGTAAAGAATTCCCATTATGCGATTGTGAAACTGCAACATCCGATCTAGTAATCAATATCAATTTTGGTGAAGAATTGACAGTTCAGAAAGAGGACTTAAGCAAACACTGTATTTCAGTAAATGTTGTCAAGTGTCCTGCTGAAATACTCTTAGTGTCGGGAGCTCAGGATTTGATTGAACTATTTGAACTGACAAGACTACTCAAGAGACTCTTCAAAAATCACAATGACACTTTAAATTCGTGGAAACAATATCTAATTGATTCTACCTTCAATTCTTCTTGTACTTATTCTTTCCTAATAACACAAATAGTGTGCAAATTAATCAATTGGATTCATGATCTTGTGGATGATAAAACTCAATGGAAAAAACTACAACAAATTGCTGTAAATACAGTATTTCCGAAATTACTCGAAAACAGAGATTTCAGCGGTCTTGATAAATTCGTTAAAGCAGGACTTTTGAAAACAAGGTTGGATTCGTTAGTGTTTGTCCATGATTCACTTGCCTACTATTTAATTGCTGAATTAGTTTGTGACAATGAAACAGTCCAGTGTGCAGATTTAAAAAAACTTGCAAATAATATATTTAAAACTGGCTACGATTTTACTCAAATCAAACTCAGAGTCGGAATAAGCTCCATAGATCCTTATTACTCGGAAACGGAGTCATGCTTTATGTTTAAAAATGTTAGACTTTTTCACTTCATTGACCATCTCTGCAGCAACAAGGAGAGCGTCAACAAATTAAAACCTCATCTGCAAACATTTTTAGACTAAAAAAATTGGCAAAAAATTGCTTATGCAAGTGTTCAATCTAACAATTATAATCTGCTTCAATCAATAATATCTGTTGGGGGAGCATTCAAGGGCTTTCAGGTACTAAATGTGATAGTTCATGCAATTATGTTTGCTGATGTACCAGTTATTGAGTTAACAGTTGAAACCTTTTGTAAAAACTTTCCCATGCCTGCAGAGTCTACCAAGTTAGAATTATTCAACAACTATAATAGATTAAACATTTCAATTTTGTGCATCGCGGCACTTAGAGGGAACCAGACGGTTCTCCAGTACTTGCTGACATTTTGTAGACTTGATAAGGATAATATCCTTCATTTCTGTCTGGTAGATACACACAACCTGCCTGAAACCCAAATAGATGAACGAAAACAAATTGTGGATTTAGTTCTTCAATCAAAACCATATTTGATCAAAGAAAAATTTGGGTTCGTGGAATCCCTTGTGTATGTTGCAAATGTTCACATTGATTTAATTCTACACATGCTCAAACTTGGTGCTGACGCATGTGCTATCACTGACTATTCTCAAAACATTTTACATACGAGCTCTGAATATCTAAATGCCGGAGAATATGATCAATTGCTACAACACTTACATTCTTCCAGAGAAGATGCAAAAATTTTCTTGGCAAAGGACAGCTTTCAGCAGACACCATTGGAAGTTGCTGCGGAAAAGCTAGAGTTGCCTGACTCAACTTTGGAAATATTCTCTTGCAAGGGGAATGTAAACTGGGATTCTGTAATGTTTTCCGCTGTGAAAGGAAATAGAAGTGCACATGTTTTGGAATATTTGGTTCAGCTTGGCGCGGATGTTCATAAGCGATTTTTTTCTAACCAGACACTTCTACATATAGCAGTTAGATTTGGAAATATTACTGCACTAAGGTACCTACTTTATCTTGGGTGTGATGTTAATGCTGCAAATGACTACAACTGCACAGCACTGCATGAGGTACTTCAACTGAATTTTGTACTACAAAAGTCAATTAAAACATCTGTCCACAAAATGGTGGAGGTCCTTATCCAACATGGAGCTGACGTTAACTATATTGATGACAACGGAGGCACTCCCCTCTTAATTGCAATTGAGAATGAATTGAATGAAGAAGAACATGTAGATGGAGCGACGGTGGAACTTCTGATGAGTGCTGGTGCAAGCTAAGAAGGGTCGCAAATCGGCAGAGTTATAAGAAAAAATTAGCTATTTTTATTGCATTGGAATCCGTATTAGCAGAAAGGGTGAAAGTGTCGAGAGGCAAGTCATTATAAAATTTCATGATAAGGTAGAAAAATTTCTTAACTTAATTTATGAGGAATATGACGTGCGAAATGGCAGTTGAGGAGTTTTACGAATTGTAAAAGGCTGAGTAATCTAATCGCTTAAACCCAAATCTATGGCAAATGGGCTATTTAATTCAGAATGTGTGTCTAAAAATTGATTCAATCTGCTATTTTACGCATGAAATCTCGACTGAATTGAAGGAAAAATGGAAGCGGTGTAACAAATTGAAACAGATAAAATTACGGCTGGCTTCATGTGGATTGATAGGCTTTTGTGCTGGTTTTATCCGGATTGTGAAAAAAGACACGGGTATTACAGTCGCAGACGGTTTACTGAATTCAATAGCCAATCTTGCTCTAATGTGATAGCAAACATAAAAATTTAAAGAAAAGCTTAAACATACACATTTTTATCAACCAGTGAGCTAGCTGAAACAAAGAAAGTTGAAAATGTTATACAAAAAATCACTAAGAAAAGAATGGTTAAAATTTAATGAATTACATTGTAAGGAAATTTATTGAATACTTTTACTTCGTTAGTTCTTAGAATTTAAGTATCAGAAATCGTCCTTATAATACAAATTTTCAGTGGTAGAAAGTAAATGCTAAAAAGAAATGTTATTGTCATTGCTACCACATTTTCAATTTTTTGCGTGAGTTGTGGGCTTAATATAAGCTAACACCAGCATTCTGTATATATGGATTCGTCAAACATTTCTTTTGTCTGATCCATTCCGATGAAGCTCCAACGAAGGCTTCAATAATGAATTTATTGACAATAAATGGTTTTGTCGCTACTATGATATACATATACAGTCATGTTGATTCAAATTTGGTTTGAAAAGATTATTTCAATTAGAATAATACGTTACTTTCCTGATTCTAAATATCTATAAATGTAAAACTATAGACAATAGAATAAAATAATACATTTCTTCTTCCCTTTTTCGTTTTTTGAAGGCAAAGTTGAGCTGAAAAATTTATTTTTCCAGTTATAAAAATAAACGTAACATAAAATAAGTTTAGTTAAATTAAATTATAATTATAAAATAAATTAACATAAATTATAAGATAAAGTTACTTCGAAAAAATCATGTATTGTTTTTAAAATAATTTATTGCACAAAATCAATATCACAGCTTAGATTTTATGTACAGTTTTTAATTTTTTTCCCCTCTTTAAACTTCCTTATTTTTTAGAAATTTTCGAATGCTACACACCTCATGATTGTCAGTATATAAAATTAAGAGATATTGATTAACTAGGGTCATAACAGAGCTTGGAAAGGTATTTCACTAAGGTATTAGGTATAGGTATTAGGTATTTTTCAGATTTTGCTAAGGTATTAGGTATATGTATAAGGTATTTCTACCTACATATCCTACAATCTAGTTTTGATACAAGTGTGTATGACGATGTATATCATTATATCACATATGATTGTAGGCAAACACATTTTCTTTATTTATACGAATTTTCGCAGAGAATTCCCTACATTTCAGAAACTACATTGTTTATGAATAGAGATCACGATATGACCTCTATTCGTTATCTAAATCGTAGCTGAATCTCTACGAAATCGTTAACATTAAAATCATAAAATAGTTCAGCGATTTTCAGGTAGATATACGATGTAGATATGATATCGATTTAGTATCGAATTTTGATCGCAGTAAATTCGAGATAGACGTCACTAACTCGATATAACGTTGTGTTACATGGGTTATCTTCAAATTATGATTTTAAAACTTGCGACACTTATGAATTATTTATGGTGAAAACCGTCCAATGGTTCTCCCTAAAAAACCTTCACAAGTTAACCCAGGTAAAAGGAATGAGTTAGAGTTATATATTTTTCAGCATTCCAATTCCAGATTTTTAGCATGATTAGCCGAACACACTCAATACTTTTTATACAACCAGTTCTGATAGAAAAATGTTATAAACCTAATATTGAAATATTACTTATGCTCATGGGCCACTCGCTTGCATAAATTTCCCACATTTTTAAAAAAAGATAAAAATTAAAATTGTCTTTATAGCACTAGTAAAAATAGTTGTGACTACTAAGTGTACTAATACGACCGACGACGCACGACTACCAGACAAGCCCGTGGCTAATCGTTCAAAGCACGCATACGCTCTCGCCGCAATACCCCAGTACTTTTTTCCGCCGTCGAAAACGACACTTGATGTGGAGTATGTTTTTTTTTTATTTTGGGATTGTGGTGGGTACCCCGTCACCCCTATCCCCAAGTACCCCCTTTGACATATGACAAACCCCGACGTAAACCAATTGTCTTATAACTTGGTATGTAGGTAGTTAATGATTCCCATACTTCACATAACACATGGTTACCCCGATCCCCCTTTGCCCTAACGAGTAACCCGACATCTAAAATTCCTATACCCCTTAACCAATCGTCTTATAACTTGGTAAGTAGATAGTACATGACTCCCATACTTGAGTTAACATGGTTACCCCGATCCCCCTTTGCCCTAACGAGTAACCCGACATCTAAAAATTCCTATACCCCTTAACCAATCGTCTTATAACTTGGTATGTAGCTAGTACATGACTCCCATACTTGAGTTAACATGTGATTATCGAGACCCCCTTTGCCCTAACGAGTAACCCGACATCTAATAGTTCCTATACCCCTTAACCAATCGTCTTATAACTTGGTACGTAGTTAGTTTATGACTCCCATTTCAGTCAACAGTCACGAAAATATGTTTTATTGATAGAATTGGCAATATTATGTATAACTCAATCTATCACTATCAATCTAATCAAATCGTTGGCGTCTTGGTCACACTGGGGTTATCACAAACTTACGAAAGCAGTATCATTGATCTACTCTCAGCAGTAGCTTCATTTTGATATATCACAACCCATACCTTGCTATTTAAAAAAATGACCTTGACCTTTGACCTGATTCCCGATAACCGATTATGCACATCTTAGAAAGTGTTCGATAAACACATGTTAACTCAAGTATGGGAGTCATGTACTATCTCCATACCAAGTAATAAGACAATTGGTTAAGGGACATAGGAACTATTAGATGTCGGGTTACTCGTTAGGGCAAAGGGGGATCGGGGTAACCATGTTAACTCAAGTATGGGAGTCATGTACTAGCTACATACCAAGTTATAAGACGATTGGTTAAGGGGTATAGGAATTTTTAGATGTCGGGTTACTCGTTAGGGCAAAGGGGGATCGGGGTAAACATGTTAACTCAAGTATGGGAGTCATGTACTATCTACATACCAAGTAATAAGACAATTGGTTAAGGGGTATAGGAATTTTTAGATGTCGGGTTACTCGTTAGGGCAAAGGGGGATCGGGGTAAACATGTTAACTCAAGTATGGGAGTCATGTACTATCTACATACCAAGTAATAAGACAATTGGTTAAGGGGTATAGGAATTATTAGATGTCGGGTTACTCGTTAGGGCAAAGGGGGATCGGGGTAACCATGTTAACTCAAGTATGGGAGTCATTAACTACCTACATACCAAGTTATAAGACAATTGGTTTACGTCGGGGTTTGTCATATGTCAAAGGGGGTACTTGGGGATAGGGGTGACGGGGTACCCACCACAATCCCAAAATAAAAAAAAACATACTCCACATCAAGTGTCGTTTTCGACGGCGGAAAAAAGTACTGGGGTATTGCGGCGAGAGCGTATGCGTGCTTTGAACGATTAGCCACGGGCTTCCCAGAAAGAAACATAGAGCTAAAAACTGAGTTTTATTCATGGGAAACTTGTCCAATATGTAGTGGGGGATGGCAGGCTGGCACTTGCGGGATACACATACATACCCACGAATAATAGCTGACAGTAAAACATGCTTATCCCACGTATATCCCACATCTAATATTCAGCGCATTTAAAAATTTAACTGGTATAATAGACCACAATTTACTTAAATAAAATTAATCTGGTTTCGTATTCTTATTTTAACGAATTTACTATTTAGATGCATTATGCAAAATAGAAAATAGTATCTTTCAGTTACGTCAGAAATCGATTTTATTTACGAATGAAGCAAAGGTACACAAAGATAACAGTCTGTCTTATCTTTAAACGGTAAAATTACACATTTCCTTACTATACATGAAATCTTTCCAGTTTTACTAGTAGATAGTTTCCTAACATTAAATATTCCTAATGTTTTAGCCTCCTTAGGGTAACACATGGCAGGTCGGCATTCAAGACATGTTTTATACATAATTAATGTTTCGCCGTTCTTAAAAAACATTTGAGTTATAAGTACAATATTATTATCATTAGTAACGCAACAATTGTTTCCAAATCGAGTTGACACACAAAAATTCTTAAAATAAAACCTTTTAAGACCCTTACTACCATGCGTTAAACTTTTGTTTGTTTTCACCGTCCCCCTTACGTTGTTAGCCTCTACATCAAATGATTCCATCTCTTTGACTCGATTCACAACATTATTAATGTGTACTTTTTGACCACGCACTAACTTTTTAAGGCTACCTAGATAATTCTCAAAAGGAAATGCACTTACATTATCTAAACTACCATAAGTAAGAGCATCTTGACAAATGTGTAGTAATGAATGCACGTTATAAACTAGTGAAGTCTCTCCATAAAGTTCGCTCATTTCGGAAACAAATTCTTCCAGTAACATTTTGGCTTTCGAATTCCAATCTAAATTACTAGCATGTTTTGACAAAAGTATATAAGAACCGAAACTAAATTTAATGAAATGTTTACACTGGCGCTTGACGTTTTGTTGATAACGGACTGGTTTTTGTTGAAGAAGTGAAGATGGAGGACTTCCCAGCGTATCCAAGGGCTTTAAAGCGTAGGGTGGTATCGGTGTTGACTGAATATGGTATTGAGTATGGTGGTGATCCTCCAATTCAAAACTGCATGGATAGGGAGCTCCAAAATTGAAATATTGATGAGTTTGGGCTTCCTGTTCATAAAACGGACGATAAGGCAATTGCTGAATACTTCTGTTTCTGGCACTAATCCTAAATGATGTGAGGGTGGCGATGGCGTTCCTGAATTGAACGATCCGTCAGCAAGGAGTTCACTATTTTCATGGCCTTCAAATCAACATGAAATTTTTTTTTATAATTAATAAAGTTAAAGGCACAGTTTAGTACATATACAATATACAATTCATTTAACGTACCAGTAATATCGGCTTATTCCTGGCAACCAGCTCTGTCAGATTGACATTTAGATGAATCATCAGAAACGGTGTCATCTGATGTGGAATTGTCCCTTACTGGTGATTTAGCTCCAACGGTCTTCATTCGTTTGTTCCTTTTCGAATTACTTTGAGGCACCTCAATGTCAGTGGTTTCCACAGCTGTTTGATATTCTGCTCGCCTTTGAACTTCGAGACCTTTCCGATAGTCCACTGAATAGATACTAGTAATATTTCAATTATTTTTAACTTCGAAACTGAATCTAATTCAAAGTTGTTTGCATAAGGTATGATCTCAAATGACTGTAGTTTTGTCTTACCTGCTTTACTTGGCACTGATATTACTCACCGGCTTATTAGGCCAAGTACACAAACCTCTACTTATCCACTTTTTAGGAACTAGTTGCAGTTTTTTCACCAACAAACTCGACGACGGAATACATTATTAGTTTGTAATTAAGATAAATTAATTAATAATGAATCTAACTCCACCAAAATGGCAACAATAAAATTGTTGTTGATGTTTGACTACTGCTCCCTCACTGTTTCTTTACAAGTACACTGATTGTGAACAAAAAGTATATATTTCTTTGGTATTCAACGCGGGACGTTTTCCAAGTAATGCGTTGTACTTTATGCACAAGCGATATGGTTGGTGGGCTGGCGCGGTCAAAAGTTTGATCCCCACCGATTTCCCATGCGTTTTACAAACATTTCATGCGGTCTTATCGTAAGCTATTACCATTGACTTTTAGCTATGTATTCTTTGGATATAAATTATTCTGAATCCTAGGAATGCGTATCGCAAGGTTTTAGATTATTTTCAGAAGCTATAATGCATGTTTTACCCTCAATTCCCCAGACAAAATATTTCCCCACATGAAAATCACGTATCCACAAGAAACCCTCAAATTTTATACGGCCGGTTTCTTTCTGGGTTGCTACCAGAGTGATCTTAATATGGACCTAAAAGTCCATAATAAATACAAATATGCAATATCATACAAAGCACATTGTATCGAATTCCAGTTGGGTGTCGTGTCGATCACCTGAATAAATATAAATGTCAGTGTGTCATTGTCATTACTACTTGGACTTTTTTTTGTCATTTGTTCCTATTCCTAGCCTGAACCTGATGGGATGCCAAGTATTATCACCTTTTTGCCAAATAAAATGGAAATATGTTTTGCAGATACACCCATGTCGAGTCGAACACTCCGCTGCATATTTTACAGGTGCAAATAGCTTTACACCCACCCACGTATATCCTACGTTGAACTTATGATTTGAGTATGAAAGAAGAAACTAAAACATCTAACAAGCAAAAAAACTTGTTTTTGTGTGCACAAGAGCTAGAAAAAAAGTATATTTCGCTACAATAAAGTACAAGACGAGTCTTGGCATAAAAACTTTTGTACTGTGGCAGTTCTACACACGTGAGAACAGAAAATACGGATTAATTGTTAGGTTTCATTTCGATTTCGATTTATACAGACGGGTTCATATTTGATTTATTTATATGGTTCATTTTTTTAACTTTGATGTCGAAATGAACGGCGAGAAATGTGAAAAGCGTCATTAAGGAAATCATAAGTTTCGCATGTGGTTTAGAAATTTTCGATTTTTTAACCAACCTTTAAAATTCAAATTAACTTACAATGCCAAATAAACGCAAACTCTGTCCCTTTCTCGAATAAATTCGTTCCCGATTTAATAATGAACTTAAACCATGAGTTTTCAACTGTGTCTTGTATAGTTTACTCTCTTTTTCATTTTGTATCCATTTGTTTATCGTTTGCCAGCATTTTTGTCATGTCACTTTTATTTTACATTAAACGCATTGAGTGAGTTTACTCTAAAATGCAGTGCTAGTATTTAGCATTAAATCAATCTCACTTTGGATATAATTCCATTCGAATATTTCTACAAACTGAATTATATTTTTACCTTAAATGCCACAGACATAAAGTGTGAACTCTAACACGTCATCTTCAATAGCGCTTAAAAAAATTCAAACCTAAAACTGAAAATTCCTATTCAAATTAAAAGGCTTTGGTGATCATGTTGGTGATCGGAGAAATAATTTTCTGCTTGTAATTGAAAAAAATAATAGAATCCTAGTCGTAAGTATAATGAAAATTTGTAATTAAACCACCCAATACGAAGGTATTATCATAAATGTCCGGTCAACTTTATTTGGCTCTCATTTTATAACGAGTTGACATATTCAATCGATTTTTTCTACATAATCTCCCCCAACTTGCACACACTTTTACCACCTCTTCTCAAGAGCCGAGATGCCATTAGAGAAGAATGCTGGGCCTCTATGTGCAAGCCATGAAATTACACTTTTTTTAACATGGTTTTTAAAGGGGGTTGTGAACCAGCTGGGAGCCATTGTAATGACTGTCTTTTAGTCTCTGCCTGATAGGGATGAAGGTAACTTTCATTTCCAGTCACAACTTGCTCCAGAAAATATCTCTATCCTGAGAAAAAAGGTTGAGATTTTCTTGACTTTGTTTGCACCTAAATTTCGTTTGTTGATCTGTGAGCAGTTTGGGAATCCACCTTGCACAGTGAAGGAGATAGACCCAAAGTCAAATGTAGACTTCTCCACACATACATGACACTTATATTGACCTTTTAGGCTATTTCTCGCAACAGGAGTCGTCTGTCCTTTTCAACCACAGCTTTCACTTTAGCTACATGTCTGTCGTTAGTCGAACTTGAAGGTCGTCCTGGGTTTGTCTTGTTTTCTAGTGATGGGTCACCAATACGAAATCGCTTGCACCACTCAATAATAGTTGATCGAACTGGCAATCAATCAACACCAACATTTTGAAGCTCCTTTCTAATTAAAGACGAAGAAAGGCTCTTCAAAAACGCATTTTAACCTGCGCACGAATATCTTGCGTTGTAAAAAGCATTCGCGTTTACGTTTCCAGCTCTAACTCTACAAAGCAAATGATTGCTACTACAAGCAACCCATCATTCAAAAGCCATAATCTTTATCTTTCAGAGGATGTGCAGAACATTGTATTTGAGGAAGTCCTCTTTGAGATAATCGTTATCAAAGTTGACCGGATATTTCGGATAATCCCTACGTACTTACCTATAAATTTATGTGAATAGGAAAATAAATTGACGTGGGTCTGTAATCACAAATGATTATATCTTTCGTGTTATATACCAATCTATAAGCAAAGATAAAAAGCATGCATACAATATTTTTCTGAATTTGTCTGTCTGTCAAATAAACAGGCCATAGTAAACAGATCAATGCTTCAAATGTGCAAGATTGTTGTAATACCCGAACCATTAAATTAAGTAAATATCTTTAATTAGTATAGTGTAACTTATAAAATATTCTGCATATTTTGGAGTGCTGAATTCAGTAGCACATGTTTTACACAACGCCCAAATTTAAATATTTGAAATCGGAAGGTGCAAGATGATGTATCTTGAATGTTTATAAAGCAACCTAGCGACATCCCGAGTCCTTTTTTAATTATTTTTCACAGCTTACGTATGACATAGTTATGAAGGCAGACAAATAATTCCATCTATCACTTGTAATGATAATGACAATGCTCTATTTAACTAAACTGGGTAGACGGCAAAATTTGTGTCTTTCCATTTCAACTTTTGGTCTTCTAGCTCACTATCACGTTGTGCAAGCATATTTATATTGGCCAAATGTATCAGTACACACTCGGCGTTTTCGAGTTCTGATTGACTAAATTAACAGTTGCGACTGTAATGTTTTCAAGGCCATTGCACTCGTGTTATGGTGTTGTTGCTTTTATTTTTTCTTTGTGTTTTTAATTACTACTGACTGCTGTTATTACAAAGCCTTTCTTTTTTACATGTTTCCAAAGTGTGTCTTTTAAATAATACCTTGGAAAATTATTTGTTCAACCAGTAGCGACACAACAACCTGCCTTAAATTAACCTGTTTTTACCAGCCGCCTGATGATTCTCTGTATATAAACAACTATTCCGTGGCCATCCTTTTTAGTTACATTCCGTCAATCAAACCGAACTGTTGGGATTTACATCCAAACAGACAAATTTCAAAAAGCATTACAAAATGTCATTTAAACACGAATCATTATCTATCGTAAGTGATGTTCCGAAACCAGAGTTTTTGGTGTTTCAATGACGAAGTTTGGAATGGTTGTCCTACTTTGATACCAACAGGTCCCGAATTATAAAACAGAGTTCTGGTCAATATTCATTGACAACCATTCACACAGTTGCAACATAGTTTTATTACGTAGCTGAAGCGAGAGCATTCAGCGAAGTAATCCTCATGCTAACCCCCATGTTAAATTTTCCCCATGCTAACCCCCATGTTAAATTTCTCCCATGCAAACCCCCATGTTAAATTTTCCCCATGCTAACCCCCATGTTAAATTTCTTGAAGGAACACTTCATAGCTATAGCACAGCATAGCTATGCAGGCCCCCGGTGGCCGGTGTCCTTGGTCACCGGCCACCGACCTATCATTGGGACACCAGGCCCCCAGGACACCGGCCACCGACATATCATTGGGACACCAGGACACCGGCCACCGACCAATATTTGGGACACCAGGCTACCGGGACACCGGCCACCGATCAATCTTTGGGACACCAGACCACCGGCCATCGAGTCGTTATAATTTTAAATTTGTAATTACCCTATTATACCCGTTATAATTTAATTAATCCGTAATTACTCAGTTAAACTCATTATGATTTAATTAAACCCGTTATTGTTCAAATAAACCAGTTATAATTTAGTTAACCCCGTTTTATTCAATTAAGCCCGTTATCCCCCACTTTAACCCGTTATACTTCAATTAAACGTGTTATTATCCAATTAAACCCTTTATATTTTAATCAACCTGTTATGACCCAAAAACCAATTTTAACCCGGACTCAGGGGTTTTTAACTATTTCTGATAGTCCGATCTGATGGACACCGACTCATGAATGGGACACCAGGCCCCCAGGACACCGGCCACCGACTCATGAGTGGGACACCAGGCCCCCAGGACACCGGCCACCGACCTATCATTGGGACACCAGGACACCGGCCACCGACCAATATTTGGGACACCAGGCCCCCAGGACACCGGCCACCGACCTATCATTGGGACACCAGGCCACCGGGACACCGGCCACCGACTCATGAATGGGACACCAGGCTACCAGGACACCGGGTGGCCACCTGGTGGCCGGTGTACCAAATTTGGGACACCAAGGTTGGGGGCCTGCCCAGCTATGTAGCACAGCACTTGTAACATGAGTATTGCTACGTCCCCTCATGACTCACAGAGCCAGGACGATTCAGAAGAACGAGCAAAGATGCACTTAGACCCACCGGGAATTGAACCCTAAACCTATAAAACTTAGTGACATGGATATAGTGGTCATATTGAAGTGAAGGGTAACCTTTTGCTATGCACCGCCACGCGGCCCTAGTTACTTGCTTACAAAAAGTTACGTAGAATTAAAAGAAGCAAAAGGCAAAATTTAATAGCTATGAAAATGGCATTGCAATGTCCGAAAAGTGTCCTTTGAAATCTGACGCTTCATTATTTTCCATGCAAGCCATAAACAGTCTTAACATTAAGGTTTCCTTCCACCAACTTGAGTCTGACCGTGACAGGACAAGATGAAAGTCATAGTCACGTTAAACAAATATAAAAGTTATAAAACGTAATCCTGTTTAAAATCGGTACGTATCACAAGAAATAAAATGCTAATGATTATGATTGTGTCATAGAATATCGGCTGTGGTTAGTACACGGTACACCCTCAGATATTTGATAGAACAAAAGGAAGACAAGAGAGAAGATGAAAAGTAAATAAAATTCAGGAGAGCTCCAAAAGTGATGTAACAAGATTTTAGCGTGATAGGCTTAGATACTTTTTTAGCGATAATTATCTCTTTCTTTATCATCAGTCATCATCATTGAGCAAAAGACAAGTAAGTACATAAGCATGCACAAAGAGATACAAGAGGATTAATATGGAATATGCAGTGCCATGGTGCATGGTTTTCAACTCATTTGTTCTTCGGAAGGTCGTTTGCTACTGCTATTTGAAATCATCTCTTGACAACCAGATACCTACACAGCTACACATTACAGTTTTAAGCCACATGTCTGACCGCAGCAGTCAACAGATATTCGAATGGTCTTCGTTCGTAGCTTGTGTGTAAATTGTATTGGATTGGATTGAACTGAAGGTACGAAAGTATTGTGCGTGGTTGGTAGTATCATCATTTTCATACTCATGGCACCATACATACGTTTATCACGACGAGCTCTGAAAAAGAATCACACTTGAATGATGGAGGCAGCCAATTCTTGTTCAAAGCGTTTTTGTACTGAAGTGTGAACTGCGAAGTAAGATTTTAAAAGTTAAGCATCTTTTGTAGACTTTGTTGCAGCAGCAGCCTCAGCCTCTGTACTTCAGCATCATCATCTCATGCCGTTGCGTTTACTGGTGCATATCTACGCGCTATATACTTACTACTTACACTCAGTCATACAGGCGGCTGTAATGCATCCCATCCTATTGTATTGTAATAATGCATGTATACATTCTAAATCTCAAACCACAAACAACTATGCACACTTTACTATAAAGCTGCTTCTTTTGACTTCATTATCGTCATCATCATCATCATCATTGACTCTACGTCCTCTTCATTTTCTGTTTCTTTTAGCACTCATACACCAAAACTTTAGTTTGCTCTCATCAGCCGTTTGCGTCGGACGCATTGAGGGTTAAGTTTACACTACGCATTCATTTTGTACATAGATATATATACTTGATATTATGGACGAACGTTCTTGAATGAGACGAAAGAGTTTCAGCTTTACCTAAAAGAAACAGCAACTAACTGCACGGTAGTAGTCGTGCTCCACCTGCAACTGATTACTTCTACGCAATTTCATTTCCACATGCCGTGCTTGTTTCTTATTATTATTAGATAAGCCAGGAAGAGACGGAAGAAGTAAGTATATAAGTTGTTGGGAAGAGGAGGGAAAGTGTATTATGCAAGTTCAGATTCAGAAAAAAAAGTCACGAAAACTCTGGCAATGTGCGAGCAAGAGTCTTAGTTTTCATAAGTAATAAGCTTAGACGATTACCATTAGCGTATTACCTATGCAAAGTTTTTATTGTTGTTGCTGCTGTTGCTGCTCGCTCTCGTGTGTTTTTCTTCGAAAAATAAAAGAGGAGTCAAGTCAAGTGTTATTTCTATTAGGAAAGTGGACATGAGACGGTAGTGCATTGTTATTACGTCTGGGGTTTCGTATGTGACAAGGACATGCACAAAAGCATAAAAAAGGTGGAGCAGACAAAGCTAAACTATAATATCGACCGATAAGAAAGAGCAGCACATAGGGGAAGAAGGCCTGAAACTCGTTTCATTGGAACAATTACTCCTATTGTGGGAATCATGTAAGTTTTTGCCATGTACATTTACTTGATTAATCTGATGATATGATACGTATTTTATTTGAACACGCTTCTTTTTTCCCTACGCTATGCGTTTAGTGTACATCGATATTCATGTTTCGAGAAAATGCATGCTTTCTTCCTCTTTCTTGACATCAGTGGTATAAAGAAGGGACAGGCAGAGGCAGAGACAGAAAATGTGAATGCACATGTTTGTGTTTGGGTTGAGTAATCAGCGGAGAAGAACGGTGGAACATCCATCCGCACTTTTTCTGTGTTTCTCAAAGTTTCGGTAGATTGATCGTTAGATTCGTAAACATACAATGAAGGTAGAAAAGGTGGAAAGGAAAATGGATGTGGCGGTGGTGGTGGTGCTCATATAAAATTGACTACTAAATATGTACACAGCGGTTCACAATGCATTTTCAGGTGCATCACTCTTCAGTTCCGGGCCGGTGTTTTTCATAGTAAATTGAAGAAAGCATAGGTATTATTATTTTTGAGTAGAAGGCAAGACTCAGCCGTAAATGTACATATGCATAGTCTACGCAATTCGTATGAGTATGGAACGCTTTTTCTTTGTTATTCGAAATGAAATCAATATTGAATATGAAATGACGATGTCTTTCCAGTAGTCTTCTTGTTATCTCCATATTTCTTGTCTCACTTTTTCCGTGCGCTTTCTATTTTACATTTGCTACTTTTCGCACAAAAAGTCTAAAAACGGTATGGTGTGGCTACCTTAGATTGTAGATAGTATAGGTTCTGCGTGTGTGTGTTGGTCCAGTGGTTCTAAAAGGAATAGAGAAAAGAATTATGTTCTTTTGTTGAGAGAAATGCTAGATAATGAAATCAGAGAAAAAATGAGATTTTTTGTTTCGATTCTTTTCAGCGTGGCTAAAAATGGACACTTTTGTGTTGACTATTTTTTCTCTCTCTTGAGACCAACCAAAACCATTACATTGTTAGTTCTATTTTTGAGCCCATTCTTCAACTGAGAATGGATGTGTTGTTTGTTGTTATGTTATGAATAGAGCATGTTCTACGCAATAATGTGCATTACACGCAAAATAAAGTTGAAACTGAGGATAATCCGCTTAGTTTCCGTTTTCTATTTGCCTGGAAGACAAAAAGTTCAAGGAGCGTGAAAGGCAATTTTACAGAGTGCTCCAATCCAAGTAGTTGAGTATACTTTCTTGTTACATAATGAATACAAAGAAGCAAAAGCAAATTAAAATTCTAGTTTTGTGAAAGTGTTCCACTATAAACGGATTTGCTCGTTTTTCTTGCTGAATAGAGACAGACGGAATTTCATGGGTTAATTTGTCATACTGAATGGAACAGATGAGGAGCAAAGGAAAAAGCTTGTAAGTCCACTGTTTCACATGAACACGCTACGTGTTGTTTTTGCATGTTAAGAGACCTGCCAATCTTATCTTAACTAACTAGTAGTTTCCTGTCGTTTTGATAATGCTGAATGTGAAAATTGAAACAAAAGACTGGCCTAAAAGCATGATCATCATCATATCAAATGTTTACTGTACAAATGCAATTTATGTACGTACACAACTACACAGTCAATTGACTTTATAAAGTCAAAAGGACAAAAATGGAATGAGTTGTTTTATTGTACAATAGAAAAGTGCGTGCTGATGTTGACTTTGTTCAAGGTACTTTGGTTGGAATTGAAAGAATCGTGAGAAAAACTGACGTGCTGGCTGATTCATAGGATGCATACGAGCATTTAATTTACTCTCTGAGCTGGACTGGATTGTTTTCCTAAGGCTTAGTTTTACAAACAAAACAAAACACTTTTTCATGATTTGTGAGAGTCATAATCATATCCATTATTCCATGCACATTACAAACTCCTAAAAACTCACCTTGTCATTATAAACTTTGCCTTCGCCGTCACTTCAATAAGCAAAGAGTTACGGGGAAAAGCGTTGTTATTGCAATGCTTACTACGTCCTTTTTCAGCGAGTGGCCCAACGCAGCGCAGTTGAAAACGAAAACATCGTTTAGGTCAAAAATTAAATCGGGGAGGTTATGACATTGCATAAACTAAGTGTGTGGATCGCACATAATAATAATTATTAACCAGAATCAACCAGAAGAATTTCAATTGGAGTTTACAGTTTTTCTGCCCTTGTGGCTGGAAGTTGGAATATCATTATTTTCTACTTGTACAATTTTAGAACAGGTTTGCTTAGTTAAATTTTATTTCTGGAGATAAAATTTTAATACATTGATTGACGCTATAGGGCTCACTGAAGCGTCTGGCGGTAGTTACTATACAAATGGATCGAGAGACAAAAAGTGAGCTCACTCACTGTCAATCACCCTGAGCTCGTCAATCGTTGACATTTTTTCTAGCAGCTCGTTCATAACAAAAGGTTATAAATCTCTTAATAGTTTTTTTTCCATATAGGTATGGCAGCAAAAACTAGTAAGTAAAAACCTTTGAGTTCATGTCCAAATGAATACATTTATATATACCAATCTGTTTAATTACTCACTTAAAGTTTTATCGTCTCCCAAAAGAAAATAATCCTCTGGATCATTACATTACATACATGGGTACACCCATATGTTTAAAGGTTAGCTGGTTTGATTATTGGTTCCTCACATATGTAATTATGATCCTCTTGCTATTTACCTGATCAGCGATGTGTGTAGTTTGTACCGCCGAAAGGGTTAATTTGACTGATACTGCGAAACAGCATCATCATCATCACATTTTCTCCAGCAGCCACAACTGATTATTATAACATATAAAAAATAAGAAACGTAGAGATGGCTAAAAGCAAAACGGATTTGTCATGTTGGATTTCTTTACACACCTAAAGTAAAGTAAGTTGGTGTTAGGTACAACAAGGTACATTTGCTTTCATAATAAAAAGTAATCATTTCTTTCATTTCTGCCTCCAGTCCAAACACATCTACTGCAAAGAGGAGAAAATATAATGCATAAAATGAAATCACCCTCTAGATATTTCAAGTACATTAAAGGGCAAGTGATTGGCTTAATTGCAACGCTTATATCCATCTTATTTTTCTCTATTCCATTTTTATCTGTGCTGTGTTTAATTTGGCATTTTACAAGCTGGACCAGGCGGGCCAATGCAATTCAACGCAGAGTCTTCAGCTGCACCTTTAAAAAATACATTTGTTTATGTCATTCGATAAAACACTTGACTATTTATTTTGCCCCCTTGACTCTAAACTGCATATGAATTGCTAATCAACCCTCTGTAATAAAAAGACACACTTATAATCAAAGTGCAAAGAGCACAGATGAGGTTTCGTGTGTTTGTTTATAGAAGCTGAAGAGAGCTCGATCCTCATATAGCCAACCAAAAAACCAATCCTAGTCATCATCTTCACATCACATCACATTTATAAAAAAACCTTGAAAATTTATGTTCAAAATAACAAAAGCATTTACATTAAAGCGTCAGTTTGGAACGTTGAAAAATACATTGTTGATTGTATTTTTGGAGAATTAGACAGATGTACTTGTAGCTATTATGAGGAAAATAAATAAATAACAACCAAAAGAGAATTTATGTGATGTGTCCGTCATCACACTCATGATGAGTCGGTACAATACCGAGAGATATTGCACTGCCACCAGCAGACCAAGCCCATTTTGCCATTACTCTCCATTGTGCAGATGTCAAAAAATGATTTCTGTTTGTTAAACTAAACTTCGATTAAAAAGCCATCGGGTGTCTTACATCATAATATCATATTCATAAAAATCTGGAAATGTTTCCCTTTTGAATCTGTTATTAGCAGCAGCTTTTAGAAAAGCTGATAAGTGATTGATCTGATCTAAATTAAGTAAACATTTGACTGGACTCGACTGGAGTCTGGTTGGTTTCCAAAAAGAGTTTGAGGGCATATGTGATTTTTCTAAATTGGATTTAACGCAGTTGACCGTACTGCTGAAGTTGAAGCTCATAGTGATGTTATCCACGCCCAAGGACTAATAATAAACTTGTTGAATTTGTAATTATAATCAAGTTGCGAAGAGAGCATATACACACATCATAAATTACAAGAGCCTTCCTTTCCTTAACAAACCATACCATACACCACGCCAACAACATGATACGAAACAGAAAAGAACAAAAAAAATATATTTCATGTATATTTATATTATTTTCTTGGTTTCGCAATCGACATTTTTACTACGACGTTACTAGCATAATGATTGCAGTTTGACACTAAAGTTGTTTTCTGAACTGTTTATACAATCATCAAAAGTATGGATATAGGCTGTAGACTAAAGCTTATTATATCCACCAGCACCAGCTTCACGAACCTCTTTTTGTTCCAGAGCAAAAAATAAAATAACTAAATCACGCTTGTGCACAAATTTCACATTTCGTGCAGTCTCTAAGGAATTTCATTCACGACGAGGATCTAGCTAGTATGATATGATATCCTTTTGGTTAGGTTGGATGAGAGACGTGTGTAAAGCCACACTCACTCTTTTGAAAAAGTGCTGCAGTAATCGTAGTAATATAAATCCAATGTATTTAAAGTTGTTTTCTTCTGGATCGTGAATCATCATTAGTATCGCATCTCTCTTTATCATCAACGTACCATTTTCCTCATATTGTATGTATTTCTTCTTGCATATATTGGTGTACAAAATCTGATACATTTCATTCCGCTAGGATTCTGAACCACAAGTACGAGTGACGGAATAATCCTCATTCAATATAGTATCATCATTATCATCATCATCTGCTTTCGAATATAAGAAAACAACTTCCTGCATTCAGTTCGTACATCCTTTCTCTGCTTTTTGGTGGGGATCCCATCGACGCATGGGATTTCTTGGACGGTTTCCGAACACCGGTGCGTATTTTTGGTTCCATGCGAATATGCTAATGCTCCCTGACGAGATGTGATGTGATGAGTCTGCTTGGGTTTGGTTTTGGTTGGTGTTTGAATTGAACTGAACTTCTGGGATTTGTAGTTGACTAACTGACTACTTTGCGGACGTACGTACCCAACAAGTGCAAGCTACGCATGAAGAGAGGAGAAGAAGAGGTGAATTTTGCCTGTTGCCTAATTTTTTTCTCGCCTGTGTGTAATCTTCACGGGACGGAAGTAGAAAAATATCGTTTTCTTTCTGTGTTCTGGCTTGAGCGAACAAAGACATCTGCGTTTTGATTTTTTTGCGCAATTTTCTTCATGTCTCTCTTAACGTTAGACACAGAAATCAAGTTTAATTCCCACTGGAGCTGAGTGAGGAACAAGAAAGATAGGGATGACACTGACTGAAGAGAAGAGCTCAAGCAAATACAAAAAATCTGTTGATATAATTCTCCTTCTGGTTGGTGTGAATAAGCTGATGTTTGTGCAATTTTTCTGCAATTAACATCAATATAATGTAGAAAACGTACACGTGAATAAGTGAAGTGGAACAAGAAAAATATAAAAAGGATTGTAGCAGCTGAAAGAAACGTTGCATTTTCAGTGAATTTTGGGGGTTATCTCCAGAGAAATTTGTCATTTGTGAAAAGACAGATAAAGTTACTTACTTGCAAGGAGTTAAATAGAGTACAAGTAAGTGTGAAACTACTACTCTCAAATTGTCATCTTGATCACTAAGATTAAGGACCGGATATCATTGGGGTTTGAAAATAGGACAGTTGCAGTTGCTTGATTTGATAGTAAAATATTAGTGCAATTGTTATATGTGAGCAGGATGAGGAGGCATGCAAACAGATGAAAAGTTCAGCAAGGCTGATCTTCCTCATCCTCCTAGTCTTTCTGCAATGTTGAATCGTTGAATGTGCTAAGTAATGGCGTACTTGAGAGAGAATTTCATCCTTGAAAAAATGACGATGATCATTATAATGATAGTTTGTTCAATCGTCGTCGTGTACATGAGGTAGCAAGAAAAGTGGTGTTTGAAAATTCAGGGATGCATGAAAACTGAATGTGCTACATGTTGTGATCGCAAGAAATGATCATGATGATGATTTTTTTTGTAATAATGTGTACATATTTCACCGCAATATTACTACTTGTCACTTTTTAAAGTAATTTTCTGGGCGTTATTACGTAGTTGAAGCGAGAGCATTCAGCGAAGTAATGGTTTTACTAAAACTGTCTGTCTGTCTGTGCGCACTCTCCTGGTCACAAACATTGACCGATTTGGACCAAATTTGGTACACAGGTAGTACTACTCAATAGGACCTCTGGGAATATTTTTCAGCCAAATCGGTCAAACGGTTCGAAAGTTATAGGCGTTAGAGTTCAGGAACTCATCGATTTGGCTGAAACGTATACGTATACGTAAGAATTGCATAGTATCCGTGTGGATGTGCTTATGCATACATCCGGAATCATGTCCTTGTGGCACAAGGACATGGGAGATAGAGTAAACTAGCAGTCAACAGTTGCGACTGTAATGTTTTCAAGGCCATTGCACTCGTGTTATGGTGTTGTTGTTTTTATTTTTTCTTTGTGTTTTTAATTACTACTGACTGCTGTTATTACAAAGCCTTTCTTTTTTAAATGTTTCCAAAGTGTGTCTTTTAAATAATACCTTGGAAAATTATTTGTTCAACCAGTATCGACACAACAACCTGCCTTAAATTAACCTGTTTTTACCAGCCGCCTGATAATTCTCTGTATACAAAATATATATATATGATATATTCTCTGTATTCTCTGCCGTTTTAGTTACATTCCGTCAATCAAACTGAACTCTAGTAAATCCCGACAGACAAATTTCAAAAAGCATTACAAAATGTCATTTAAACACGAATCATTATCTATCGTAAGTGATATTCCGAAACCAGAGTTTTCTGTGTTTCAAAGACGAAGTTTGGAATGGTTGTCCTACTTTGCTACCAACAGGTCCGGAATTATAAAACAGAGTGCTGGTCAATATTCATTGACAACCATTCATGCAATTGCAACATAGTTTTATTGTATTTGCATCTTAAATTCCATCCTAAAAACTATTTTCTCTGCTTCCTCACTGCGGATTACTTTGGGCGTATTGAGACAAAATATCTGCACTAGACTACGTACTTTGTAATAAAGGATTGGTGACTATTTCTTGGAAAATATTTTTCAATCGGTATCCCCTGTATGGTGAGTGAAAGCATATTATAAGCAAATATTTTAGTCGGGGTAAAATGAGATATGAGAATGGAGCTGGAGAATGGGTTTGTACCTGAAACTTACAAACTTTTTTTGTAGAAATACTTGGGAACACATGGAAAAGTCTAAACAATATATTTCTGGACCTGAATTCAGACTGCGGCTCCTATACGGTCATTTTATATTTTACATTGAAATGTCTCTGGCTACGGCAGCGCCGTCTTACGGAAAGCTCATTTGAACTAACGAACGAATGGGAATTTTCGTTAGACGGCGCTGCCGTAGCCAGAGACATTTCAATGTAACATATAAAATGAGCGTATAGGAGCCGCAGTCTGGCTGAATTGCAACCCTGACGTGCAGTGCGGAGTGGAACGCCTACAAAAATGCATAGTTGTGGTAAACATGTAAATTAAAACCACTGTAGTGAAGTAGCTTTATAACAAAAAAAACTCTACGTAAATATAACCCATTTTTTTCTTCAAAATTTAGCTTAATATTCGCATTCGGCGGGGTACTCCAAATGATACAATTTTTCATGGATCCAAAATATTATACTTTCACTTATTCAATTTTCCCTACGGATATTCTCCCACTGAAGTTCCTTTTTGTGATCCATGAACTACTTGCCATATCTCTACGGTGGATAACTTACCTTGTAGCCCTATCAATTGCTATGCATGATTGCATTGCCAGTCCATGCATTCTCGATCAAATGACAATGCGGAATAATGACACACCACGCGTGGTATTGAACATTGTCATTCAATATTCTCTATTTTACAAAAGAAAAAGTCAAATATGGATGGATACATATCATCAAACAAAAAATACAAGGAAGTGCGTCGAGAAAAATACAACAAAATGATGATTTATGAGCTATGCATATAAATAATATTCCCATAAAGGATAAGCTCTAATTTCATATACAAAACTTCTAGTGTAAGATTTCAGCGGTAAAATGAAACCTTATTTACGACTCTATAATTTTGTGTTTGCTTTCGCTTACCTTTTAATACTATCCATTTCATTAAGGGCGTAATAATTATTTAGGTCACACTTATTTTACCAATTCGCTCAAAAAAGGTTGCATCATTTATCATAAATTACTGTAACAAAAGTAAACTAACCAGTTGATCAGCACAAAAATTAAACATTTCCAAAGGAGTTAGTTCCTCCACATAATTCACATAGCCCATGTAAGATTTGAGCGGTCTAAAAGACTTCATGTATCTCACAATCCATTTTTCCTCCCTAGTTTTTATCACCTTTAGCAACATCTGCTCCTTTACCAACCCATTTATTTGTCCACTAGCAGCATACAGTTGTCCCATGATGGTTGCGTACATCATCAAAATATTCAAAATAACAAATGCGTCTTGAGCACACGTCAGGAAAAACATTAGTTGTGGAAGTGACATTTTAAATCCGAGTGAAATTATAGCATAGAAGCTAATAATTTGCCCAATCATCATCAGAAATACGTTAGACATTATCAATCCATCCTGCTGAATCAGGTAGTATCGACTCAAAATTTCCACTTGTCTATAGTAGGGCAAGTTTATTCTTGATTTTTCTGGCTTTTTTCCAAGCAGTTGAGTGATGTATTGAACATAGCGACGCAAGCAGTATGCCTGTATGAAGGAGAAGTCCATGAGAAAAACAGCGTAGGTCCCATTTCCATCGATAGTAAACCAAAATGCCAAAATACAAATTGATACAAGCATCACAACTGAAGTAATTTTCCACTCTGCTTGTGTATCTACAGCTGTGCTGCATTCCGGAATTAAAGAGTACCCAAATGTTAATGAATTACAGGGCGTAGTCCACCTCATTAAAACGATGGCAAAAGAGGTTGTTGGTGCATAAACTATTCCACATATAAGAACGAGTTTCATCAATCGTACTTCCGTTCCTTTCGCCATCTCTAACTCGGAGAAATCTGAAAGTGTGAGAAAAATGTGTAACGCATTTTTTTTTCATTTTGAAGGTTAAATAAAAGCATCACTTACCATTTTGAAGACGCTTTTCAAAATTCACAAAAAGTCGAAATACCTCAGCAAGGTTTTCTCGTCGTTTGTAAACAATATATTTTGTGAAAATGTTGACGACAAATGTAGTTGCGCACAATAAGCTCTCCAGTGAAGTCACCAGCGGCACCCTGCTTCCTTCCCGTAGTAATTGAAACCACAAGACAATGACATAAAACGTGTATAGAATCGTTTTCAAATTTTCCCATTTTTGTGCTCCCCAACTGGTAACAGTGAGATTTTGGTTGGAGGCGAATTTTAATGGAAAATTTCCATGTAGATGTTGCGCCTTGAAGTGAATTCGCATAAAACGGATTAACTTTTCCTGAATCAACATTGATGCTGCCAGAGCAGAGTGCCACAGACTGAACTTTCTCTAATGCCAAGCAAATGGTGTCTGGATTGATAAAGAAGGTGAAAAAAGGACATCCACGTGCTAACGATTTGGAAGTGAAACATTTCCCCCGTGTTCAATTTTTAATGTTACCAAAATCAGAGGCAATAATCCGTTGTTTTTACGGCCTGATAAATATTACAGGTGGTGGAATGGCGAGAGTGTTTCATTAATTTTTTACAACCGAAAACATAAAGGGGGATTTTTTTAATCCAGACAAAAATGATGCTCAACCAGGCCAGAACTTCACGGAAAAACCTTCCATAGTAAAACCGTCAGTGAATAATGTTTGAATTGGCGAAAGTGATAACATTTTGTATAAAAATCCATTTCAGTTCGTATGTATCCAGCTTCAATTTATAAAATTTGTTTGGCATGAGCAGGTTTATTTATTAAATGACAAATGGGTTTTAAACCAAGTTAAAATCCATTAGTAGAAACAGTTGTCCATCGTTTTATGCAAATGAATTTGAATTATAGATATTAATCTAATTGGTTTTGTTTCTTCCCAAGAAAACGCTATCAAACATCTCGAAATACGAAATATGATGTGTTCGATATTTTTCCTTCAAAATTTTTGCAATCCCTTTACTTCAACTTAACACATTCTGAAATATTTATGATTCTATTGGCCGACGGAGACTTTTATGTTGAGCAAGTCTTTGAAAAAACTAGATTGAGCATGAATTATTTATTCATTTTCACAGCTGCTTTTTGCATTACTAGAACTGTGAATGTAGAATGCATACATTACCCTGAAATTTGATAAAAAAAATGGGTTACGTTCCTGTACAGCCACAAAAAATATTCACCAGAAACGGAATCTAGCCCAATATTTATTTTCTTCTGTTATAGGTATGCCAGTTCGGCATTTTCCATCGTTTTTGTAGGTTTGGGTTCCCAATCAGCTTGTCATTTTTCATATCATAGCACACAGGTAAATCCACTACTTTTTGGTGAATGATGTAGGAAGTGATAAATGAGTCTCCTATCTCCATGTAATATGCTTTTACAGTAGAATGTCTTGTAGCTGTAAGAGCATTGAGGAAAGTAAGCTTTATTTAGTCAAAGTTATACTAGAAGTTAAAAAAATCTATTTTCAGACAATTGTTTTCATAACCCTTGGAACCAAGCGTATTTGCACAGCGCGTCTGGGATTTTTTTCACATTAACCTTCTTTCAGGGAACATGTTCACCATTTAAAATATTAATAAACTTAGAACAGAGTTTAATTAAGTTTTCAATTTTGAGTGCATGTTAAATCCAGTTTACAACAAAATTAGTTTTAGTTTCAATAGCATTTTTCAACTGCAATAAACTAAATGGATAAAAAATATTATTAGCAGGTACTGACCAATGGCCAAAAATTATATAGAGTTTCAAATGTCATTTTATTGAAAACATGGATATCACAAACTACAGATTAAGATTACCTCACATTTACTTCATGTGGATAGGATGTACTTCATATTAGGGTTTCGTTATTTAACAATTAACCACGTACCAATTGCCAGGGCTTCTACGTCTATGCTTTGCTAGTGTACAAGAGATTGAAAATAGTACTCACATTGAAGTGGGGGAATATAAATAGGCATATATGTAGTTCGCAATATAATAGGAAATAAAGTTACTTTAAATTCCAGTATATACAATTACACGATATTTGGTAGTTTGAGGGATAATTATATTGTTATTGTACTATCTTTAATGTATGATAGGTAGAGTAAAATTGGAGAATAATTTAAGAGGAGACGATGTCCGAATGAGAGTGGAAAGCTGAGTTTCATTTATTATTAATTCGTAACAGTATCAGCACGTCTTCAACGATCTGTCATTCATTCATATTTTACATCATTATGATCATCAAACATACTTGGTATTTGGCTTACATGTGAGAAATGAAGTAGAAGTAGTTACCTATATTTAATACATACATAATGTTATATACCTATACGAACTATAAAGCGCACGACGTATATGATCATATATATGTGAACAGAGCACGTCACTAACGATAAGTCTTTTATGCTTAATTTTGTATACACTTGATTTACAATAATTCACATGTGCTTCACGATAATCTTTAAATAAAAAGGAAACTATTTTCGACATATAGCTTCCCGAATTTAAAATTTTAAAACTTAAATATATTTCAAAATGTAATTCCACCAAAAGGAGACTTAAAACAGATGTTTTGATTAACTCGGTATGGATACTTCATATTTAATCAATAATGTATTATTAACAAACTCCAGTTTATCCAATAGATGTAAAAAAATGTTTCTACTCCCCACCCGAAATATATTTTTGGCAACACATTACAGAAACTTTAAGGCAATGTCTCCCTAAATATTTGAGTTCGATTAGCAGGAAATTTTCCCACAAGTTGATTGTACACTTTGTCACTGACCTGAGGGATAAACGGATATAATTTATTGTTAGGTTATAATTATTATTGATTACTGTTTAATATATTGAACTGCTTCCAAAGAAATAGAAAGTTCATGAAAAGCATGAACGCGTACCTTTGGTGAAAGGTAAAGGGTTACCCCTTTTAGGTACCCCAATTGAAGAATTCCATTAAGGATTGAGTTCCTGGACAACCGTCCTTGAAACGTTTCATGCTCATGAAAATAGCCCATTCCAAACGTTTCCAGGACTGAAATCAAATGATTAATTAATTATGATAAATATTGATATTCATCTAAAATAAAATAAATTCAGGCGTTATATTTGTATTTTAACAAAGTCAGCTTACACTTTAAATCGGTTAAACTGGGCGCCTGAAACATTCTTCCATTCCTAAAATTTTTTCCCAAAATCCCCTTCTCAGTCACTTGATAAGGACGAATCTCCAACGTTAGCAGTTCCTTCCAGGTTTGGCACACCATTCTAAAGCCGTCATCTCCCAGTCCGAGGCGGAGACTGGTTAAGTTGGGCATAAGTTTTCCAAGCTCTGCCACCTGGCTTCCGGTGACCACCTCTTTGCCCACCAAAAAAAGTTTCTTCATGTTGGGAAGCTGGGTGCCAGTGAGCACACTAAAGTCCGTGTGTCGGATGATCTTATAAGGTGGTCTAAGTTGATAAGCGTGAACCATGTGTACTTTTTGGAAGTCAATGAGATCCTTGTCCTCCACATCATGAGTTGGCTTTTCAAACCGATCATCTGCTGATGACACAAAACATTATAATTTCAGATATATTCAGGGAAAATACTTGAAATAGACGGAAGAGAGAAATACTGGAGTTTTACCGTATCCCTGCTGCAACACAAGAGACTCCAAATTGGGCATATTCTTGAGGAAGTTGAGATTTGGAAAGACTGGCCCAACTAGCTTCAACTGAGTCAGCACTTGGAATTGATTAGGAAGAGATTCGATCCTGAATGGGAGTGCATACCGTCCTCTAACAATCTCAAGGTTTGTGAGAGTTTCAGAATGGGCTCCCAAAATCCGTTCAAAAGCAGATTGAGTAGTGTCCACTCCGGCGTCAAAGGACAACTTTTTCAGTGGAAAATTGAGCCGACACAGGGAAGTCAAGAGATCAAAGGACCTTAAAATTGACATTGTGCTCCTATTGAAAAGAAATGAAAGCAATTTGAAATGGAGTGTGATTTAGTTTGAGTTAAATTTTTAAATTGTTTTTTACAATGAGTAATTTAGACTTTTGACTTACGCATTTTGAATGAAAATGTTTTCCATCCTAGCAAAATAGTGGTCTCCGAATTCCCTCCTAATAGCTTCCAATGTGTTGAGTAATTCACACAGTTTCCTAGCAGGATTATCTTCACTTATACACTGGATTTTGAGTGTATTTATGTTGGGAAACTGGAGAAAAAACTCCTTCCAGGTAATAGGAAGCTCATATCTTTGGACTTCAATTTTAACGACAAATTCAACAAGGTTTAATTGAACCTTTAAAGGCTTAGCATGCGCCGGTCTAACGAGATGACGAAAATCGCAATAGTTTCTAGACAGTGTTAAGCTGCTGAGCTGAGGTGTCAGCTCAAAAATAACCTTTCGGAAATCATGAGGAGTTTGAAAGTGACAGCCTTTCATAGTCAGGTGGGTCATCAGTGGACCAACCTTATCAAAAAATTGAAAGGTTGCACCAGGACCCCCTACACTTGTTGAAAAGTAGATGTCCCAGTGACGGAGAAAGTAGCGGTGATAGGGATACTTTCTCATCCGAAAAAGATCCGAGTCGTCCGGCAGCTCAAGGAGGGCCAAGTATTGCTCATAAGAAATGGAGGTGATTTCTGTATCTTCAAGGTCAGCAGTATCCCAGTCGTTGGTGTGAAGCAGAGCCTTTTTACGCCAGGTTGGGAGACTTTCCTTGTACCATTCTTTGCACACTAAACGATACTTGGCAAACTCGGAACGGTTGAACGGCAAGAGTTTGAAGAGTGTATCCAGTACCTGAAATAAAAGCACAGTAAAAAATGTAATTGCAGAAAAATAAATTAAATGAAAACATCATCATTGCCTTCTTTCATTAACTTAACCAACATATATACTATATATTTAATGAATGCACTTACCAACGGGATGAGCAGAGGATTCTTCTGCTCTACAAATGGGCCTCGTTGTTGTTCCATTGCTTTTGATATTGACAAGTACTCAAGATAGTCAAACTGCAAATGATTACTCAACTAAGCTTGATTTAATTTTGTTCAATTGAATAGAAAGAAGTTATAAGTAGATGTGGTGTAGAAGAACCAAGGTGAATACATTAAAATATTTACTATATCATGGTAGAAAGAACTGAGAACACTTGTATTGCAGCTCTAAAGCAAAGTAAGGATAGGATAAAATGACAAGCAACAAAACAAAACTGCCTGTTGTTTGTCTTTACCGCTTCATGCGTAAAAGACTATGCTGCTGAACCGAGATTTAGCGTGTAAGGCGAACAAAGTTCTTTTACCATGAAATTGAAGAGTGGCTTTTGTAGGATAGTATATATAGAGGTTGGAATAAAATATTATTCTACCCGTGAAAAGCCCTGTTCGCCATGAGTTCAGCTCGTGCAAAATTTCAAGTAAGTTGGTTGGATGGGGATTCTGTGGTAAAATTAGAATTTTTTTAAATTACTTAATTAGACTTTCAGCCAATTTTTATCACGCAAAAATCAGTGGGCAACTCTTGCTCTAGAAATCATCTTGAGTCTATCCTATTCTCGCGGAGGAGCTCACGACAACGCCTACGGCTACTATCATTCCGAGTGGAGAGCTGACCATAAATGTATATATGATATTTGACCTCAGATTAGACTCAATACAGCCCTATCTTCATTCGGAAAGTGAAACGTTTGGAGTATTAACTTTGAGATGGTCAGTGAATTTGTTACTTTTATGCGGTCAAAGGTCACACTGGGGTCACCTAAGAATTTGGACTGTTCTTTCCAGTAGTTTTATTTTGATGCATCACAACCCATACCTTGCTATGTAAAAAATATTTGACCTTATCATGGTCATAGGTCTCGTTGGGGTCAGGGCCCGGCCATGTCTAAGTACGGCCTGGCAATGACTTGAGGTACGGATTGCACATAATATGCTAATAAGTATGAGATGATTCGGTTTTAGCAAGTGAATTTACTGTGAGTAGCTTTCTTTTTTGTAACAATTAATTATATAGCAACACTCCTAAACAAATGTCTTTCATATTTGATATTTAAACAAATATTTGATTTTCAATAGAAGAATAGAGAGGTTACTTAATCGCTGTTGTCCCATTATAGATCTTAAACAGTTTTTGAAAATCTTCAACTTAAAGAATGCCCATCGTTACTTGCAGCTGTCACTGGAAGTGTGATAAAATTTAGAGGGCCGTGGCAACAATGGAAAACTGTTGACGCAGTCCATACTTGACTAAAATGTCTAAAATGGCAATTGGAGAATAGACAAGCATCATATAATAACTTGTTGCACTAACTCTCGTCCCGTTTAGTTGACGTAGTTTCCTTCCGGAAAAACCTTGAAGTTATTACGGCATCTCGTTCTGACTTTTCAATTCCAACTTCTTTTCTCTTATCTTTGCAGAGGCTGGGCATGGAAATTCGCCTTCCGGATTCCTAAAAAACCCGGAATCTGTATTTGAACCCAATTTTTTTTGATGGGGCAAAAACCTCACAATTACTTAACGGTTTTCTTGTTATGTTTACAGTATAATCAGTAAACACAACTTAGATTAACATTTTTGCCACCAGGAAATGTATTTTGTTCAAAATTTCATCAGTAAAAGCCTCAAAAGCCTCAAATTAAAAATCGTGCTCTAAGAGGCTAAAAATTACCGGAAATCGCGCACGCTCACGGACGCAATCGCAACCCACCTTAACAAATTCCATAACCGGCAGAGCCGCTTACTTCCCTTTATGTGCCATGGATTTGAGGTTTTTATTTTATGAGTGACCTATTATTGTTTTAGTTTTACAACTCTCCTTCAATTTCTACGTTTTCAAAAGATTTTGACCAACAAGTTTTTATAGAAATTGAATGAAATTACAAGGCTAACCGGAATGATGAAAGAGTGAATTTGTAAAATAAACGGCTGAAGTGTGATTGCTACAGCTGGTGAAAATTAAACGTGCAAAATATGAAGTAAGGGTCAATGAAACCTCTTTTTTAAGATTTCAAGTCAAGCATTTAGATTTATAAGCCGAGTTTTTATTGGGTCGGTACGGCCCGTGTCAGCGGTCCGGCCTAGCAATCCGGCCTAGCTTGTGCTATTGTAGGCCGGGCCCTGGTTGGGGTTATCAAAAACTTTCAAAAATAGTATTACTGATCTAGTCTCACCAGTACCTTCCCTATACCTTACTATTCAAAAACACTGACCTGACCTGTGACCCAGGACATTAAATAGCACGTTTTTTTGCCCATGTGGAAGATTAGACCTGTCCAACGCATATAAATGCGTATTTCATATAACTTCGTATGAGCGAATGACTTAATTTTTGTTAACTTTAGCGGTTTGTCATTGATTTGACGAAAATATTTGGCGAAATATTTTCTATCACAACATCACGCCAAAAATAATTATCGCATTATTGTTTATTTTTCTGAATAATTCCAAACACGATTAAATCATTAGCATTTAACTAGAAAGTAAATCGTTTATAAAGAGAACGAGACTTTGTCAAATCATTTAGTATTTTATTTCGGTTTTATTAAATATTTGACAACATATTTTTGAAGTCTATGTCCATACACATCATTTTATGGCTTCCGTTACATTTTTTGGACAGCTCTAGTGATAAGCACTATCATTTCTTTGTATCGTAAGCCGATCGTAAATAATTCAAGTCTTGAATTTGAAATTTTATGGAATATGTTAAAACACAAAGTAAGGATAAGCGCATAACTTTATATGGTTTGTCATGATAGAAATTTAAAGCTTAGACGAAGCTAACATATTTGGCTAAAAAGTTTAATAGTTTTTCAAATCATAAAGATTGAAAGCATCAAATGTTACGTCCTTTTGACTGGTAAATGTTTACGTTGCGTGTCACCACAAAGCTTTCTACAATATCATTAAACAATAGAATCAGGAACTGGTATGATACAATATATAACAATGACAGGAGATAGTTGATTATTTCAAAATGACGAAGTCGAAAAGAAGGAAAATGAAAGACTATTTTGTTTTTTAGTTAATATCCAATCTGGACGGGCTTGCTTGTTGCATGTTTTATTTATTTGCAAAAAATGTCAGTCTTCCGGCCCCGGTAGAAGCATCACGACCAGAGCCAGTATGAAATCTGCTCTGAAATCCGGAGCGGAATCTCATGTCTCAGTTTTTGGTGTGGCTGAAGGTGCGAAAAATCTGGATCCTGAGTGATAAAATTTATTGCAAAAAATATGTTGACTTTTGTTTTATATTGTACCTGAATACGTTTTAATTTTTAATAGAATTTAATTTAGAATATAAAACCATGACTTTTATAATAATATAAATGAATTTTTATTTTCGCCAAAACTCATACTTTGGGTTTTAAGCATTCACCATTATGAAAAGGCTCAATTGTAGCCCCTATTTTTTGTTGCCAAAACGTTTAAAATAAGTTTGTTGCCAAAACGAGAGACAATCTTTTCTACAACTTGTAATAATATTTGACATTCCGAAGCTAAAAACCAAGCGAGTGGCCCATGAAGAATAAAATTATTATTTCAATTTTACGTTTATAACACTTTTCCATCAAAACTGGTCAAGTATTTGGCATGTTCGGATACTGGAATTAGAATATAGTAAAAACATAGCTGCAACTCATTTCGTTGTACCTTGATTAGATTATGAAGGTTTTTAGGAAGATGTTGAACGGTTTTCACCTTAAATAATTCACAAGTGTTACTAGTTGTAAAAGAATTGAAGCTAAGATACATAAATAATGAAGACTCCTTTTGCAGAAAATGATTTTGGTTGGAGCACCATTTCATAAAACTTGTAATAATATTTAACATTCCGAAACTGAAAATCATAAAAATGCTTTTAGTAGTCACATTTATACTTTAGCATTGTTATAAAAGCAATTTTACTTTTTATCTTTTCTTCCAATATGGGAAATTTATTCAAGCGAGTGGCTCATGAACAAAAAAACATTATTTCGCTATTAAATTTATAACACCTTTTCATCAAAACTGGTTGTACAAAAAGTGTTAGATATGTTCAGCTAATCATGGTAAAAATCTGGAATTGGAATGCTGAAAAATATATAATTGTGTTTCCTTTCCTTTTACCTGAGTCAGATTGTGGAATTTTTTAGGGAGAATCATTGGACGGTTTTCACCATATACGAAGGCATTTCGCGGAAGATCCGGTCAACTTTGATAACGCTTATCTCAAAGAGGACTTCCTCAAATACAATAATCTGCATATCCCCTGAAAGATAAAGATTGTGGCTTTTGAATGATGGGTTGCTTGTAGTAGCAGTCATTTGCTTTGTAGAGTTAGAGCTGGAAACGTAAACGCGAATGTTTTTTACAACGCAAGATATTCGTGCGCAGATGAAACTGCATTTTTGAAGAGCCTTTCTTCGAACTTAATTAGAAATGAGCTTCAAAAAGATGGTTTTGATCCATTGCCAGTGCGATCAACTATTATTGAGTGGTGCAAGCGATTTCGTAGTGGTGACCCATTGCTAGAAAACAAGGCAAACCCAGGATGACCTTTAAGTTTGACTGACGACAGATACGTAGCTAAAGTGAAAGCTGTTGTTGAAAAGGACAGACGACTCCTGTTGCGAGAAATAGCGGAAAAGGTCAATATAAGTGTCATGTCAGTGTGGAGAATTATACATTTGACTTTGGGTCTATCTCTTCGCTATGCAAGGTGGATTCCCAAACTGCTCACACATCAACAAACGAAATTTAGGTGCAAACGAGCCAAAATAATCTCAACCTCCTTTCTCAGGATAGAGATTTTTTCTGGGGCAAGTTGTGACTGGGGCTGAAAGTTAGCTTCATCTCTATCAGGTAGAGACTACAAGACAGTCATCACAATGGCTCCCAGCTGGTTCACAACCCCCTTTAAAGGCCATACGTAAAACGTCAAGTGCTAAACTTATGATGATCGTTTTTTGGGACCGGTTCGGAGTTTTGTTGACCGAGTTCTACCATAAGGATTCTACATTGACCAGACAAAAATATGCTGATATCTTTGCCAGGCTGAAATCAGCGTACATCAAGAAACGTGGTCAAAAGAAATGGGATGTAGGAGTTTACTTATTGCATGATAATGCACCATCTCACACTTCCAAGGTCGCACAGCAGAAACTACGGGACGTCGGGTTCATTCGACTTTCCCACCCTCCATACAACCGTACCCTTGCTCCATTGGACTACTTTTTGTTCCCAAAACTAAAAAATTACATGCGTGGGAGGAAGTATAATTCGGATGAACATGTTAAAAAAGTGTAATTTCATGGTTTGGACATAGAGGCCCAGCATTCTTCTCTATTGGCATCTCGGCTCTTGGGAAAATGTGGGAAAAGTGTGTGTGAGTTGGGGGGGATTATGTAAAAAAATCGATTGAATATGTCAAGTCGTTATAAGTTGACCGGGTGTTTCTCGAAATACCTTCGTAATTCTTGTGTCGCGAGTTCTGAAACCAAAATTTGAAGATAACCCATGTAACACATCATTATATAGTGAGTTCGTAACGTCTAGTTCGAAATTTACTACAATCAAAACTCGGTTCTAAATCGATATCATATCTACATCGTATATCTACCTGCAAATCGCTGAACTAATGTATGATTCTAATGTTAACGATTTAGATAACGAATAGAGTTCATATCGTGATCTCCATTTGTAAGCGATGTAGTGTCTCAAATGTAGGGAATTAGTATACACAAAGAAAATGCGGATGCCTACAGCCATATGTGATGTAATGATATACATCATCATACAAACTTGTATCAAATAGATTGAAGGATACTTCAAAATAGTCCACTATCAACTATATATCATTTTGATTTTTGTGTAACTGTGAATGTTGCTTTGCTTGGTTTTTCTGTGTTTGCATATTCCTCAAGTGTGGTACACTTACTACTTGATCACGACAGAAACCTTCGCTAATTACTAAGCTTCATCAAAGCTATTTAGATGTTAGTTTAGTCCATTATTCAGCGTCCAGTACCATCCATGTGTCCAGTACTAGTTATTCAGTAATAATCCATCGAGTGCATAATTAAAACGATCCTTATTTTATTGCTTTCGTGAAACAACTGGTCATTAAGAAGCATTATCGAGAAACCGCCTTTAACATTTGACAAGTTGAACTACTTTGATGGTCGGAAGGGTGTTATCAGCTGGGCAGTAAAGTATCAAGTTATAACAAGGCCGTATCAGATCCATTTAAGGTGCTAAAATAATTTGACTGGTTCCTGTCAATGCTTGTTTTAACATTTTCTTTGCAATTTAATAGAGGTTGCCTACCTCTTGGGTAGAACTTGAATTTTAAAATTGCTTAGTGATGGCAATCTGATATGGATATCAGAAAATTTTCTGATATATCTGATCTGATACTGATCTGATATATAGATCAGATCAGATCAGTTAATTGGGATATCAGATTTGATATCAGATCAGACGACTTCGTATCAGATTTGAATAGCAGTAACATAACTGCTGATATTTCTGATATTTTTATTCATATACTTACAATGCCCCGTTTCGAAACGGCAAATACTTTTTTGGACAAACTTTTTTACTCAAAATGACACACATAAAAATATCAAACCTTCAGGCAGTAGAGAGTCTGATACGTGTTTGGTAGCTGACGAGACGATTAAGTCAATTCTACAAGAGACAGGCATTTTAACTCTTTACAATCAACAATTAAAAACTAGGTGCTAATTTTTCTTTCAAAATTATGTCATACGTTTATTATTAATTCAGTGAGACTCTAAGAACAGCTTACTCCAGTTTTAATGTAATCTGAACTAATAAATTAATTGAGTCACAGAAATACGGAGGCTGTATATAGTATTACGTAATTAGTAATTATTCTAGATAAACTACAGCAAACATCTCCAGACAAAACAAAAACTCAGCATGAAGCCTGGGGACCACAACAAACAAAAATATAATGTAGTTAAAGCCATCCTATATAATTATCATTTCACTTTACCCCGTGTATGATTTATACGTATCAGAAAATTTCTGATCTGATATTTTTGATACATCAGATTTGAAGGAAATTGTGGATCTGTATCAGATATCAGATCAGAAATTTTCAAACTATATCAGATTTGAATATCAGAAATTGGATCAGATCAGATCATTTGCCATCACTAAAATTGCTCCATATTGTATAAAAATCATTCGTTCAAAAAGTATTTAAAACATTAAACAGAACAGAATTAAATTATGGCTATCATGATATTTTGTTGTAATTAGACTAATAAAAGTTCCAAGATTAAAACTAGCCAATAGGAAATAGTTTTATTTCAACAAATGACACACAACAATTAAATGATTACGAGGCTATATTAGCTATCAAATGACTATCAAGTACTTTCTACTTTTAACCTTTACATACATAATAATTGATCTGTAATATAATATTGTTTTATACATATGATTTAGTTAATTGTTTTTAGTAAAAATTAAAATATTAAATTAAATATATGTGATAAAGCATTGTGTTATTTGTTCAAGGGATTTTAGTTACAATAAAAATATTTTATCATATTTCACACTGACACGGAAATAAATATATGATATGTTTTGCACATTATGAGTTCGTGCAGTATAAGCTTATTATAATTTTACAAGTTCCAACCTAGACTCATTCATTGTATGCCTCTTATTTTTCTAACGCAAAGTATCAGGGTACGACAATTAAATTGGACTTTCATCATTTTCCATATTTCCCTAACATAATTGCGCAGCCAAAGATACGTACGGTACAGAGCCTCCTGCACTTGCTCACGGTTTTCATTCAAAAAGCTGACAGAAGCCAAAATCGTGAGAGCAATCCATATGAGAATCATCGCCATGAATTTAGAAATGCCAACTGTTTCCGAGTCAGGAGTATATTTATGATTAAGCTTATTCTCAAGCATGGCATGCCACATAGAGAGCTCATCCCACTTGTGCATCAGTCCCGACGAAATGATTCGCTGAAGAGTTATGTATGCCCAGTGCTGATTTTCCGTTTTCATTATCCAATGCACCTGTTGTGGAAATAGATTTTGTTCCACTCGAAAGCATGTGATTGATTTGTCATATTTTTTTCGCAGTTCATGTGTTGTCCTAGCCACATAAAATTTTGAGTACCCCGCACCCGTCATGAATCCAAACGGTTTGTATTTTTTCGCCAAGTATTCCATTATCATCCGATCTTCATTGCCATTCAAATTTTCAGGTAGAATGTGAAAAGCCTTTTCAATAGGTAGCCCCAATGCTTTGAAATCATCACCAAAAGTCATCTCAACAGACATTTCTACGGCGGAGGCTGGTTCAAACAAGATCTGGTATCTGGCCTCTAGAAACTCGTTAATAGTTTTAAATCCTTCGACTGGTATTGCAACCGTGATGATACTTGTCAGCCCATTTGAATATATTTGTGAGAGGAGGAACCCAATGCAGGAAATAACAATAAAATAGCGAGGATGGACGGATGCCCCAAATACTGCAGCCCAATAGTGGAGAAGATCGTTCAACATTAAGTCAATTCGACTTCGCCTCATCATCATGCAGCTCAGTGTTAGTCCCATTATTATTAGAATTCCAACCCAAATATTTGTGGGCAAGGGTTCATACCACACCGTGAAGGACAGGAAATCTCCTCGCTCTGAGTGAAGATGTGGGCAATAAATAATGCTCCAATAACCGAATTCCCTCAACGCTACCATGCTGTAAAAAAACAGTGGAAATTCAGTCAAGTCAGAGATGACTGAAGTCGAAGAAAGGAGTTCGGGACCAGCAAAGGGATTGTCAAGATTAAAGCGCACATAGATTTCTGGTGACATCTCGTACAAAGACATGGTCATGTTATGTGTGGCGGCGTAAAGTTGTAAGGTCATCACGTCCGCTGTACATCGATGGTTAGCTATTATTTTACGACATTCCTTTTGTTTATCCAGCCATTGATCGAGCGTTATAGGATCATTGTTAAATGGTATATTGAAGAGCCCACGAACACGCTTCCTACCTCCATTCCAAAATAAAGTGCGATGGGCTGAGTAGAATCCGTTAAACAGTAGTTTTTCAAAGCTTTCCAGTTTTATTGGGTGAGCAGAGCAATATCTTGCACAAATTACGGTGACCCTTGTTCTATTCCTTGAACATTTGAAGAAACGGGGCAAAGTGAGAATGACCTTGAGGGATGGAAATATTGGTATAAAGTCATGCCATCTTGCTAGCTCACGGTTGTTTCTTTTGGTTTGTTTATTCCAGTTTGTTGAAATAAAAAGAAAGAGAGAGCGTGACGGCACGATGGCTCTTTCCAGATTGACAATGGTGTATCCAAAGTCTTCAAACTCTGACATTGGAAATCTATTTCCTAACTGGTTGATTATGATGTTAAACGTGTTTGAGTAACGGTACGCGCCTCTGTCGAGGGTTCTGTTGGTCTCATTCAGATTTTTTATTGCTGAAAGATCGGGTTGTTGAATTGTCATAAATCTTGAAAGAAATGATTCGTGGGGAACGACAAGTGTCTCGGTCCCTTGCTGATATTCCATTTGGTAAAAGTACAACACGTAGTTTTCCCATTTTTCATTTATGGAAGGGAGAAGGCGAGACAAACAGCTTTGGTCTTGGGCGAACGTTGAGGCAAGGGAAAACAAAGCTAACATAGAGATAAAAAACTGTTCCATTTTACTTTGGTATTCTGTGGGCGAAATCCCAAGTGGGACAAATGAGCTAGCAAAAATTACGAACTGTTTGAATATAATTTTTGAATGTCAAGCTGGTTTCACAGAAGAAATAAATGTAGATAAATGTCTGGAATACCACCGACAGCTCTTCAGGACCGCTCTTTATTACATGCGAACATGAAACGCATTAATAATCTAGGAGCCAAAACTGGATATTCTGCTGAAGTTAGGCTTTTTGAATGCTTACACAATGACGATCAAGTTAAGCCCAAAACCCACATGACAAGCAACGTGATATATCATTTAAAATGTACATAATATGGCAATAGAATACCAAGCATTTCGTCTAAAGTACTGCCAACTCCTTTGTGCAGTTTAGTTAGCGACGGTAGCGCAGAAATTATTCGTTAGCTTAAGGAATGATTCCAAGCAATAAATTTGGCTAGGCAGAACCGAGTTGCACATTACCAACTGGTTATGAGCCGAATTGTATGTATATGAATACATAAATGATGCAACGTAATGCTTAATTTGTTAAATGAGTTTTACATAAAAAAATACCAGAGGAGTGTTAACTGACAATGCTCATAAGTTCCATATTTCTGATTTTTGTCATCAACTCTGGATATGGGGTTTCATAGGAAAGGATTTTCTAAGCTTGCAAAAAACCACAGCTTATGTAATGCCACTCAAAATCTTGGGAAAAATTGTTGTCTGCCACACTAAAATATTACTGGTGGATAAACCCTGCGGTTGGTTATGTCACGTATGTAGATAACTGTCTGCGTGTAAAATTTGTGTTCGTTAACGAGTAGAATATAATACTACCTGTAGTCTGCTGGAGTACATAAATTAATAAAATATAATTTGGGCGATTGAACAATTTTTAATTTTGTCTAGACCGGATTTTAGCAACTCCTTTCAGTTTTTTAGCAACATTGTATCAAATTATTGTTAAGGGTTAATTTATTAATTATAATTTTTCTTAATTTTCTTTTGAAGGGTCGCAATCTGACCTAATCTTTCATGATTGATGAGAGACATCTGATAAGGGACATTTATGTATTATATTATTTGCGAGATTTTTATCTTATTTGTGAACTTAAAGTGACAATCGCCCTATATATTTGTGAATTTTTCTAGTTTTACGTTCAAATTGTAATGACTTTTGGTTCAGAAAAATACATGCATGATTTCATTAATAGAAGTTAGAAAACAGTCTACTTTTTTGGTATTTTAGGGGAATTTATAAGACAAAAGGTACATATTGTCAAACCACATGCGTCGTCACTTTTATATACATGGCTGCGATATATTTGCAAGAAAGTTTTGCCTATAACAGGCAACCCTTTGTGCAACCATCCTTATCGTCTAGTTTTGAGCTCAGCTACTTACTCCCCAAGATCCTTTTCATCCTGGTTATTATATTATTGGTAGACAACATTTTACAACTTTTATAAGCCGTGAGATACTACATATTCATGTGCTTTTAACTATCAACAGGTTGGTGGCTGCTCGAATTTTGAAGCAATACATAGTTGTACACTCCTTGCAGACAAAAAAACTTGTTTTGCCTGTAAATCACATTTTTATCTTGTACTCTTTTTTGTGACCAAACAAAATAGCATCAGGCTTTGATATTTTTTTCTCCTCTACTCTACAATACTCATACGCACTGCTTTTTGTTTACATCTGATCTGGCTATATAGGGAAAGAAGAAGGAATAAAATTCACTTTAGCTACATTAAATTAATAATTAGCAAGTTTTTGAATTAAAAAAAAGTATTCCTAGTATGGAAGGAAATCATAATACACCCGTGGATTCTGGCTCTCCACTTCAGTGCCCCCAATGGATTGAGTTGCCTGATTTGGTAAATCTTGAGATTATTACAAGCATAATTATTTATTTAGTGAAGCTCAACTGAAACAGTTAAAAAGTATAATACATATTAATACACTACATTTTTTATATTATTTGCGTTCTGGTTTTAGGTACTGGAGCTAATTTTTGAGAAGTTAGATTTCAGAAATCATTTTAACAACATAGAATCAAAGCGCACACTGTTAAATTGCCGAGCAGTTCACACCAAATGGAAGATTTCAATGCACAGGGTTTTGGAACGGAAGAGTCTAGAAAAATATACAAAATGGGATCCTGATATTCCTGATTACAGTCCAAACACTATGGAAACTTTTCCTTACTTGCAGCTTATTTCATCACCAAAATTGTCTATGGCTGCCTGTAACCCCAAAATTTATTCCGGTAACTATGTTGGATGTCCATTTCCAACGAAGTCTGTGTACCTTGGGTTTAACCCGCGCCGCCGTTTTTCTGAAGGGGATACCCTGATTCGCGTTGAAAATTTCTTCTCCAAGACTGGACACTTCCTCAACTCAATGACGATAAGTCGTATCACAGTAACACCACAAGTTTTTGAGTCTATACTCAAGAATACGCCAAATTTACAAGCAATTGAATTGGACTCAATCACCTTTGCAAAAGAGTATTTCCAAAATGTGGCACTTACTATTGATCCTTTGTTGGCTCCTCTGCCAAAATTGAAATACATAAGAGTAGCAGACCTTCGTACTCCTTTTAACAGCGAAGATATGTTTTATGACTTTCATGACGTTTACACCTGGCTCTTATCACCATACGCCAGAAGCCTTACAAGTCTTCATAGTGACGTCTTTAATGAATGGTCCGGTGGGAATGAATCGGTAGGCCCCTTCCCATACCGAAAGCGTACACCCCTTTGCCTTCCACAATTTCTAATGTTGAAGCAAGTGAAATTTATGGAAGATTTCGATTGGATCATATTTTCTAAAGCAGAAAATTCTAACGTATTCTCTAACCTTGAAACTATCTCCTTTGACACTTTCAAAGATGATAAGGAACTCAAAATTTTGTTACGTTTCATTGGCAACTTTACAAATACATTGACTAACCTTCAGTTTGACTTTAAGAGGTCGTGGTCGTACGGTCAACGGAGTCAACCTCTCTGTTGGGCAGTGGAGGAGAGAAATGATGAAGATTTTTCCCTTTCATTTCCACATATGCATACATTGGGAATATTCTATCCCCATGATGAACAAGAGTTGGGGTTGCTCAAACAGTTTTTGCAGCTATTTCCAAATCTGACAAAACTCAAACTCCTACGATTTCAAAAAGGCTGTTGCTCAGACACAGAAACAGAACCTGAATTTAGGATAAAGGTTTGTAAAATTATATTGTACCAACAAAATATATTGAATTAAGTATTTTTATAACAATGATATGTTAATCATTGTGATTTGTGATTAATAATTATATGTATTTTTGTGCATCATCATCATAGGTCTCGCAATATATTGAGCGGAAGTTGAACAACAACGGAATTGAGCAACAGATTTTGACCCTTTGCCCTAATTTGAAGAAATTAACTGTGTCATTAAATGACATAGATCAGAGTCTGGTTTATACCAAGAGCTTTTAGTCGATTAGGTTTGGCGTTCTTTGCTCAAAAAATGCAAAACAATGAATTCTAAAAAATAATTTATACATTTAATACTTTCAATTTTTAAATATTTGATATGTTTATAAAAAACTAAACAAATTTAAACCATAATTCCATAATAAAAAAATTCTTCCACCAAAAAAATTTTTCATACGACATCCAGTAAAACAAGCTTTACATTTGTTACTTTTTGCTGCCACTTACATTCATGTCCCCGATGCAATTGCTGCATCTGCATCCCCTTCAGCACAGATCATAAATTGGAGGCATTGATATTGACACCAGATGATTTTGAGCTCCTTGAGTTTATTTTAGAAATAATTTCACAAAAACTCTTGCTACTTTTTTAATTGTCCACATGTTTCAGTAGTTACAATTGAAACTAAATCAGTATATTTAAGACTAAACATGGCAAAGGGAAAGGAGAATAGTCTGTGCTTCGTTTGCTGTAAATCTGCCTCCCAGAGCATCCGCTCGAGAGAGGGTTCTAAAAACACTTTGAGTTACGAAATTTATTTTGAGTTTTTCAGTTTTGCTGAACGATATCTTCAATTCAATGCAAGTGATTGGTGTTATGACTCCAAGCTTGAAGTATTTTGTGAGTCGTGTTTAGAGAAATTAAAGAGCATTTGTGAGTTATATGAAGAGTTATGTGAGGCGGAGCTCCAACTCTCCTCCAAGTTGAGGGAGTTGGGGAAACTTTTGGGGAAACCACAAAAGAATGTGCTTGTCAAGGAAGAAAAAACCGAGATCACAACAAGTTTAGAAGAAGCTGGTGCTGTGGAGGGGATTCGAAACTTCTTGGCCTCGAAATGTAAGCCATAGCCATGTAATTAAAGACGAAAAATTTATTCATTTAGTATTAACAATAAATTGATACACATGAAGTGAAGTGATTGTTAAAAGTCAATCGTTGTGTTTGATTGTTGATTTAGGTTTGAAAAAAGTTGAGAATGTCAAAATAAAGAGAACCGAAGACGGATCTGACAAAGAATCATCAGAACCAGAAGAACCGCTTTTGGAGAGTGGAAATGTTGAAGAGAATAACGATGATGATGATATAAAACGGGAAGTGGAAGAATGTCACATGGAAGAACTGTGGTAAGAAAATTGATTTTTAATTAAAATATGAATAAAAGTAAGACAGGATGGAATGTCTGTAATTATGACACGATTTTTTGAAATAGTGATTCCGAAGAGGAGGTAGAGATGGAGGAAGGTATCCCCACAAGCCCCTTGAGGACAGAAAGCATAAAGTCCAAAGACAACTCCTGCTCTGAAACTGAGGAAAGTATTTTTGAACCTGGAAGTGAAGAAGGTTTATCTTCTGAAGCTGAATACTCGTGCGTATTTTTATACGAATGACTTCACAGAGCTTACATAAAATAAAATGATGAGATTATGAAATAATTTTAACCAAATCCCTTCCTGTTTTGTTTTATATCTACCATTTTGCGTACAGAGACGATGAAAATGAAGAGTCAATCGAAGAAAACGAAAAACGGCCCCTTCAAAAACGACCATTTAGGCAACAGAAAATTGAGGAGTCAATGATCAACACCAACATCATCAGTGATAACAACCTTGCCGTTTGTGATCAATGCCGCAGACTCTGTTTCAATTCGAAAGGTCTCTATGTTCATCTAATATGGCACGAGAAACAGACTATTACCCTGAAACCAAAAACACCTTGCTGTTTCTGCTCTAAGTCATTTGCCTCGAAGCAAATTCAGCCACTGCACATGGAAATCAGACATCCTTCAGTATTTGCTACAACGAAGCCCTTCAAATGTGACGAGAAGGATTGTGAGACATCATTTGAAACTGTTTCAGGCCTTAATGAGCACCTTGCGACACATTCCAAGCCGATTGAATTTTGTTCCGTATGCCATTGGGGGTTTGTCAACTCAGACTATCAGAAACTTCATGAGCTCCTCCACATCCCTGCAATTAAAAACAAAGGTTATTCTTGTCCAATTTGTAAAGTCAAGGCTAGGAACAAAATGGAGCTTCAAGTTCACTTCGACCGGTTGCATGGCTCCCGTCTCGGGCTTGGGACTTTCAAATGTCCTGAATGTGAAAAAGTCTTTTCAACCCGCTTGAGATTTGAGAATCACATGAAGAAGCTAGGAAATAGTGACGATGAAGATGAAGAGAAAAGACACAAATGTTGTTACTGCGGAACACGTTATTCGAATAAAGAAGCCCGGAGAAAGCATATTTCAGAGGAATGCAACAAGAATCCAGATAACAACCTCACCAACTTCGTTTATGTTACAGATCGAAAGGGAAAGCCTGTGAAAAAGGTAACGTGCAAGCATTGTGGGAAGGTCGTGAGAAAAGAGCAGATGAAAATTCATTTGATAACTCATTTGGACAAGGAGGAGCAAGAGCGATACAGGGTTACCTGCGATATTTGTGGCGTCTCAAGCAATTCTGAGATAAATCTCAGGCGTCACGTCAAAAGGGTCCACAAGGGAATCAAAAGAAAGCGGGTTCAGTGTCAACATTGTGGAAGAACTTACAGTCGTCAGTTTCTCAAACAACACGTGGATAGAGTTCACAAAGGAATCGACCTCAGCGTCATTTGTGACGTGTGTGGAAAAGTGTTCGCAACCCGGGACAATTACAGAAATCATCGGAAAACCCATACAGGTGAAAAAAGCTATGCGTGCCATTTTTGTCAACGGAGATATAGTGATAACAAAAGTTTGAAAAAACATTTGGTTAGAGATCATGGGAAGACCAAAGGGGAAGAATTTACTCCAGGAGAATCCCTTGTTCTCAATTCACTTTGTATGTTTCCGTCCTGTGATCTCAAGTTTGCAACTAATTTGGAGTTGCAGTCTCATGTGGAACAGAACCATACTCCAGCTGGGGATAAAAAGTTCATGTGCAATTTGTGTGGAAAGGTGTTGGCAAATCAAGCAAGGCTAACCCGACACAACCTCGTCCACACACAAGAAAAATCTCATACTTGTCAGCATTGCTCCAAAGCATTTGCCTATAAAGCGTCGTTGAAAGAACATATACAAGTTTTCCATGATATTGGGAATGAGCAGTTTGCGTGTGGCCAGGCCAACTGCAAATCCAAGTTCAAAATACACAAATATTTGTGGAAACACATGACGCGTGTCCATGGTTTGAGACCAACAAAATCAAGTGGCGTCGAGACAGTGGCTAAATAAATACATCAAAGGAACGCTACAGGAATTTATAGGGTCATCATTTTCTTTTGACGAACCTGAAAAAGTAAAGCAAATAACTCGCTATGTATTGGATCCCCTCTGAAATGTCTTTTTGTTAATTTAATAAATTGCTAAAGTGCATTTGAATAAAACTTACATTTGCATCTTTATTTGAATCTCCAATGTATAAAAATAACAAATTGTTCCTACCACAAGCACTAATTTACTGAAAATACAAAATTGTATGCCAAAAAAAACAATGAAAAATTGGATCAACTAGGGAAAGCATGAAATGAAATGGGAGTTATTCACAATTTTTTATGTTCAACGGTTTTTCCACGCGGAACTTTCCTGTGGGAAAATGTATTCGTATTTGGGGCTTTACTTAATAACATTCTAATGAAAATATTGAATTAAAAGAAAGTGAGAATGTACAACATAATCCCAATTTTAATGAATCCAATCCAGCTAAATCGCTAAACAAAGAATGAAACTGACAACAGAGAAGTAAACCTGCACCCGGGGCAAAACAAGATTATTAGCTTAAGAAAGCGTCAGAAGTCATGTTGGGGTCATAAAACCTTGTCATCATCAGTATCCTAATTTTTATAACACGCACTTTATACTTTGTTCACCGTCACGCTGCGCTGGACATATATATATGCATCCCGATACTCCCATTTGCCTTTGTTTTGTGTGTAGCCAAATAATGTGAATGAAAGGTTTCATAATATTCATTTCAGACTTTCTTAATAAAATTTCCTAATCACCTAAGTTAACCTTTTACCATCGAAGAGCATTTAAAATTTACGTAAAACCTTGTTACCCTAAACTATCATAACATGTCAGTGTCAGTATCGTCTTCTCAAGGGAGACACAAAGCATCTCACACACAAGGAGTGGGAGTTAAGGTAAAATGTACAGCAATATCTTTTGATGTCAAGATTAATATGACCAGCAAAAGTTTCAGCATCAATTCAGAGATCAGAACCAGAACAGGGCACATAAATTTTTACAAGCCCCAGAACCCCTGCATAATCTTATGTAATGACAGAAACTGAAGAAGGTTTTTACTTGCAGAAAACTTTTGACGTACATATTATCATTATGTACATGTCTACACTCGTTTCTTGTATGACATTTAATTAAATTTCTTTGTTCACATTGCATCACTCACGAAAAAAGTATTTACAAGCTTGCAAATCGAAATATCTTCACGCGTTTGGCGATACATCTACATCACACCACACGCACAACTTTTTATTATAAAACCAGATTCACTTTCAAAGCGCAGAAGGAAAGGGAAGAGTAAGAAAGGAGCCATGCACAATGTGCAGCATATCATCATCATCTCCCATGCATATCATATGCTTGTATCTTTTTTATGTTGTGTAAGCAAATGAAATAGAATGAGTCGAGTTTCAAGTGTATATCTAGCTTACTGAACCAACACGCTTTACAACAATTATAATAATTGTGATTAATGATAATTTGTATTTTTGTGCACCATCATCATAGGTCTCGTAATATATTGAGTGGAAACTGAACGACAACGGAATTGAGTGAAAGATTTCGACCCTTTGGTATAATTTGAAGAAACTAACTGTGTCATTAAATGACACTGACAGAGACGAGAGTCTGGTTTATACCAAGAGCTTTTAGTTTTAGTCGCTTAGGTTTGGCGTTCTGTGTTCCATAAATGCAAAGCAATGTATTCTAAAAAAAATTATTTTATAAATTTAATACTTACAATTTCTAAATATTTGATATGTTTATAAAAAATTAAAAAAATTTAAACCATAATTCCAATAAAAACAATATTTCATACGACATCCAGTAAAATAGTTTTACATTTATTACTTTTTCTGCCACTTACATAAACTGTCCTAATGCAAATGCTGCATCTGACCCCCTTCAGCACAGATCATAAAAGAAGGGATTTACACCAGATGATTTTGAGCTCTTTCAGTTTACTTCAGAAATAATTTCACAAAAAGCATTGCTACTTTTTTACTCTTCTAAGTTCTTCAGTAATTACAATTAAAAATAAATCAGTCTATTAAAGACTTAACATGGCAAAGGAAACTGAGAGTGGTCTGTGCTTCGTTTGCTGTAAATCTGTTTCACAGGGCAGTAGTTCGAAAGAGGGTTCGAAATCCAATTCGAGTTATGAAATTTATTTTGAGTTTTTCAGTTTTGCTGAACGATATCTTCAATTCAATGCAAGTGATTGGTGTTATGACTCCAAGCTTGAAGTATTTTGTGAGTCGTGTTTAGAGAAATTAAAGAGAATTTGTGAGTTATATGAAGAGTTATGTGAGGCGGAACTCCAACTCTCCTCCAAGTTGAGGGAGTTGGGGAAACTTTTGGGGAAACCACAAAAGAATGTGCTTGTCAAGGAAGAAAAAACCGAGATCACAACAAGTTTAGAAGAAGCTGGTGCTGTGGAGGGAATTCGAAACTTCTTGGCCTCGAAATGTAAGCCATAGCCATGTAATTAAAGACGAAAAATGTATTCATTTAGTATTAACAATGAATTGATACACATGAGGTGATTGTTTAAAGTCAATCGTTGCGTTTGATTGTTGATTTAGGTTTGAAAAAACTTGAGAATGTCAAAATAAAGAGAACCGAAGAAGGATCTGACGAAGAATCATCAGAACCAGACGAACCGCTTTTGGAGAGTGGAAATGATGAAGAAGATGACGATGATGATGATATAAAACTGGAAGTGGAAGAATATCACAATGAGGAAATGTCGTAAGCGAATTGATTTTTCCGTAAAATGTGTCACAATCTCATAATAAATGCAAGTCAGAAAGGAAAGTTTCTAATTGTGGAACTCTTTTTGGAAACTAGTGATTCCGAAGAGGAGGTAGAAATGGAGGTAGGCATCCCCATAAGCCCTTTGAGGACAGAAAGTATCAAGTCCGAAGACAACTCCTGTTCTGAAACTGAGGAAGGTATTTCCGAACCTGCAAGTGAAGACGATTTATCTTCTGAAGTTGAAAATTCGTGCGTATTTCTTATTGATTAACTTCACAAAGCTTAAATTAAATAAAATTATGAGATAGTTTTAATTACACCCTTGCTCTTTTTTTATACCTACCTATATGCGTACAGGGATGATGAAGATGAAGAAGGCCCCCTACAAAAAAGACCAAGACCACGTAGGAAAGAAAAAACTGAGAAGTCAATGATCAACACTAACACCAACATTATCAGGGATAGCAAAGTTCTCGTCTGTGACCAATGCAACAAAATTTGCCTCAACTCCAAAGGTCTCCATATTCATTTGTTATGGCACGAGAAACAGACTACAAATGTGAAACAAAAAACACCATGCTGTTTCTGCGCTAATTCATTTGCCTCGAAGCAAATTCATTCAATGCACATGGAACACAGACATCCTTTAGAATTTTCTACTGTGAAACCCTTCAAATGTGACGAGAAGGATTGTGAGTCATCGTTTAGATCTGTTCCAGAGCTTAATAAGCACCTTGCAAAACATTCCAAGCAGATTCAACTCTGTTCCGTTTGCCAGTGGGGGTTCGTCAACTCAGAATATCATAAACTTCATGAGCTCCTCCACACCCCTGGAATTGTAAACAAAGGGTATCCTTGCCCAAGTTGCAAAGTCAAGACTGGAACGTTACTGGAGCTTCAAGTTCACTATGACCGGTTGCATGGAGCCCGTCTTGGGCTTGGGACTTTCGAATGCCCTGAATGTGAAAAAGTCTTTGCAACCCGCTTGGGATTTGAGAATCACATGAGAAAGCTAGAAAATAGTGGTGAAGATGAAGATGATGAGAAAAGACACAAATGTTGTTACTGTGGAGCCCGTTTTTCGGATAAAGAAGCCCGGAGAAAGCATATTTCAGAGGAATGTCTTAAAAATCCAGACAACAACATCAATAACATCATTCATACTACAGATCGAAAGGGAAGGCCTGTGAAAAAGGCATCATGCAAGCATTGTGGGAAGGTCGTGAGAAAAGAGCAGATGAAAATTCATTTGATAACTCATTTGAACAAGGAGGAGCGAGAGCGATCCAGGGTTATCTGCTATGTTTGCGGCGTCTCATTCAGTTCTGAGTCAACTCTAAATAAACACATGGACTTTGTTCACAAAGGAGCTAAAAGAAAAAGGGTTGAGTGTCAAGATTGTGGTAAAACCTTTGGCCAACAGTCGTTTCTCAACGACCACGTGGATAAAGTTCACAAAGGAATCGACATCAGTGTCATTTGCGACGTCTGTGGGATAGTTCTCTCTAGCCAGAGTAATTACAAGATACATTGGAAGAATATTCACCTGAGATTAGAGCAGACACCACATGCGTGTCACTTGTGTCAGCGGAGATACACAGATAGAAAGCAGTTGAAAGTACATTTGGTTAGAGATCATGGGAAGACCAAAGGAGAAGAATTTACTCCAGGAGAAGGCCTTGTTCTCAAATCAATTTGTATGTTTCCGTCCTGTGATCTCAAATTTGGAACTAATTTGGATTTGCAGTCTCATGTAGAACAGAACCATGCTCTGACTGAGCTCATGTGCAATTTGTGTGGAAAGGTTCTGGCTAACCAAGCAGGGCTAACCCGACACAACCTCGTCCATACACAAGAAAAACCTCATGCTTGTCATCTCTGCTCCAAAGCATTCAACTATAAAGCGTCGTTGAAAGACCACTTACAAGTTGTCCATGATATTGGGAGTGAGCAGTTTGCGTGTGAACAGCCAAACTGTCAATCAAAGTTCAAATTACGCAAACTTTTGTGGAAACACTTGAGGGATGTCCATGGCTTGAGACCAACAAAACCAAAAGGCGTTGAGACATTGGTTAAATGAATACATCAAGGGAACGTTAAAGGAATTTCTAGCATCATCTCTTCTTTAGACAAACCTGAAAAAGTGAAGCAAAAGTATTGTATCCCCTCTGAAATGTCTTTTTGTTAATAAATTGCCAGCGTGAATTTGAATAAACTTATATTTGCATCTTTCCTTGAATCTCCATTCGAAATAATAACAAATTGTTCTCACCATAATCAAAATGCAGCTTCAAAATAATGATTGCATTTTGTATTTCTCCCAATTCAGTATTCAGTTCATAATGATTTAGCAATCGTTTTTCATCGGAGTGATTCACAATTTTTTACGTTCCACGGTTAGCGGTTTTATCACGTTTTTTTCCCTGTGTGAAAATGTAGCTGTATTTGGGGCTTTACTTGATAACATTTTAGTGAAAATATTATATTAAAAGAAAGTGAGAATGTGCAGCACAATTCCAATTCCGATAAATCCAGCCAAATTGCTAAACGAAGTATGAAACTGATAGCAGAGGAGTAAGTAACTTAAACTTGGGAAAATTAAGATTATTTGCTTTAGAAGACGTCATTGTGTGTATTTTCTTCTGAACTGCCCGTTGGATGTTGGAGAAGGAATTTAGTAATGCCAAACAAGGACGTGTATCGATATGCCCCCTTCGTCTCACAGAATATTAAAAGCAACATACAGCAGCATAGATAGAGAAGTATTCTTCAATGCTACAACTTGAGGATTTATTTTTTATGCTTGAATAAACTTTAAACTTAGGCAAAAGCTGGGAGAAAACAAGAGCAGACCTACATCCTAAAACAAGGATGACAATATCATTGGAAATATGCAGATATATATTCATTTTATGTATGGGATTGATAGGACGGAAATTGCTTAACTTATCAATAGTCACACTCTTAATGTACGAAACTCTAGCACTTTCCCTACAGCGACAAAAGACAACCCTCTTTCTCCAGCAATTAAACAGTAAAATCACTCATGAAAGTAGTCGTCTCATTTGCATGCAACACAGAAATGAGCGAAGACGACTTCATATTCGCATTTCAAAAAAATCTACTTCGCTCATTCACTTCTTCCTTTCTATTCCTTGTCATTCTCATCACCTTCTCCGTTGAGATGACACACATAAGGAAATATTGGAACAATGACTTGGGAATGGAAAGTAAATATTGTAGCATGATAAATAGCTTATAATATCTCTTCGGCATATTATTATGTATATCCGGATATTTCCATTACTTTTTGTTCTATGTAGCTAAAAACTATGACTGAAAGTCTCTCATTTTACTCAAAATTGAACCCTTCTGTTTGCTTAGTTTTTCATGAATGAAAATGTAAGTGAATTGCTTTCTTGAATACATTCGGCATTCATACGATATATGCACTCACGAACAATGAGCGAGTAAGTGTTGTTTTAGAATCAACAGAGTAGGGAACAAATATTTTTACATTCCCTATGCATAATCCTATGTAATGACAGAAACTGAAGAAGGATTTTACTTGCAGAAAACTGTTGACGTACATATACATTTACATCACACCACACGCACAACTTTTTACTATCTATAAAACAAGATTCATTTAAGGAAGAGTAAGAAGTTAGTCATACACAAAGTGCATAGCTTGCGTAGCACTTCCTGATAATGAATTTCACAGCCAAGATTTGTTCGAAAATGAATAGTTGGAACAGGTAGAGAATCGCTAGAGTGGATTCGTAAAGTCAATGCTTTGTTTCACAACGCCCCAAAATAACGATAATCAACAGAATATTCAGAAATCCAGATGACCCTTGCCTTCAGTGAATAACTCTCATGATCGTGGAAGCAAAAGCATGGGATGGACATGCATGCTTAAGAAGGTGAAAGAAAAAATGTATCCTTGATAAAACCAACAAATGTTTCATCGTGTAGACATGTAGCAGTCTGTGTAAAGTTAAATGATGTGATAAGGATAGAGGGGTTGAAAACAAGTTGAATATGGAGTAGATAAACCCTTTTCTTGAGCTCGGATATATGCATCACTTTCCCTTGGTTTTGCTTCAGGGGTCATGAGAATTTTTCCGTTGCTTACATCTGATCATTTATATTGTACACTCACATTCTGCTTGCAAACCCCTTTTTGTGTAATCATCCTCATCGTCTAGTTTTGAGCTCAGTTTCTTCCTCACCAAAAGGTCATTTCATCCTGGATATTATATTCCATATCAAATATCTAGGAGAAGATTTGAATGATTTTCTTTTGACCTTTACAACTGGCTCTTATCACCATACGTCAGTAGTCTTACAAGTCTTCATAGTGATGCATTTAAGAAAATAAATGAAATGGCGAAGTGGGTCAAGTACCCACTTGACCCACTTCGCCATGTCATTTATTTTTTAAACCGAGAGTAGTAGTTTTTATTAATGCAAATAACAATTGCCATTTCCCTAATTCAGGTTTGGAGTTCTTTGCTCAAAAAGTGAAAAGCAATATTCGTAAAAAATATTTTATACATTTATGCTTACAATTTTTAAATATTTGATGCTTATAAAAAAATTAAAAAATAAACTCATAATTCCAATGGAAAATTTTTTCGACGAAATCTTATCTGACATTGTATGCAATGTGTCATGGGTAACGCTGAGGTTATCATAAACTTTCAAAAATAGTATCACTGATCTGCTCTCAGCAGTAGCTTCATTTTGATAAATGACAAGCCATACCTTGCTACTTGACAAAATAATTGACCTCGACCTTTGACCCGGTTCCTGCTAACCGATTATGCCCATCTTAGGAATTAAAGTCAGCTTTGACCTAAGATATCGATTACTGAAATCAGAATTCAAAAATGTTATCCCGTTCAAAAGTTATCGTGACCCCGCCCGGGTCAGACAGAATAAAACTAGCTTATTACTTTTTCTGTAACTTTGATTTATGTCCCGATGCAAATGCTGAATCTGATCCCCTTCAGCACAGATCATAAAAAGGAGGATTCACACCAGATGATTTTGAGCTCTTTGAGTTTACTTCAGAAATAATTTCACAAAACGCGAGTTGCTACTTTTTATTTGTCTAAAGTTTTCAGTAATTACAATTAAAACTAATTTCTTAATAATTTCTTAATAATAATTAAAACTAAATCAGTCTATTTAAGACTAAACATGGCACAGAAAAACGAAAACAGTCTGTGCTTTGTTTGCTGTAAATCTGTTTCCCAGGGCACCAGCTCGAAAGAGAGTTCGAAATCCACTTTGAGTTACGAAATTTATTTTGAGTTTTTCAGTTTTGCTGAACGATATCTTCAATTCAATGCAAGTGATTGGTGTTATGACTTCAAGCCTAAAGTGTTTTGTGAATCATGTTTAGAGACATTGAAGAGGATTTGTGAGTTATATGAAGAGTTATGTGAGGCGGAACTCCAACTCTCCTCCAAGTTGAGGGAGCTGGGGAAACTTTTTGGGAAACCACAAAGGAATGTTCCAACAGAGATTCCAACAAGTTCAGAAGAAGATGGTGCTGTTGAGGGGATTCGAAACTTCTTGGCCTCGAAATGTAAGCCATAGGCATGTCATTAAAGATGAGAAATTTATTCATTTAGTATTAACAATAAATTGATGCACATGAGGTGATCGTTAACATTCAATCATTACGTTTGATTGTTGATATAGGTTTGAAAAAAATTGTGAATGTCAAAATAAGGAGAGCCGAATGTGGATCTGATGAAGAATCATCCCAGGAACCAGGTTTGGAGGGTAGAAATGATAAAGAAGATGACGACGATGATGATATAAAACTGGAAATGGAAGAATATCACGCGGAAGAAGTGTGGTAAGCATATTGATTTTTAATTAAAATATGTAATATATAAGTCAGAAAGAAAGTTTTCTAATTGTGACACTATTTTTGGAAAATAGTGATTCCGAAGAAGAGGTAGAGATGGAGATAGGTATCCCCACAAGCCCCTTGAATAAGCAAAGGGCAGAAAGCATCAAATCGGAAGACAACTCATGTTCTGAAACGGTGGAAAGTGCATTCGAACCAGGAAGCGAAGATGGTTTATCCTCCGAAGCTGAATACTCGTGCGTATTTCTTAAATGATTAACTTCATGAAGCTTAAATGATAAGATAGTTTTAATTACAATTTACAACACCCTTGCTCATTTGTTTTATACCTACCTATATGCGTACAGGGACGATGAAGATGAAGAGCGGCCCCTACAAAAAAGACCACGTAGAAGAGAAAAAACTGCGAAGTCAATGATCAACACCAATATTATCACGGATAACAACTTTCTCGTCTGTGACCAATGCAGCAAAATTTGCCTCAACTCCAAAGGTCTCCATATTCATTTGTTATGGCACGAGAAACAGACTACAAATGTGAAACAAAAAACACCTTGCTGTTTCTGCGCTAATTCATTTGCCTCGAAGCAAATGCAGTCATTGCACATGGAACTCAAACATCCTTTAGAATTTGCTACTGCGAAGCCTTATAAATGTGATGAGAAGGATTGTGAGAAATCCTTTGAAACTATTCAAGAGCTTAATAAGCACCTTTCAAAACATTCCAAATCCAAGCCGATTCAATGCTGTTCCGTATGCCAATGGGGATTCGTCAACTCCGACTCTCTGGAACTTCATGAGCTCCTCCACACCCGTGAATACAAAAAAGGGTATCCTTGCCCAAGTTGCAAAGTCAGGACGAGTACCTTACTGGATCTTCAAGTTCACTATGACCAGTTGCATGGAGCCCGTCTTGGGCTTGAACAGTTCAAATGTCCTGAATGTGAAAAAGCCTTTTCAACCCGCGTAGGATTGGAGAATCACATGAGAAAGCAAGTAAATAGTGACCAAGATGAAGATGATGAGAAAAGACACAAATGTTGTTACTGCGGAGCACGTTTTTCAGATAAACAAGCCCAGAGAAAGCATATTTCTGAGGAATGCAATAAGAATCCAGACAACAGCAGCATCACCAACTTTATTTATGCTCCAAATCGAAATGGAAAGCGTGTAAAAAAGGTTTTGTGCAAGCATTGTGGAAAGTACGTGAGAAAAGAATATATAAAAGGACATTTGGAAACTCACTTGGACAAAGAGGAGCGAGAGCGAGCTAGGGTTATCTGCGATATTTGCGGCGTCTCATGCAGTTCTGAGAGGAGTCTATGGAGTCACCTGAACTTCATTCACAAAGGAGCTAAAAGAAAAAGGGTTGAGTGTCAAGATTGTGGCAAATCCTTCTGGCAGCAGTCTCTTCTCAAGGAACACGTGGATAAAGTTCACAAAGGAATGGACTTCAGTGTCATTTGTGACGTATGTGGAAAAGTGTTCGCAACCCGGGACAATTACAGGCGTCATCTGAAAACCCATACAGATGAAAAAAGACATTCGTGTCACTTGTGTCAACAGAAATACAGAGGTAGAAGGTGTTTGAAAAAACATTTGGTTAGTGTCCATGGGAAGATCAAAGGAGAAGAATTTACTCCCGGAGAAGTCCTTGTTCTCAAATCAATTTGTATGTTTCCGTCGTGTGATGTCAAGTTTGGAACTAGTGAAGAGTTGCAGTCTCATGTAGAACAGAACCATGCTCCAGCTGGGGTTAAAGAGTTTATGTGCAATTTGTGTGGAAAGGTGTTGACAAATCAAGCAAGTCTCTCCCGTCACAACCTCGTCCATACACAAGAGAAACCTCATACTTGTCAACTCTGCTCTAAAACATTCGCCTATAAAGCGTCGTTGAAAGAACACTTACAAGTAATGCATGATACGGGGAATGAGCAGTTTGCGTGCGAACAGCCCAACTGTAAATCCAAGTTCAAAATACGACAATATTTAGCGAGACATTTGAGGGATGTTCATGGTCTGAGACGATCTAAACAAGGTTGCGTCGAGACAGTGGTTAAATGAATACTAAAAGAATTTTTATAATCATCTATTCTTTTGACGAACCTGAAAAAGTAAAACAAAAGGTTTATGAAGGTTCGACCTAAAACTAACTTTGTATTATATTTTTGTCCTGTGAAGAAACCAATGTGAGCAAGTTGACTCTACCTTCTATCAAGATCTATACACAAGTAATCCACAACAAGCTGCGAAGGTGTGGAGGTTCAACTTCTCGAACTTGACAAATTAAAAGTCTGATAATTTATTATGTAAATACAACAAAGCACTTTTGGTATAATTAAAGATATCTGCGATTTATTATCGACCTCTTAAGAATAACGTGAATAATAATTAATAACATTTTTAATTCAATGACTATTTCGCAACTTAGTGACAAGATCTAACATTATCATACATCTCAAGGCCAAGTCATTTTAGCCTCATAACCAATATATTTCTTTTTTGCTCGGATGCCAGTGACAATAGTGGAGCTTTTGTTAAATGCAGTTTGTCCCAGTCTATCATCACCTTTAAATACAAAAAAAGAAACATTTTTAATGAATTTCTTCTCATTACTATCATCATCATCATCATCATGTGATGATTATAAATAGGAAAATAGAAGCTAGAAGCGTTTCTCGGATTCTCACCAGGTTTGAAGCGAATAGGTTCCTTCTGCACATGTAGATTGGGTGGGAGGTTAGCCTCATTTCGAATGAGCTCCTCATATGGAGTGTGGGTGGTGATTGGGGTGCAATAAAACCGAACCACATCCCCCACCGTCTCCATCATGTGGAGCATGGAGTTTGGAACACCGTGGTCAAACTCTGCAAACGCCTTACTCAGCAGTTCATACTTGAGCCGAGAGTCACTTAGCTGTTCGTTCATGAGATAACCCTCTCCTTTCCCTTTTCCTAAATTGAGAGTCTGGCAAAGCTGAAGCACCTTGTCCTTCGAGTCTTTAGGTGGTTCGTAGGCCTTTTGGAAGCGGAGGAATCTAATATCAAACAAAAATATCAATTAATTATTTAGTCGTCTGATGATGATAATATTCGTATGAAATAGTCTGATGATTTAAATATATTTTGTCTCTTACCCTCGCGCATTCATGGCAGCGACATCAAACTCGAACTTCCTCACCTGCGTCATATCACCCATGTCCAGAGTGGCCGACACGGGGTGTCCCTTCTTCAGCAGTTTTTGATCGATGAGGGGTCGGCGAGTGAAGGGGAGCCCCATTTTACTGTAAGTAATCTTGGCATGAGTTTCCCGATGAGATCTTGCCCTAACAGTCTGGTAAAATGGGGGTGGGATAGCGACACTCCAACTCCGTTCTGTTGCAGCTCGACTTGCAACCTGAAATAATAAAAAATACGTCATCTCATCGTGTATCATCACATAATAATTTCAAACTTGTTTTCTTTATACATTATCTAACATCATTCGACTATGGATCACCTTTCAACTGTAATTATTAATTAAAAGGAATAGTGTAAATTTAAAAATACAAAAATAGAAATACCTCCTTGATTTGAGGTGGCCAAGTCACAGCTTTTCTCAGCATGATGATTATGATGATCTAACAATAAAATTGACTGTTGCACAACTCGTCACGACTTTCAAAATCCTAAGGACAATGATTGTCCAGCCAAGCAACTTTAACTCACGCAAAAGTTACTTTCAACTTCAGCTTTGCCAAGGCTGGGTAATCAACGAAAAATGACAACCAGATTAGAGATTAAAGATTAGTTTGAGTTTGGAAATCTAATCTGATTATTGATTAATTACTGAATTTCGGAGAAAAAACTAATCTGATTATTGATTAATTGATTGATTACAAACAGTAGATTAAAGATTATTGATTAATTAATCAGATTAACTAATCAAACCTTTGATTAATTACATGTTATTTCTATTCGAATGACAGTTGCTGATACAAAGATTTTGATGGATTAAAGTTCAATTTTTATAACAATCACAACTCAACTATAAAGCTAATGAACTTACAGTTTTTAAATGGGTCGTAAAGTTGGAGGTGAGTGTAAATTTTCCTTTAATTATCTTTCAATTCAAACACTTTGCGTCAACGTCACTCTGTAGTGATTGACTGGATAATTTAAAAAAAACTCCATCAAGTATTAATGGAACAGATAATGGCGTGTTTCAGACATACTAATTAATTATTTTACTCAAACACTCCTCAATTCAAAGCTAGCATACATGCAATTTCATGCTGTCTACTTGCATGTAGAATGTAGAAAACCAGGTCTCAAAGAAATATACTTGTGAATTGTATGCATGGTTGTGGTGAAAATGACATTTTGGCGTTTAAGAAATCCTGTTCATCAAAATTTTAATCAACTATCAGATTAGTTAATCAGATTAGATTTCTCGTTTAGCAATGAGGCTGTTGATTAATGATTAAATCATTTTTTCAATCTGCGTTGATTAATTGATTATTGATTAATTACTAATATTTTTTATCTTCAGATTATTGATTAAAGATTAAACTAATCAATAATCTGATTAACAGATTAGATTAACTAATCAATTGATTACCCAGCCTTGAGCTTTGCTCATTAGCGGAGAAGAATAAAATGTTGAATGTAAACCGAAGCAGCATAATATTATTCTCTTGTTGTTGACACAGTATATGATCAAATCAAGACACGATGAAGATTCCCAGTCCATGTGAAAAATAAGGTGATTTGAACAAAGTGCGTTCTACGGAAAAGCTTTTTGGGGGTGATGAGAGACTTAAGGTGAATGCTTCATAAACGGGATAAAATCATGATCAAGACGGCAGCTGAGTATTGTGTACAAGCTGCATTATAATGTGTTAACTTGTTGAGTGTTCGAGAAGCACTTTTACTTTTGAGAACATTTTATTTCACAATTTGATTGCGGTTTATTTGTCAGTGGTTAAAACCAGTCATTAAAAGTCAAAAGTTCCAACCCTGTTACAGACAAAATAAATAAAGTATGAATTTGACTGAAGGTTAACTGAGTGTTGGCTTTATCATTTATTGTTAGGTGATAATATAATGGAAGATAAAATCGTTGTATACAACTATGTATTTTGTGCGCTACCTCGTGCACTGACATGTAGTAAGGAATTAAATGGGGAAGTGATAAGATCTCATTATGAAAATGAAGGTGATGAATGTGGAGGTGATTCCTCCTGCCCTTCCCTATCTTTCTTTTTGGAAGAGGAGCAAGTTCCTAAGCTCGGAAAGCAGTTAAAAGTTCTCTTTATTATCTTAAGGGACATTCTTAAAATTCCGGAGGAGAAACTGATCAATCATCTTACCAAGTTGGAGGAGAGTTTTCATCCGGGATTTGGGATCAAAGTTTGCAAACCATGTGGTGATACTGTGAGCGAATACCGTTTGTTAAAGGTAGTAATGACGCTGGAAACGAAACTCCACTTAATTTCCAGCAAGCTAAAGGATAACATTTGGAATACTATTAGGGAGCAAGAGACAGAGACTGGCCTCGCATCTGGAGGTGATGACAATGATGATGTTGGGGAGAACAATGAGGAGGCGATTTCTAAGGTTTGGAGGGATGTTCAAGAGCATGCTTGTAGTATTGAATATATGAACGAAAGAAAATGGTATTTGAATGTAAATGGCTAAATTGGCTTGTTTGGACATTCACTCTGATGAAGAACTGTTTGATTGATAGTGATATTTTAGCTGAGGATCTTGAGCAGGAGGAGGAGCCTCCTGTTACTGAGCCCGATGATATCGATACCCCACTATTATATTGGGAGCTAATGATGTGGATTCAGTTGAAATGGACATCCCTGGAACAACATATCAAGATGCCGACACTGGTTCAGAAGTGAGTTCGGAAGGGGCTCATCAATTTCATCACCATGAGCAAAAGGAAGATCTCGAAAATGACGCCACTCATGACCTTGCAGATGATGATGATGGTATGAATGAGTATAAAAGTACAGAACTGCAGATGCGTTTGTTGGATTTTTTTAGTAGTAATAAGTCCACTGCACCTGCAGAATAACTTAAATGTTAACAAGTCAAGACGTCAAGATTCGATCAAAAATCACTTGCCTTTCTTTTCTAGTCATGTCTGTGTATTCTGATGATTCATCCACTCATGGTGCAGGTTCCGTAGTTCAATTCGATGCTGGAGTCGAAGGAGCTCCATCAGCTAATTCGTTGATAAAAGACTCCAGAGTCTTTGTGAACGCTAGAGAAGTTAATGAAGTTTTGATGACTTTTATAAACAAAATTACTTTATAAACTTTGCTTCACTAATAGTGATTGTGATTTGTATGTACATTTGTTAATTAAAAATGTTTTGTTTATTTGCAATAGAAAATCTTATGGTTGACTCAGCTGTCAAACCACAAGCTCGCCGAAGTCGGAGGAACCGCCGTCCCCCCAAGAATCGTGAATTTTTTAGTACCCTGAGTGCCCACCGGAGCCGGAGGATCCCGAACTACCTAAAACCCGAAAAGTCCGGAAGCGATCTCTAAAGAAAACTAAATACATATGTGATGAATGTGGATATTCAAGAGAAACGAAAGAGTTACTTACACGCCACATGGGGCTCCACAAACCAAACGGTCCAGCCTCTACCCTTTGTCCTCATTGCGGATGGCGTATTAGGTCAGACAAACTAGATTAGTCATACTCGGCAGATTTGTAGCAGCAAAAGAACAACTTCAACAGTGCGTCGCTCATACAAAAAAAGTAAAGAATGTGGATCCCTCTTCCACGACTGGACAAGACTTGAAAACCACATGAAACTTCATTTGAGTGGCAGAGGTCACGTTTGCGATATTTGCAGGTGGCTTTGCCACAATTTGGCACAAGAAAAAGGGACGTGGCATCCAACAGAGAAGAGTAAACTGGCGGAGATCCAGAAGCGTATTGCCAATCGGTCTGTGGTCACGCAGGCGAAACTTAGAGCCAAAATCGTATCTCTAACCGATTCCTCATAAACACTGAAATCTGTTGACTGTTGTTGAGGAATAGATCTCAGCGTCGTTTTTGTAAGAACAATGCCAAGTTAAATAATCTAGTTATTTTATTACTATGTCAGTTGGTCAGTAAATTATTAGAATATTATGTTGCACGAGAAAAGAAAGATATTAATGATCTAATATTGTGAAACTTTTATCTTGATACGTGGTACAAAATCCTTTTGGTATTCTGCGAGTGAATAAATTATATTATATTATATTATATTATGTAAAATTATTTATATATTCGTTATTATTTATTAAATGAAATCGACATGGATTCACCGATTATCTTTTGTAAATTACAGCATTACCAATGTAAAACTGTAAAACATAAAGTGGATGATAAAGAAACACAAAAGCTTGGAGTTGGAGGGGTAAAGTGACACTGATTACCTGCTACTTCTTCACTTTCACCATTAGAGTTTCTTAACCTGTAATGCAATCAAAAAAATGAGTTTGTATTGATTTTATGTTTTTTTCTTATTATGAGCTGAGCAAAATGTATGCAGAATAGAATGAAGTTACTATGATGACTATATTTCGGCTCACCTAGTTCAATTTTTTCCTCTTAATTTGCTCACTCATCTTCACCAAATCCTTAGCAATGGAATCCTTATCATTGCGTTCTTGGTCCAGTTCTCTCTTCAGCTTTTCAATTTGTTGGTCTTTTTCCTGGATGTTGGCTTGCAACCCTTCCTTCTCAAGCACCAACCCTTCCTTCTCATACTTCAACGTTTGTATTTTTGCGCTTTGTTCCTCAATGCAAGTATTTTGTTTTTTCACCTTTTCTTTCAAGCTATCTAGTATTACCTGGGTGCTTTTCCCCTGCCCTTGAAATGCAGCCAATTCTATACTTTGCTCAGTACACTTAGTCCCCAGTTCCTGATTTTTAGATGATAAATCCTCACATTCGCGTGTCTTGATTCGAGTTTTTTCTTCGGATTTTTTTAGCCTGGCATGAAGGCTTTTAGATGTATCAGCTCGCACCTTCAATTTTTGCTGGATTATAGCCATACATCGCTTTACTTCTTCATCATCATCAACCTTATCTTTGGAGGTGCTTTCACCGGGGCTAGATGAACTTGACCGCCTACTCTCGTTCTTTTCTTGAGTTTGGCTGTTGCCATTAGAATTAGAAACAACTGCCGGTGCAAGTGCTTCAGGTGGTTTTGGCACAGCAAGTAGACCTTGAATTTTTTGTTCAGGAATGTCAAGTAGAGATTCACTACCTGCTGCTGCTGGGCCAGATATTCTTGGTGGCGGGGGAGCTTTCCTTCCAGAAGGACTACTGCCAGAAGATCCATTGCTACCGGCGTTGCTGACTCTGCTTGATAATCCGTTGACACTCATTGTCACTCCTATCAAATATTCTGATATTTTGCTGAAATTTTATGAAAAGTTTGACGATTGAGTTGGAATGTTTTAAGCTGACAAATACAAATAAAGATGCATAGACAGTTCATACATAAAACAGTAATCATTTCAACAATTAGAAATGGGCCAGCACAACCGCATCTCGTCTGGTTGAGTAAATACATTTAAAAACACTGAATATGCAAAAAAAACTTGTGCGTGTACGAAGAAAGACCTAGATCATGAAGCTCATCCTGAAACTAGGTTAAACTTTCAATCCAATCCCATCTACATCAAAATTGTTTTTGTAAAGGAAAGATGGATAAAATATTTGCCAAACAACTATGGTTAATGAACTACTTCTTGTATATTATTTTTGCTGTGCTAGCAAACCCTGAGCTCATACATTACATGCTTTCAAGAAGCAGAGGACAGTCATGCCATGATATTGTTATATGGTTGGTTGTTTTACGATTAAATACATAGCAGTTTACCGAAGGTGATGATGATGATGAACTGATGAAATGAGAGCTGGAGTAGACGAGAGTTCAAGTATTTGTGAGCAGAGCAGTGCAAATTATTTTCATGAATAGAGTATAAATGAATAATAAACCTGGTAGCACAGGAGTGTAACGAACTAGCAATTTAGTGGTTATAAACGTAAACTGATGACATTTGACACATAAGATAACATCCAAGATAAGCGCGCATTTCATGTTTGTTGGTCTTCTCTAATATTGTGCTAAGATGGCGTATTTGAAACTCATAGAAAGGGATTCCGTATTTTAAATGCATAGCAAGATATTCCGTTTTTGAAATAAATAGAAAGAGATTCCCTACTTGAAGGGCATACAGTATACCTGATGCTAGCAAACAAAAAGGTTATCATGACATATGACCCTGAAGATAACATCGGAGATAAGCGTGCATAGTACCGTTGATTTTCTCTCGTGATTAGCTTTCGAATGATATGCTACACGGTATACGTTACCCTTGAAAAAGTGAGGGGGTATGACCTTTTCCCCCCAGGGGTAACTCCGATTTGGTCAAAAATTGAACCGGGTTCCTCATTTTTCATAAGCTATCGATTGGTGAAAACAGAATTCAAAAAAGTCATAGCGTTCTCGAAATATCGTGTTCCCGAACGGAACGACGGACCGACTGGACAAAGCTATAAACTAGCAATAAATTGATAGTTAATAAGGTTGTTTTCGGTAACAGTGGATGACATTTTAATAGTTGTTTCATTTGTCAAGCTTTCGAAGGATAACACTGCCTTCATCTTCTACCTGTCTAACCTTCATACCATTTATTATGCAGCTGAACCGCATTCAGCAATATCATATCATCATCATCAACCTGATCATTTCATAACTAATTTCCAAAGCCTTCCCGACCAGCGCACTATATAACATCCCATGTTAAAAATCACATGGTCACAACACTCTACAATTTCCAAGTCAACTCATCCCATCTGGCATCACCCGTACTTTCCATGTTGTACACATATATACTTGGTTAACCTTTATATACCTTTTATCTTCACAATAGATCAAAGACTGAAATCATAATTGTTATTTTATTGTATTCCTTACATGCTGAAGGCAATGAGACTTTTTTTGCCTTTCGTTAACAATTTTTATTCGTTTCTTTTATCTCAACCTTTTTATTTGAGACTGCTTAGTTTTTATCTTTATCTTTAACCAATGTTTTCTTACCTCAAAATGATTCGCGAATGAAAGTAAATTTTTTCCAGGTTGCCCCAAATGTATCGTCACGTAGCGCTGGGTTGGTGTATTCAATAAATTGATTACTTGGTACTAATAATTATGACAATTTCATTTTCTCGTTAATGACAAATGTATGATGATGACTAAATGATATGATATCATAACTTATAAGCAATTCAATACCAGCTCATGCCGTGCTCAATTATTTTTTCCCCGCAACTACCAGCTCAAAGATAATATTTGAAAAATAAAGCCCTTCGTGTTTGTATTTTTATTATACTATCAGCATATAACAAGACAAGAAGCAATGAAATCTAAGACCTTCGTTGGTTTGTTTTGAAATAAAATTATACAAAAATATATAAGATACTATAAAAAAGTTTTGCAGAATATTGGGAATGCATGTACAAACGCTCACACTGACAACAATACTAAAACCACCAACTTTATCAAACTGTAATTATCTTTTATGTAGGAAGGCTGTGAAGCTAAATACCTATGCAAAAGTTTCGAGAGCTTTGGAATACTTTGCAACCATTCAATGACGATTCAAAATAGACAATATGATAACTCTGTATGAAATGCTTTCACTTGAAGACCAAAAGCAAAGGTGTTTTACTTGAACATGAGGGAAATATGTAAATCGGCTTACGATATAGAAACCTATTGTCTCGACATTCGGAAATATACCTTGAGGAATAATGATGGCTGCTCGTAAACATGTTGGGAAGTTATTTTGGTTGCATTTATTTTTTCTGATGATCTGTTCAACTATAATGTACGCATATGAAAGTGCATGAAAGTCCTCTTGAATGTTGATGATAATGCCGAATATTGTTAGCGTTCGTATAGAAGTATGCGTATAAAAACAATTAAGCGACTTTAGTGTCTTGACGCCCCTATATTTAAGTTAAGTTGCTAATGACGAGCAAGAAATGCATCGCCAAGGGTATATAAAGCTTAAAAAATGAGCCTTGAACCACTTGAAGACTGCTGCAACCTCTCGTGCATTGAATAACATAATAATGTCATCATACTTTGACTTGCAAAATTATTTTCTATGTTGGTTTTTATTAATTGAATAAAACCGACAATCGTTTTCAGTAATTATCTTTATTGTATCTTAAAGTATTACCAAGGTAAAACTGTAAAACATAAAGTAGATGATAAAGAAACACAAATCAAAGGTTAGAGGTGTAAAGTGAAACTGATTACCTGCTACTTCTTACTTCACTTTCACCATTAGAGTTTCTTTCCCTACAATGCAATCAAACAAATGAGTTATTATTTCATTTTTATGTGGTTTTTTCTTATTCTGAGCGAAACAAAATTTATGCAGAATAGGCTAAAGTTACTGTAATGACTATATTTTGGCTCACTTAGTTAAAATTTCTTCCTCTTAATGTGCTCATACATCTTCTCAAAATCCTGAGCAATGGAGTGGTTATCATTACGTACTTGATCCAGTTCTCTCTTAACGTTTGCAATTTGTTGGTCTTTCTCCTGGATTAAAGCTTGCAACCCTATCTTTTCATCCTCCAACGTCTGTATTTTTGCGCTCTGTTGTTGAATGAAAGTGTTTTGGTTTTGCTCATTGTTCTTCAATCTCTCTATTTCTTCGTGGTTCAATTTCACCTGCCCTTTAACCACAGCCAATTCTGAACTTTGCTTGAAAATTTTAGATGATAAACCGTCATTTTCGCGTTTCTTGTTTCGAATTTTTTCCAGAAGGTTTTTATATTCATCAGCTCGCACCTTAAATTGTTGCTGGAGTGTATCAATACTTCGTTTTACTGCTTCATCATCAATCGGATCTTTGGAGGTGCGTTGACCGGCACTAGATGAACTTGAACGTTTATTCTCATTATTTTCTTGGGTTTGGCTGCAACCAGCAACCACCGGTGCAAGTGCTTGAGGTGGGTTTGGCACAGCAAATATACCTTGTGGTTGTTCGGGAATGCCACTGCCACCTGGTGGGGCAGATATTCTTGGTGGTGGGGGAGCTTTCCTTCCATAAAAATTACGAACAGAAGATCCACTGCTACCGGAATTGCTGAACCTGCTTGATGATTGGTTGCAATTCATTTTCACTCCTAAAACTTAATGAAAAGTTTGACTAAATATTGAGTTGGAATGTTTCAAGGTGACAGTTATAAATGAGGATGTTTGGAATTTTGATAAGTTTATATATAAAACAGTAATTAGTCCGACTGTCAGAAATGAGCCAGCACAGTCGCAATCTCGTTTTGTTGCGTAAATGCATATTTTTTAAAAAAATGGATAAGCAATAAACCCGTGCGTGTACTCAAATTTTTTGACTGATTTTCCTCATCTATCATCACTCATCATATGACGATAGCATAATAACATAAAGGCATTGATAACTCAGAGTGCTGTGCATTTCCGAGATAATATAATCACTCGCAAGTTTCTTGCATTCAGGCTTGGTTGATCAAAATCATGATTCATGATATAAAAGTCAATATTAACAGTGACGTCAAAAAATGCACTCACTGGCGCCACTGGCCCAAGCCCATGGTTCTCATTACCTAACTCGTCGTCAGTTTAAGTTAAAAAAAACAATCGTGGTTCAAGTTACATTGGATATTATGCTTCTGACGATGTGTCATGCAGTGTTTTATAAAAAAGCTGTTATCAGTTATGTACAGACTTACAAAATATATAACGTTGTCCACATAAAGCTAACAAGATATGACTCAGACCCAACCTAATCATAAACATAACATGACATAACAAACATCACAAAATCTGTGCGGAAACTGAAACTGGAAAATTTATCTGGAAACTTGATTGCATTGCATGTGAAAATATGGATGCGCATAATACTTTTTTGGTTGTCCTTTTCGCCCCTGAGTCATTTGTAAATCAAAGGCCAAGCTAATGATGTCATCACAAGCAGGAAAAAATATGTGTAAGTGAACAAGTCTATCACCACAGACTCGACTTGTATCTCCCGTGGAAATCAAATGAGTACCAATCATTCCTTGTTGATGCTACCTATCTTGCTCCTTAACATTATGTAAAGACACACATATTTCGATAATGTGCTAGTTAATTTCAAAGATTCACACTGGAATGGAGTAGACTGGACTGAAATCATAAGCAAACTAGAATAAATTTCATTTATCTTACCAAATGTGATTTTCGTTGGATTTAATGACTCAATCTCAAACTTTGAATGAAACTAATTTGATCAATAACAGCAATGTAATGTAACTACCAAGCTGCAAAATTACGCAGAAATGTGCGTAGTGTTGCAGTTCATTGCTTTTCAATAAGTTGCAGTGCATTGCAGTTGCACTAACCCAATAGGGAATTTTATGCAGTCTGGATTCTATTAATTTTTTAAATGATAGCAGTCAAGCCTAGTCAAATATATTTGGCTTACCGATTTTTATGATCCTGTGTGTTACTCGTGTTCTGGATAAATCCGAATAGGGACTCAGAGCATACCTTAATCACAGAGCAGGGATGTTGTGCTAAACAAATGGGGTATATTTCTAAAAGACAAATTAAAATTGCTTGAATGTCAAATCCCACAAACTACTGGATGACGACTATTCATGTACTTTAGCTATGATAATGTTAGAAATCGCAATATATTGGAAACTGTAGCTAGTCCCCCTTCGTTCTCCACTACACGGAGAAGACATAAATGCGAACAAATTTTGCGTGTTTTTAATACGTCTTAAGAAGCGAATAATACTGCAGAGAGTTTGAATGTTTCTACTTTCAATCATGAATTTTATTTTGTACTCGTTCCCAGTAAAAACGACAGATAAAAAAATATTTACGATGATTAAAACTTAATGCTTTTAAACCATTTTATCCATGAATGGGAGAAAGAGCTGCGTTTCATGAGTGTATTATATCGTTTAGTACTATGTACTAGGAAGCGGTTCTTTTGGAATGGGATAGCTAGGGTAGAGATCTCATATTTTCTATTCGTTCATCAGCACCAACATCCCGAGAATCCTGAGGACTCAAGGGTGGCAATGTGCTGAAGTCTTCTTATCTTTCCCCTTTTAACTAATCAAACGCAAGGGCAACTGTGTACAAGAATCTATTTAAACGTTTTCATTTCAACTGGGCACCGAATAAAAACTAAAGATGAGCTTAATACTACTACACAAGGATCATGTATCATAACTATTCCTTTGTTCAGTCTCATACGTACTACAAGAGAAAAGGAGCGGTTTTTTCAAACGCGGAGCAGAAGCAAGAATCACATGGAATGAAAACATTTCTGTAGTTTCTTGTCATTTGCTTGTGAATTGTCAAACTTTTTCTCAGTCGTTGTAAGGGTTTACCAAAAAACAATATCCCAAACTGACGTTCAATCGTAAAGAAAAGTAGTGGAGATTTGAAAAACTAGAGTGGAAGTGGAAGCAGTTAATCCTTTCTCTCCATGCCATTATTTCAGTTGACATCAACGATGTCATCCTCCAAGTTGGTGACCATCAATGATCTGCCTCCAGAGGTTAGTGTTCACCCTTTTTATACTTAAAATCAACAATTAGAATAGATAAATGGATATGGGTGAATTTTGGCAATTATTAATTTGGTGTGGCCTTTAAAACTAATGACTACAATGTAATGTTACACACGCAGGTGTTGGAGAAGATAATTGATAGACTGGATGATCGAGTCTCCATCCTAAATTGTCGAGCTGTCAACTCCGAATGGAAAGCTGCTGCAGAAAAGGCTTTGGAAAATCTCTGTCTTTCCGGTTGGACACGATGGGAACCTAAAGGAATCATAGCAGTGGAGGTGGAGAGACCATTTCCAACGATAAGGAGCACCCCGATTTTCCCCTTTCCAACCAGGTCTCTACATTTTAACTACTTTGGATGGAAGGAGTACAAGAAAACAAATAAGGCTGCTAAAATCGAACCGTTCCAGCTGCTCAAGTTGTTTGGGAGCCACCTCACCTCCTTGTGGATTGAGGATATGTTATTAGATCCGGTCCAGATTAGCATCATGTTCAAGGAGTTGGTCAACCTCAAAGCTCTAACCATTTCACCACGGAATCTAGCTACATGGAAATGGGACGCAACTCCAGAGTTGACTGCGAAACCACCTCCAAATCTCCAATATTTGCGGCTGATGTGGGTTAACATGTATCTTGCCCAGTGGATAGTGGACCAATGTTCTAGCAACCTAATTAGTTTGGAAACTGTTAATTCAAGGGATTATGGTAGAGACTGGCTGCCACATTGTTTTCTCAAGCTACCTTCATCTTCGAGAACTAACCATCTTGGTTTTACCAAACTCAAATTATGGGGAGTAAGCTCTGAAATCTTTGAGCAAACAGTGCGACTCCCTCTAACGCACTTGTCAATTGATTGTCCGTATCATGATGTACCCCGTCAAATTACTTTGAAGGATATCATCACGTTCCTCAACAACTTCTCTGAAACTCTTGTTCAGCTTCATTTGGATGAGTTACAGGGAGTGGGGCTAGGGAACCCGGAGTTATAATCCATTTCAAGGAGTTTCCTTGTTTGATCGAGCTCTTCATTTTGTTTCCAAGTTCGTCGGATGAAAGGAATCACCTGACTCATCTTCATGAAGTATTCTTAACAAGATTCCCGAATTTAGAACGTTTGCATTTGCTGAATTATGAGTTGTATATGGAGAGAGAAATGGAACAAGTGAGAGAGGACTTGGACTCCCGTTTCCTCATCCAACAGTGCTTCCAATTGTGTCAAAAATTGGAGACCGTGACTGTAAATCTTCAAGCTGTTTATGGGGAAAGGCTTCAACGTCAAAACTACGAGGTAACCGTTTCAAGGGATGGAGATCAGTTGTGGAAACTACTTCAATAAAGGCGATGAAATTTATGGAAGTAGTATTATGTATCCATGTTTAATTATAAAGCTTGCAGGATTTTATGCTAAATTCTTAATGTATGAAATCCGGAAATAAAATTGGTTCTCAATAATGTCAAGTATTGTGAGTCTACTTTATTTTAGGATTTTTTAAAATTTCATACAGACTAAAGCAAGAAATTGTTTTGAAACATAATTCCTTGTATAGCGAAAACAACAAAAAATGATAACTATTCTAGCTAGTAGATTAAATACCCATCAAGTGTATGAAAATTATTGTGGCATTCAAAGTCTCTAGGAAACAAGCATAATCATTGGTAGCCTTCAACTCAACCCTTCTTCAACTTATATTTTTTAGTGCGTCCATAATTAAGAGGTATAAGGAAATCGTCAATAACTTGATTGGGATAATTTTGCGTTTCTAAACTTGAATTTCAAAAACTTGTTCCCACCGTCTTTAAAGTAATTGGTATTGATAATGACAACATAATGCTTGTAATTACATGCAGCATGTTTCTTCAAAAGCATTGTTATTTTTGTTATGCAATGAACAAAGGCTTGACAAAACAAGTATCGACATTTTCGTTTTCACGGTGCCCAAAAAATCTTCCACCAATCACAGCAAGCGGAGCGAAAAACAAATATTTTTCAAGCACCAAGCATATATATTGACATTTGTCCTCTCCATTGCATTGCGCTTTGAATCTAAAAGCACGATAAAATTAGTTTAATATCAACTTCAAAGAAAAGACATAGAGACAGAGTTACTTAAAGAAAGGATAATTTTGCTATTTTTATTTCTATTGAATGATAATTTACTGGATGTTAGTGTTAGTTCAATTGTGATAAGTTATTAGCAAGACAAAACGAGAAGGGACTAGAAATCAACCAAAAACTGAAAGTCAATTTTTAGGTTATTCAAAATGAAACGCGCACGTCCTTCCAAAGAAGCTATACATGTAGCAGATGAGAATGTAGAGCACCAGACCAATGCAAGTCAGAATCCCCTGCTCCTCTTTCCAGTGAGACATTTTGAATTTATTAAATTTATTTTAAAGAATACTGTTAACTGTGGAAGCTATGTTGGTGGTTTGGTAGTCAACATGTGTTTTTTAAGATAATTGTTGTGTTTATGATATTTAGGTCCTACATCATCTCTTTGAGATCATTCCTTTTGACTGCAATGAATTTAAGAACTTGCGACTCGTTTCGAAGGAGTGGGCGAAAGCCTCTTTGCAAATTTGGAGGAAGGAAGCCTGGTTAAAGTTAGATGATAGAGTTGGAGCCGCATCCTCCTTTCAGCAATTTTTGAAGATGACAAGGCTTCCCAGGGACCCATTCCAACTAACTGGACAGAAAAACTGTTTCCGGAAATACAAAATTTTATTTGACCAAAATTTGTGTTTTCGCACACGAGGATGTCTGGAATTTTGGAGAAAAATCGGCCCGCTCATGACACATCTCAACATTCACGACTCCAGAACGTCGTCAGCAGAAGATTTTGCTAGGATCTTATTCGAAATGACCCCCAATTTGACAAGTTTGAAACTAAGCAGCATTCGTACAAGGTCTTACAACGAGTTGCCGTACCCCTTCATTGAGGAATTGGAAGCGGAGAATTTTTTCATTGGGAATTGGGATGAAAGAGTGCGACCCTCAGTGGATATATCAGTGCAAAAGAGTTTGGAGGAACTAACCATCAACTTGAACTCGCTTATCACTTCTCCAATTTCGTGGACCTACGCTTTTGCTCGCCTTCCCAATATCAAGGCAAAGTTTATTATTTTTATATCAAATATCGGCAACTAAATGTTACATATTTAGTGACATGTTAACTGACCTAAATTAATTTATTCAGGTGCTGACGATCGAAGATATGCCTTCCACAACTTGGGGTTGGGCTCGTGATGGCAATCAAAATGAAAACGTGACGATTTCCGAGTTTTTCGTGCTATTACATTCCATGAGAGCTGTTAGAGAACAGATGGGACCCCACTATTTCTCCCAACTCAAGAAACTTGAGCTCTACAACGGACACTACGGACAGGACATCTACAGTGAATTGTTCCTGCCAATTCTTCGTGATCTGAACTTTCCCTTAACTTCCTTGTCTATTGACATTGACGTTAATACGAATGTCGATGAATTCAGGCTGATGTTGGAGCTGTACTCACGTACGTTAGAAGTACTGAATGTTTATCGAGGTTCTGATGCAGCTCCGTTTTCCCAAGATTTTCCGTACGGAGCAAATATTCCAAATCTGAAAACGTTGAGTTTTGATGGGCCGATTTGCAAAAATCTACATTTCTTGGCAAATACGCCAAATCTTAGGACACTGGACATTGGAACAAGTAGTCGGAGCTGCAACATGGATATTATTGCAAAAACAGAGTTTCGCAGTGAAGCTCTAAGGAACCTAATACTTCCCCAGATGGAGGAGCTTTTCATTGAGAATGAGACCTGCGGTAGGGAGCGTGTGAAAGCTCTGGCAAAGATTATGCCCAACGTGAAAAAATTGGCTGTTGGCTTGCGCACTGATGGGTTTACAATGGTCTGCACATTTTGGACGAAACTTACCAATCTACATATCCATCCAAGTGAAGTTAGTGAAATGGGGATTTTGGGGATGACAGGAAAGAAAATGTACGCTAAGCCTAACTTAACAAGTTTAAAAGGTAAGCTTATTGATTGCTAGTTTATTTGCGTGTAAGAACGTATAGTTTGAGGTCTGGTTTTAACATAAAATTTGTATTGTATCATTATTGGATTAAAGATTTGACAAAGCTCGTTATGTGCCCTTCCTTCCGGTACAGTTCTAAATGGCGGTTGACTGACAATTTAGTTCGACATGGTTTTCTCGTTTGTCAAAACTTGAAAAAAGTGCAGGTGAATCTTAAGCCACAGGTAATCTTTATTTTTATTTCTAAATAATGCAGATACATTATCCTATTTTCGAAATTCTAGTCGTTGTTTGGTCTTTTTAGTAAAAAGCCGAAGAAGTTGAGGAAATGCTTGATTCCAAAGGGATTGAACTGCTTTTTCAGCCTCTCTGCTGGTGAATGCAAAATAAACTGTCATCTATTTCGTTTGAATACATATACTTAGCAAGATGAATCATTAAATTATCTGCGATGCTCATAATTGTTTTTCTAAAATAAGCAAATATATATATTGATTGTAATTTACGGATAAAATTATAATAATGTAGCCCAGTTTCTGTAATTTTTGTTCGTAATGTAATATGTGACACCTTGTGTTTATGATACTTAATTAAAGATAGAAACAATTGTGTGTGAAAAAAGTTTTGTATCTTTCTTCTTCTTCTTGCGCTCGTCAGTTTAGAGTCCATGATCTAAATGTCATGTGTGAATTGTGTTGGTGTTGCAGTGATTTAGTTACGAGATATGAGTCTTGTATAATCCTGGCTTCGGGAGGGAAAATCCTACTATTAATTTAATTTGTTTTATTTTACTGTTAGATGACCATGAAGTATGTTAATTGTTAAGTTTATGTATGTTTCTGTTAAGATTCTTGATAAATGTTACAAAGGTTAATGTAAACAATCGGTTTATTTTATTCAATTATTCTATGTAAACTTCCTAGCTATAAATATAACAGACAAGAAAACACTAATCACATTGCCGCAATGTGGCAGTGTCCTTAATTATTCGTATTCTCCAGAAGATTTGTCGTGGTGTTGGTCCCTCTGACTTTTGTATCTCACTCTATCCCACATTATTTTACTTAATATATTATCATGTTTTCATAATCCAGTCATCAAAACGTGCGCCGTTTCTCATTTTTCTCTTCGTCATATGTCTCAAGTTCAATCCTAGAGGCTTCGGTGGTTGCTCAATTAAAACCACGATAGCTTCACATTCACGACAGGCTCATTTACGGTGGTCAAGCAAATCAATCAACCACGTGGTCCTGATTCCTTATAAATACTATCAAACGAAAGGTTTCTTTTCATCCTTTCTATAAAGTAAACGGCTTCGTTTTGACTTCAGCGGAGCGTCAACAGAAATGATGTGTTCGCATTAAATGTTGGCATATATTTTCCTAGTAGAAATCAAGAATTTACTTAAAAACCGTTATGAATTATGAATCCTACGGTAAAATTGTTTACTTACTTTGGATATCTATGTAGATACGTGTGATTGCAGTAACAGCAACTGCAATTTCCTTTGCCTTCCATACTGCCAAGGATAATATTATAACGCAGGGAGAACCTCATATTGTCAAGCAGGTCAAGTAGTAATAATGATTTGGGTTTCTTTCTTCTAATTTCAATAATTGAATCAACGCTCTTAATACGATAAACGATATTTGAATTGCAAAAGCCCAAAATGAAAATTGAACCCGCTTGTATTTCCTGGGATCAACAGACAATTCCCGTTTACTTTGATTGAAGGTGAATGGGGAACCCAAGACGATGTTGGCCCACGTATTGTGAGCCCTAAGGATTCGAAATCAACGATCGCTTTGCATTATTGCTAAAGTTTTTTATGCACGGATGGTTGACGTTGAGTTGCTAGTGCTTAGAAGGAAACTGACAATTAAAACCAATTGCGATGCAGATTTATGAGCATTTCGTAGTTAAATTTAAAAAAGGTAAGAAATAAAAATTCAATTTAATAAACTTTTTTCAATTTGTAATTTAATTTGAGCTTGGTATATCCCTTTCTAATTTATTGAAAATAATGAATTTATTCAATCACTGCAATCATAATGGTAATCCCTTGACATTAAACATGTAAATGACTTATAAGATTACCTTGATTCAGTTTAATTTTTGGAATTGCCTATAAAAGTTTTATGAATTCAACCTTGGAATGGGAATGGGGATCAATTTATTTTCATGATGGTCAAACTCAAGTGTCAAACAATCTTTTGAGACGGTATACATGAAGAATTTTAATATTAAATTCCCATTTAGTCTCCCATTTTCGAAAAATTAAATACATTTAGTCGGTATACACATCAACTTCTTATTGATGGATTGTACAACTCTGAGGAACCAACTTCCTTGACCAAATTGTTATAACACACATATTTAGACTCGGGAATACAGGCTTGCAGACAATCTAACTAGTGTCAAACACATTATTTGTAAAAATCAAAATTACCGTGCTGTAATTTCAGTTAAAAGAGTCCCGATACATATAAATAACATAAACCCGCTGACTACAAGCACTCCTGTGAAAGCAGATAGCTTTGTTGGCTCAGTTTCTTTTCTCACATTGTCCGTGATTTTACTTCGTAACGCAAAATTCATCAAAGTGCATTGCTCGTTCCTAATTTCTCAAATTTATTTAAACTTTGCAAAAATTTGGCTTCTTGCAGCACCCTAAAACGGCTTGTAAACCCTTGAGTAAACAAATCGAACATGCTGGTTTAAATCAGTCCTAATTGTGAAAGATTGGCATTGCCTGGAAGAGTATACTTTTTCCTTGATATGTGACCTAAAATGGTTTGCGAGTGAATTGCTTTTAAACATTTTGTTCAAAATGTTTCCGTTTTGGGTTTGGCGACAGAAAGTTCAGGCTTTTCTTTAACCCCTTTTTAGTCTGATTCGTCTGCAGTTGGAATATTTTATATAGATGATTCAACCACGCTTTGGATTTATATTCCACCTTGTGTTTTTTGCCAAGTTCTGCATTACCGCGTCTTGTAGCACTAGCCTGATTGTCATTGATCAATTTAGATTCGATAAGTTTATCGCGGTTTATTATGACAACTTCAGGGTTACTCTGTCAGAATATTGTTTGATTTGAAATGGTCCAGTTTTCTTGTCGGTGACTTGGCTTATGCTGTGCACACGGACTATATGCATTTCACTTGCACTTATGTAAGATAATATATATTTCGTGGCGTGTATTCATAGCCTATCATTTGAATCTCCAACTTGAAACTCCTGTATAATTAATTTAAGTTTCGTCAGCTCTATTTGTGTGCCTTCATGGGCTCTTTGAAGAGATTCAAAATCGCGGTGTAGCTGGTCATATTTAGTTTGAAGCCCTGAATGTTCCGGTTCTACTTTTTGTCTTCTCAGAAAGAATCGCTGCAAGTTGCGATACACAAGGGTGTATTTTTCATGAAACATTTTGAAAATATTGATTTCTATACAGAATACTCCAAACCAAATGATAATTAGACCAAACCAAATAATAAATAAACCAATAAATTTGGTGTAATCAATCGTATCAGAACTGGGGGAATTTTTCGAATTTAGTAATTTGTGAAACAACATATTATGCCAGGTCGCCCACTCATCCCATTTGTAGTGTAGCCCAGATGCCACAATTTGCTGGGAAGTAGCATAAAGCCAAAACTGATTTTCAGTTTTCATTGTCCATTCATACATTTTGTGGACTAATGTTTGTTCCAGGACGTAACATTCGCTAGAGGATCCAAATCTTGTTCTAAATTGTGTGGACAAGTCCTCTTTTACAAATGTTCTAGTGGAAGTAGGTTGCCTGAAAACAAGCTGTGGGTTATTTAGCATCATCTGAGCATAGTCGTCCATATCTGTTAAATTATTATACGAACGGAAGGTATTTAAAAGTGGTAGCCCCAGTAATTTGAAATCGTCACCGAATCTATCTTCAATTGAAGCCTTGCCAGGGCCTTCACCATGTATTATTATGTACTTTTTGTCAACCAGTTCCTTAAGAGATTTTAATCCTTTCGGTTGTAGCATAACGGTTACTAAACTTGTCAAACCATTGCCATATAATTGTAAACACAGGATTTGCAAACAAGAAATTACGATCAAATTTTGGGTACAGATTTCTCCATCATGGGCAAATATTATAGAAATATAGTTGATTAGCTGACGTACAACGTATTCCAATCTACGATGATAAAAGTAAGTGAACGAAGTCACAAAGATTATTACGCAGAATAGGCTTATCCAAACATCATTCGGGAACGCTTGGAACCAAACACCAAATGTCAACGCATGATCACTGTTCCTTTTTGATTGACAGTAGAAAAAGCTATCCGATTCAAAGTTGTAAAACGGTCGGCGGTTAGTCACCAATGGTGGGTTTGACGATGGTTCAAATCTAAACGTTGGACCAACAATTACCTCAGGACCAGTGTGCCATCTAAATACGCGAAATTTTTTATTTTGAGAAAAATCATATAGACCTAGAGTCATATTATGCTCTATTGCGAAAGCCAATATTGCTTCTATGTTTGTCACGCAATAATAACTTATTCGCCTTTTTTGGTTGAGGCAACTTTTTTGCTGATATTTCGGAATATGTTTAATAAACCATCGAGTATCATCTACCACTGCAGGTATCATTTTTCCATTTGCGTTCCAAAACAAATCCCGATGCATTGAATATATGTCATTTAAGTTAAGCTGCTGGACGAAACTACTTAAAATAATTGGAGATGAAGAACAGTGTCCAAAACACAACACCGTTATTAGCGTCTTATTTCGTTCACATTTTAAGGCTATATCATACCTATGCCGCCTAATCCACCCGCCTCATATGCTTTGCATATGTTCCCTCGTCTTCGATTGTCAGTTTTACACATTGCAAAGAAACTGTGAAGTCAGGAAAGGTGCTGTGAAAACAGGTGAACGGAGATCAGTTAGCTGAAGAACTGGTCTAAACATTAGTGCATTAAATTGCGTGATTGGAAGTCTATTTACGTCAAACGACGGGGTAGAAGTTTAAGAAGGTAAATGTTCATTTAACTACATGCATTTTATAACTGAAAGAATCCCGTCGTTTAGTGTGTTAACATCACTAAAACATTAGCAAAAGTGGTCAGAAATGTAGTTTAAGAGTTGCTCTTTACGATCTCCCTTCAAGTTAGCCTTCGAGAACCTCAACAGTGACGTTATTAACTAATTTCCCACTATGTATAAAACTCAACAATTTATCACGTCTTTTGGCAATTTGGAGATGTTCATTCATTGGTCATCTGCTGATCTAATGGGGTTCGGGGGTTGAGCACAGAGTGTAAACAAAGGTATTCCCTTAAACTGATGGGCAGAGTGACTACCAATTTCAAAGCTGGAACTACAGGAACGTATCCGTCTAACTGGAAATTATCGTATTTATGTATTACAGTTTGTAGCCTTTCCAACGTGCCTTTCCAAACAAATAGAATCATGGTCCGAGAGGGTACCAATGTATTTCCAGATTCTATGAGAGCAGTAGAGTAGCTTACCTTAAAGTGAAATGGAATAATAATTACGTTGAACGTATTTGAATAGCGATAATTTCCTCGATTTGGTATGCTCATATTGTTCAACGCAACGAACCTCGAATGAAAAAATGGAGTTGGCTGAAGAAAATCCAATAAATCGGTTTTATAAAAATAAATCACAAGTTGTTCCCAATTGTTATTTAGCTGTGGAAACAGCCAAGACAAGCATTCAGTGCTGGCTTTTGTTTCAAAGACGGGAGTCACCACCTGTAGAATCAGGGCTAGGTAAACTTTATATAGAAACATTTTAAAGTTGGGCTTTTAAATTGCTATTCCAATTGAACATTAGTCACTTGTTGAGATCGTTTGCTAACATTTTTAATTAACGTTCCGCTCCTGTTTATACACTTGCATAATTCTTGATGAAGGCATGATTGAATCCTTTTGTTATATAGAGTTCCAATACGGAACCTGACTTTTTGGCAGCTACAGCAACCAATAAAACGGTATTCGAATCCAATTAATCTCTGACTCTTCTCAGTAGCAGTAAACAACATAGCTGCCTTGTAAAATAAAAACTATTTGTCGACTAATATTGTCGAATTTGTTCGTCACATTTGTTGAAATCAGTAATTTAATACTTTTCCATGTTTTTGAAAGTTCATATTGTTCAACGCAACGAACCTCGAATGAAAAAATGGGCTTGTTTGCAGAGAACTGTTGAAATGTCTATTAGTTTGGTAAGAGTAACTAACAAATTGTTCCCTAATGCTGTTAAGGTGCAGACGCAGTGGAGATGAGATAAGCATAACGAGTCGCTAAGTGTTGTTCATTTTCCAAATTAACTCCATGTTTTTGAATAAGTATTTTCACATTTTATTACAAGTTTACAAATATTTACTGCATATATATAGGTTGAAACCAAAACTCCGACTGGATGTACATGTCTAAACAGCTAGAACTGGGGGTTTCCTGTTTTGCAGACTTGTAGATCAATAATCGCAAATAACACGTCGATCGCGACCTAAATACGATAGCTTGTTTTCTTGTTCATGGCTCGTTGAAATTAGATGCGCAATAGTTGAAAAACAACTTTATTGTTTTGAATGATATTCTCACCTCATGCATGGACATGTATTGTAAATGGTAGGCACGAGCTAAAGACTAAAAGTAGTTCACCTAAACAAGAATAATTTTTCGCATGCTTTCATATACCACTGGAGAAGCAAAAGGGATAGAAACCGGGACTTCCTGTTTTTCAAACTCGGCTAAGGAGTTGGGAAAACCCCGAAAATATTGATTATTTTACAACATAGCGTGGTTGATTTAGAACGATTCAATACTCTATGGATCACTAAACCTCCTGCCTCCCAGCCAATCAAAAGTATAACCAGACCCTCCCCTCCCTCTTGACTAAACTAAAAAGAGCTAAATACTAGCTTGCAAACAAGCAACCCCTCTCAGGTAATTGAAACTGGTCGCTATAATAAAGTTTCAAACAAGTGGAATGGTTATTTTATGGCTAACTAAAAAAATACTGTATAATAATATGCTTTGTATCCTTTGCATATTATGTGTAATGAGATTCATTCTTCCATATATGTACAAGTAAGATTGAGTTTCCAATTTAGCATGTAAATGTATTGTAAATGCTAAACGTGTGCTAAAGACCAGCAGTAATTATTATAAACATGCAAACCGACATAATTTGACATACAGTCCCGGTCAGGTGTCTAAATCCTTGAATTTGTGAAATTTGAAACTGACGTGGTCGTGCCACGACCACGTCAGTTGGATTCAAAGCTAAGTTAAAGCATATGCTGTAATGAGTCACGTAGCCCCACTATGGAACATTGAGCAATGTGGGATGTTTGTTGTTATGTTTTTTATGAACGTTTTGGGAACGTACTTATTTTACGTTCGACCAACGTTTTTGATCTGCTAAGTCGATTTGTCTCTGAAGTTGTGTTTTGAAAAATATAGATGATAACAGTGGTATGGTCAGTTACCATTAACTAGTTGAATTTTTAAAAGCAAAAAACAACTTCAGAGACAAATCGATTTAGCGGATCAAAAACGTTGGTCAAACGTAATATAAGGACGTTCTCAAAACGTTCATAAAAAACATCACAACAAACATCCCACATTGCTCAATGTTCCATAGTGGGGCTACGTGACTCATTACAGCATATGCTTTAACTTAGCTTTGAATCCAACTAACGTCGGCCTGGGTCGTGGTCTGCACAATTTTAAAGTTTTTGACTGAAAATTTTCCTAAAAAATGTTCTAAATTTAATGGGCTTTCTTATGGTATGGATGTCGTCGCTTCATTTTCCAACAGGACCGCGATCCGAAGCATACGTCCAAATTACTGCAGGAATGGTTTTCCAAAAAGAAGTAAGAAGTACTGGAGTGGCCTTCACAGTCGCCCGATATGAATCCAATCGAAAATTTGTGGAACATTTTGGATATAAGGGTTCGCGAAAGAACCCCTGGACCTAGTAACTTAGCCGAGCTTCAACTAGCGCTTCAAGAAGAATGGAATGGAATCCAAGATGTGACAATGCGTTTAGTTTCCTCGATGCCTCGTAGGGTTGCAGCAGTCGTTGCAGCTCAAGGATCGCACCAGGCATGTTAATGGATAATAAGGCTAGTGGATTGGATCCGGTTTAAACCGGATTTTAATGTCTCCAATCCACCCCACTTCAGGTGGATTTAATGGCTAAAATGGATAAATACCTTAAATACGTATAAATATGCCTAGTTATAAAATTATGTATATTTAAAACGATTAAAATATCAAATTCTGAGCACACAAACTGAACCCTATCATGTACAGGGTGCTATATAGCAAATTGCAAGTGTTTGTGTGCAAAGGAATTGATTTTGATATCCTTATGTATGTGCCTAAGGATAAGACTTTGCTATGTATAATACAATTTATACTTTTTTTTTATCCATATTTAGCCATTTAAACCATTTTAGCCATTTTCTCCATTATTATCCGGATACAGGATAAAAATCAATTTATCCTGGCTTATTAACATGCCTGGATCGCACACTAAATATTAAATTTAAGTTGAAAACCTAACAGGATTTATTATCTTGTCCTTATGAATTTTGTGCTTTCTCAGTATTTGCACTCCTAGAATTAAGCTACAATTAATTTAAACGTAGCATGATAGTTCAATAGAAAGCCCATTAAATTTAGAACATTTCCTAGGAAAAAGTTTAAAAACATAATTGATAATTGTACCGACCACGTCAGTTTCAAATTTCACAAATTCAAGGATTTAGACACCTGACCGGGACTGTAAATAGATCAGAATCTGTCTTTTCCCTTTTGATATCTTGTATATGCTACTTCTTGAAAGAACTATAGAGTTCGGTGCTTCCCATTTTGTATAAACTCGACTGCATGATTTGGAAAGAAGGCGTAAAAAGCGAGGAATGTACACAAGTTTGGTTCCGTGGATAGATTCTATACTTTTAACCTCTCAAACATATATGTTTAGATGGCCGACATGCAGATATATTGATATATTGGTTTTAATTGGGGTTTAAAGTGGCAGAACTGAAACATGGCAGGGAAGCCCAGAGCATGCAAAAAGAAAAATCCTTCGACTTAATTGGAATTGGCCGGTTGCCAGTGTTGCTCGGGCAGTGACCAATAGTGACTTAAAATTTCGATTTTAAAGTATCATATTTTTATTGGCAAAAAGTTGCTAGTTAATACAAAGTGAGGAATAATTCTCTAATTTGGCTGAAGATGATGATGCTGTGGAGTAGCCGTTCTCAACAATATTTCGTAATTTCCTTTCCCATTCATCCCCTTACATTACGTGGTGTTTTTTGGTCAATTCATTCAAATGCTTATCACGACCCCATTTTGTTGCAAATCTTTTTCCACACAAGACACAAATTGATCTATATTTTTCACTTTTTATTCCTATGTGAACAATTAAATGCCTTTTATATCCAAACCATGATTTAAACTCTTTCCATCAAGAAGAACATTGGTGTGCAGCTTCATTTAAATGGCCCTTTCTGTTGTATTTTAAATTGAATGTGTCACCAAATACTTTGTCACAAATTTGACAGTTAAGTTGGCGGCCCCTTTTGTAAACCAATCGAATTTTGGCAATGCCGTATCCCTTTTCCTTCATATCTGACCTAAAATGGTTTGCGATAAGTCAGGCTTTTCCTTGTTAGTCTGACTCGCTACTAGTTGGTCTACTTTATATGGTTGATTCAACAAACCTTTAGATTTATATTCCAGCTTCTTTTGAAGTTCTGCATTATCGCATCTTGTAGAACTAGCGATATTGACATTCATTAATTCAGAGTCAGTAATTTTATCACGGTTCATTATAATAATTTCAGGGTCACCAGGCGAAATAAGTTTAATTCGTACTGATCTAGTTTTCCTGACGGTGATTTTTCCCATGTGGGGCTCTGTGGCTGTGTGCATTTCACTTCCACTTATGTCAGATATATGTTTCGTGGAGGGTATTCGCAGCTTATCATTTGATTCTCTCTTTTTAACTTTCAACCCAGGTGTATTTAATTTACGTTTCTTCGGCACTCTTTGTGAGGCTTTAAGGGCATTTTGAAGAGATTCAAAATCGCGTTGTAGCTGGTCAAATTTGGAATGGAGCTCTGAATGTTCAGGTTATATTTTTTGTTCTCCACAAAGAATCGCTGCAAGATGCGATACACAAGGGTGCACTTCACACGAAACATTTTGAAACCATTGATTTCTACACAGAAGACTCCAAACCAAATGGTGATCAGACAAAACCAAAGAATAAAAAAGCCAATAAATTTGCTGTAATCAATCGTATCAGAACCAGGTGAATATTTGGAGTTTAATAGTTTGTTATACAGCATATTGTGCCAATTTGCCCACTCATCCCATTTGTAGTGTAATCCAGATGCCACAATTTGCTGGGAAGTAACATAAAGCCAAAACTGATTTTCAGTTTTCATTGTCCATTCATACATTTTGTGCACTAAAGTTTGCTCCAGGACGAAGCATCTGCTTGAAGACCCAAATCTTTTTCTAAAATGGGAGGACAGGTACTCATCCATGAATTCTCTACTTGATGTAGCTTTATACGTAACGAGCTGTGGGTTATCCATCATCATCTGTATCTCGTCTTGCATTGTTATGTCAATATTATATGAACGGAAGGTATTTGAAATCGGTAGTCCCAGTGATTTGAAATCGTCACCGAATCTCTCTTCAGCTTTAGGAAAGCCAGGTGTTTCACCATCGATTATTGCGTAGTTGTTGTCAATAAGTTCCTTAACAGATTGAAGCCCTTTCGGTTGCAGCATTATTGTAACTAAACTTGTCAAACCGTTACCATATAATTGTAAACACAGGATTTGCAAGCATGATATTATGATTAAATTTCGAGTACAGACTTCTTTGTGGGCAAATATAATGGCAATGTAGGTGATTAGCTGACGTACCATGTATTCTAATCTACGATGATAAAAGTAAGTGAACAAAGTCACAAATATTATTACGCAGAATAGGCTTATCCAAACATCATTAGGAAACGCTTTAATCCAAACACCGAATGTCAACGCATGATCACTGCTCCTTTTTGTTTGACAGTAGAAGAAGCTATCCGAGTCAAACATATAAAACGGTAGACGTGCAGTCACGAATGGTGGGTTTAACGATGGATCAGCTGAATACAATGGACCAACGATTACCTCAGGTCCTATGTACCATTTACTGGTGCGAAATGTTTCCCGTTGGGAGGAATGATGCAGATTTAGAGTCATATTATGCTGTATTGTGAAGGTCAATATTTCTTCAATGTTTGCCGCGCAATAATGACTTATTCGCCTATTTTGGTTTAGGCAACTGTTTTGCTGATGTTTCGGGATTTCCTCAATAAACCTTTCATTGTCGTGAAACAGTGCAGGTATCACTTTTCCATTTGCATTCCAAAACAAATCTCGATGCATTGAACCAATGTCATTTAAGTCAAACTGCTTGTCGAAACTAGTCATAGACACTGGAGTCGCAGAGCAGTATTTAAAACACAATACCGTTACTAGCGTCTTATTTCGTTTACATTTTAAACTTTTAGGAATAGTAACTATCAACTTCAAAACTGGAACTATTGGAACACTTCCTTCTAATTGTGCCTTATCGTATTTAGGGATTGCAGCTTGTAGCCTTTCCAATGTGCCACTCCAAACAAATAGAATCATGGAGCGAGAGGGTACCAATGTACTTCCAATCTCTTTGAGAGCATAAAAATAGCTTACTTTAAAGTGAAATGGAATAATAATTACGTTGAACGTATTTGAATAGCGATAATTTCCTCGATTTGGTATGCTCATATTGTTCAACGCAACGAACCTCGAATGAAAAAATGGAGTTGGCTGAAGAAAATCCAATAAATCGGTTTTATAAAAGTAAATCACGAATTGTTCCCAATTGTTATTTAGCTGTGGAAACAGCCGAGACAAGCATTCAGTGCTGGCTTTTGTTTCTAAGACGGTAGTCGCCGCTAGTAGAATCAGGGCTAGGTAAACTTTATATGGAAACATTTTAAAGTTGTGCTTTTAAATTGCTAGTCCAATTGAACATTAGTCACTTGTTGTGATCGTTTGCTAACATTTTCAGTTAACGTTCCACTCCTGTTTATACACTTACATTGTTCTTGATGAAGGCATGGTTGAATCCATTTGTATTTTCCATCAATAAACATCAATCACATCACTCCATACATTAAAAGTTTTAACAGAGATATAGAGCTCCAAGTGGAACCTGACTTTTTGGCAGCTACAGCAACCAATGAAACGGCATTTGAATCCAATTAATCCCTGACCATTCAGAATAACACGTAACCACGCCGTCTTAGTTTAAACTCAAATTAGAAGTGTATCTAAAATAGCTGCCGCGTAAAATAGAATCTATTTTTCGACTAATATTGTCGAATTTGTTTGTCACATTTGGTGAAATCAGTAATTTAGTATTTTTCCATGTTTTGCAAAGCACATATTGTTCAACGCAATGAACGTCAATTGAAAAAATGGGCTTCGTTGCAGATAACTGCTGTAATGTCCACTAGTGTGGTAGAAATAACTAACGAATAGTTCCCTAATGCTGTTAAGGTTCAGAAATAATGGAGATGATACCAAAATGTATATGGGGTCGTTAAATATTGTTCATTTTCCAAATTGTATCCATGTTTTTTTACAAAGGTTTTCTAATTTTTATTACAAGTCTAAAGAAAACTCACTGCATGCATGTAGATTCAAACCAAAATTCCACCTGGGAGACATGTCAAAACAACTAGAACTGGGGGTTTCCTGTTTTGCAGACTTGTAGATCAATAATCGCAAATAACACGTCGATCGCGACCTAAATATGATAGTCTGTTTTCGTGTTCATGGCTCGTTGAAACTTAATAAGGAATAGTTCAAAAACAACTTAATTGTTTTTAATGTTTTTCAAACCTCATGCATGGATATGTATTGTAAATGAAAGGCGATAGCAAAAAACCAAAAGTAGTTCACCGTAACAGGAATAATGCTTTGTATGCATTCCTATACTACTGGAGTGAAGTAAAGTAAAGGGAAAAAAACCGGGGCTTCCTGTTTTTCAAAATCGGCTAAAGAATTGGGAAAAATCCCAAGATAGGTTTTTTTGAAGAATTGGGAAAGGAAACTTTGATCGTGTATTGGTAACGAAAATTTATTTTCCTGAATTCACTATCCGTCAAATAAGACGTGTGGTATAATTTTGAATTGTAAAAAGAGACTGAGTTGAGCTATAGGAAACTAGTTGCGTGCAAACCCCAAAATTCATCGTGTTAATTGAAACTGTCCGTAATTATAAAACTTCAAACCCGTGGATTACCTACTTGATGGGCAACATTGTAATGAGATTCCTTCTTTCAATTTACAAGCAACTCTGAATTTCCAGTTTAACATACATGTGTATTGTAAATGCTAACTGAAAACTTAATACCAAAAGTAATTAATCAAACCACGCTAAACTTATCGTTTCAATCTTGTTTGTAGGAATAGAGAGGAATAATGTCTTGCATGGATTGCTGTCTTATATTCATCACAAGAGCTTTAGGATTCTTGTTTTGTAACATCGACTGACGAATTGGGATACAACGCGTTGATCGGAACTAATGTCAAACAGCTTGGCTCCTTTAGACAGTTTCCAAAATGTGCAAATTAGGTACCACAAAGTATATGTCGCACATGCAAGTATAGATGGCGGTGGCAGATATCATGGAGAATTGCTAAAACTTGGAAATTAAAGTTGTAGAACTGGAATATGGTAAGCAAGCATTAGGCGTGTCAACAGAAAAATGCAACTTAAAAACAACTGTATGTTAATATGCTTTGTATCCTTTGCATATTATGCGTAATGAGATTCATTCTTCCATATACAAGTAAGTTTGTAAATTACTACTTATCATGTAAAAGTAATTATTATAAACTTGCAAACCGACATAACTTGACATAAATCGATAAAAATGTGTCTTTTATCTTTTGCTATCTTGTCTATGCTACCTCTTAAAAGAACCATATTATTCGGTACTTCCTATTTTGTAGATTTAACTAAAGAATTGGGGAAACGATTGTATTACTAACGTACAATAGCTTGGTTAAAATCTAAACTTTGCAAATTACCCCAAACCATACGTCGCAGATATATTAGTTCAGATGGCCTAAATATATACTTTTAAAAGGTTTTAAAAAGTTAGTGAGTATAATTTTTAGTGTAAAATTGGAGCAAAGAGAAAAATCCTCAGATGTAATTAAAAATAGCTAAGGAAACGAAAGAGCTACCCAAAATGTTGAGATGGTGATGAGTGGTTAAAAAACTAATGAAAAATTTAATACCAGCTATAAGCTATGATTCTGTTTCACATATTCTAATAATTATAAACTGGCACCAATATTGCAAAACAGGCTAAGGCTAATATACTAATTAATGGATGGTTTTAAAATTCAATAAACTACACCGATAAAGCATTGGTTGCTAAATTGCAGCTAAATATTACGTGGTAAACATTACACTTGTGTTCTAAAATAGACAGAACTTGGGTTGCCAATTTTGTCTGTTTTTTAAGAATTGAGAAAGAAAACTTTGATCGTGTCTACGTAACAAAAACTTATTTTCCTTGATTCACCATCCTACAAATTAGATGCGTGGTACGAGCTTGAATTTTAAAAAGAGACTGAGTTGAACTATCGGATACGAGTTGCTTGAAACCCCGAAAATCCTCCGCGTTAATTGAAACTGGCCCGCATTATAAAGCTTCAAACCAGTAGATTGCCTATTTTATGGGAGTTATTACAACAATTGGATTGTATAGATTGTGTTTCAAATCTCTTACATGTATGTCCTTTATAATGGAATTCAACCTATCTCTTACATGTTTCAATGTAGGATTTGGATATGTATTGTAAAAGCTAGGCGAAAATTAAAGACCAAAAGTAATTAATCCAAACACGCAAACTTAAACGCTTCAATCTGGTTTGTATGAATACAGAGGAATAATGTCGTGTATAGATTGCTCTCTTATTCCTATCACAAGAGGTTTATCCTTCGGCACTTCCTGTCTTGTAAATTCTACAAAAGAATTGGGGAAAAACCCTGAAATCTTAACTCACGTGCATTAGCCCCTTTTTCTGTTGGATAGATTATACTTTTTACACAGGTTACTACCAAATATCCATCACTTAGATATTAGTTAAATTTAAATTGCCGATATGTGTATTTGTTAAAACTTGTGTGGACATCATTCCTGAGCAAGAAACAATTGTTTAGGGGTGTCAGTTTTTATATAAAAAAGGGGATGTCAATAAATGTAAACAGTGAAACTAGAGCTTCCAGTTTTGTAAACTGTGTAAAAATTGGAAACGAACACAAGAAGATCGTTGCAACAAATTTTTTTTTTCATTTGATTCACCATTAACCAAACAAAGACAATAATTTAGAGGACTGACGTTAGGAGCGATAAAAAATGAATATTAAAGTGGCTGAGTCGAACAACGTGGGGATCTGTAACTCCTCCTTAAACCTTTAACCTATTACCAACTTGGGTATCAGAAACTGTTCAAACTTTTTGTACGGATACCTTGGCATAAGATAAGTAAATATTCGGAGTTTTAGCTGGTTCATCATACACTGGCAAAAGTTTTATGGCTTTCACTCTCAAAAAACCGAATTCGGTTTTCCTGCCATAATTAAAAAACTGCTTATTCGATTTGCTCCATTGTTTCTTTATTAGACTCAAAATGAAATTTCGGTTGTGGGTCCTTTTTTAGGTTTTCAAAAAAGCGTCACCTGGTGGCAAAAAATAAAAAACTCAAAATCAGTGTTTTGAATGTTTCAATGTAGGATTTGGATATGTATTGTAAATGCTAAGCGAAATTTAAAAAGACCAAAACTAATTAAACCAAACACACAAACCTTAACTCGCTTCAATCTGACAATACGGATTATAAATTGTAAAGAAAAGTATGTTGTATCTCATCTATCCTTCCTCTTTACTAAAGCTTTACAAGCTCGGCTGAGAAATTTTAAATAAATAAATATTACTAATACTATTTAGATAAATTCTATGCCATACAAATTACCACAAAGCATACATCCCACATGTAAGTTTAGATGACCGACATGTAGAATTGGTAAAACTTGGAAATTTTTGGAAACTTGGAAGCTCAAATTTTATTGAAATGCGTACACCCCTTATGTTTCTGGATTTCATTAGGTAGGAGACGGGCCTCTTCGTAATCGACGAGCAATATTGTAGGCCGTAGTAATCTTAACTGTCGCTTAAAAATTTAGCTGATCTAGTCTTAAATAAAATTTTGTCTAAATTATGCATGTGTATTGTAGTGCCTTTATGATGATGTAGAACTTTTACAAAACGGATGTGAATTAACTTGTGGTAGCAATTCAATGGGTTTCAGTGACAATAAACATATTTTACAATTTGACACTTCATGTCAACAGCTTGATTGTCCATCTCATTATTTTTGTATTGGTCTTCATTCATTTTAATAAATGATATAAAAACAGTAGGGTATATACTCCAGCAACTGTTATAAAGTTGAAACTAATGTAAAACCCTGGTATTGGGTATTAAAGAAGTAGCTCTTGAAAATTTGAACAACTTATATCGTCATAATTGTCGAAGCATTTAAAAACTAATAAATAATCGAAAGGATAAGACTGGTTTTATATTAATGACATCAATTTATTACACTGGTGAATTTCGGGGAACATACAAGCCCATTTGGTTGCTCTGCTGGACCTATCAAAGGAAAATTAAAACCATAATCTTTACTGATCCCAACATTTTAGTTAAACCTGACCAAAAGTAGTTTCCGAAAGTCGAAATTGTTTTTTAATATTTAAAAATTACACCACCTGCCATTACAAAATCAAAATGGAAACATTGGGAGACTGGACAGAAACGCAAAATAGCATGACTCAACATTTTCGAGACTCAACGACCGAATTCATTTGGGAAAACGGAAATCCTCTGACTATTTCAGCATTAAGGAATTGTATTTTTTTCCAGTGCGATCTTCTTACTTTGGACCTTTTTCACCTGGAAAGAAAAAAATATAATGCAACCCATTTCCCCACCAGACTGCCAAGGGATCATGCTTATTGGTCAATTTGGAAAACAAACGCTGACGCAACCAATTCACAAAGGTTTTCCGATGGTTGTATCCTCTTATCTTCTGATTCATTTTTTCCTTCAAAAACTTGGGGAAAAAGTTTATTAGAAACTTATCCTGTTACAAGTCGGAGTCAAGTGCCAATAAAGCTTCCATACGTTATAATTTTGGCACACCAAATCCCGCCAGAGGTATCCCCTGATGATATCATTGGTTTGGTTGTATCATTTTACACTGCTTCGCTTCTACTGTTTGTTGGATTCGATTCAAATTCTGTAAGAATTGGCTGCTTTGCATGCGATGATTCCAAAATACATCACGAGGTCAGTTATTATGATGGTGCTCCAGTGAATTCATATGCTGTTAAATTAATCAAGTTACCAAACACTGCCGTTTCATCGTTTAATAGCTTTTTAGAGTTTTGGGAGCATCTACATTTAAACATTTACTTTGAGCCGGACACACTTGAGCGAAATTGTCCTTCAATTAGCTCACATAATGGGCTTTCTAATAAATACGGTGCGACATGTTCCATTATGGAAGCCTATTTTCACTACATAAACTGTTCCAATTTCGAAGCATGTGTCACAATTCACTACAACTGGGCAGAGTTGCGGAATACTAATGTAAACCGCTTGCACTATTTGACTCAATTTTTTCCTTCTGTTTTAGAAAAAACAGAATATACTTTTCAAGTCCTATTTCCCAAAATTTACTTTACAGATCTAAATCTTGCAGCATTTTTAACTCCATTTAGGTTTAATGTTTGGATATGCTTAGTTGCCGCTATCGCAAGCCTGTCAATTTTGTTAATTCATTTGGAAAGCTATTCGTTGGCAAACATCATTTTTTTTCACTATTCAGTTGTACTAGAGCAGGATTATAAGCAAATGATTGGAAAAAGAAATGTTTTGAAGGCAATAATATTACTATGGATTTTTGCGGCAATAACATTGCGACAATTCTACAACTCATCACTTTATTCCTTTTTGTCGGCTGTAAAACAGGCAGAAAATTATCCGGAAAATATTGAGCAGTTACTAAACCAGGTAGGGTTTCCCTTGTTAGCTTCGTATAGATTCTACTATCGCTTAAATACTATATTTTCTTGGTACGGCCCAAAAATGCCTTACAAGTACGCCACCCTTCTTCAAAGAATACTACGTAAATCCTTTTTCACGGGTGGTTTGTCAGTGAAGACGTTAACATCAGTATTATATGGGGATAAAATTCCAATTAAATATTACGATGACAAAAATTCCACGAAAGTAGCCACGGTTTTCGCCCAACTTCACACAAAAGGTAAATTTTCTTTTAGCAAGTTTGCAGTCATGTGTGAAGGAGGATGTGATGAAAACGTGAACGTAGCTTTTCTTTGGCAACAAAGATTGCATCGCGTTGTCCCTTTACAAAAGGCTTTATTTAGTGAAGTCAAACTGTGGAAACAAGATCAGAATCACTTTGCACCTTTTAAATTTCCAAAGTACCTTGAGATGATAGTGCAATCTGGAATTTATAAGTTTATAGCAAACCAGTATAAAAAAATTGAAAAGCTTAGGTATCTTCATCGCATGAATGGTTTCAAAAAGTTGGGATTGAGAAATGGAACCATGTTTAGTCAAATATTTCTTGCTAGCCCACTTGATAAATATGAAAATGAAGAAAGGCCAATGAAAATTTCAACTTTAGCAGGAACCATGCTGATATCAAGTGTCATACTACTTCTGGCTACCATTACTTTAATGTATGAAAATTGGGATGTAGATTTTCATAAAGGGCTTAGCTATCTGATGTCGTTACTGAGGTCACAGTTTGTTACATCCTGGGAAACTATTAAAGATGGCTACAGGTTTTTGTGTTCCATAAAATGCAAAAAGAATAAGATTTTATCAAAGGGGGTTGAAATGAAGAATACAAATTAGCACAATTACTATATAAACGAACTAACTAAATATGTTCCTTATAACCTATGTAAATTACTGCTAACAAAGCACAAACGTACAAATGTCTCATTATGATTCATTATAAACCTCATTGTAAGAAAGAAAATAATTTGACACTTGAGACATGTTTCGTCGTAAATTTAATTAAAATCAAAATTTGTTTTGCTAGCACTGTGAGTTGATGCATTTTGATTCGAAATATCATTGAATAATCGTGTGTATTGTAAAAAAGTATTCAAATAAATGACAAAATCGTAAAACAAATATGAGTAGTTACAGTTCTTGAGCTCTAAAACTTTCAATATTCGATTCAACTAAGGAAAAATTCTTTGACTTAAAGATTTATTCCATGAAATCCACATACATAGGCTGTTTCAGTCAAAATTATACACTTTTACAACTACATTATCTCCAACGAAAATTTATCAAAATCCCATATGTTGGTATGATAAGATAGCCCAGAATCTTAGCTATCGATATGCCTCGGCACAATAGTTCACCTTGCTTGCTGTGGCAGTTACAACCATCGAAGCAAGCAAGATGGATGTTGCGAAATTAAAGCAAAGGGCTTGGATCCAGCTTTTATATTCGGAAGGGCTGCTGCTCAAACAAATAAAGACCAAATTGGACCGTTTTGGTATGAAAAGTTTCCTTGTTTAATGGCTATTCAGATGTGATGTACAAAGTTTGAATCGGGTGACATTGACTTGCAAAATAAAATCAAATGTTTTATTGAAAAAATTGGTAAAAATGACAGGAAATTTGACTAAATGACAGTGATGCTGGCGAAGGACAATCGATTGAAGATTCGGGCGATATTACGAGAAAAGTTGGAGATGTGCCTTCGCTGCAGCAAACGGTACTTAAATAAGTACTTGAATAGTTTGACCAATGCTTCAATATTATCTAATAATCAAAATCTAATAATAGAGAACTCATAGCTCGATGTTGCAACTGATAAATGTTTATTTTTTCCAAATGAGTTAAGCAAAAGTCTACAAGAAATGGCAGACAAATCATTCAAACTTTTCTTTATTACAAGAAATTCATACATGTTTATTACAATAAATTTATTGATGTTCATTAACTTAATTAAATATAATATTATATAATAATTTTAATTTAAGCGTTCTTTAATTCATTTTAATTCTTGAATAAATTAAGACAGAAAAGGCCTCTTATATTAATTCTTTAAGATTCATTTTTTCAATAAATCGAATTATTGATTTTCCTAGTTGAAGAAGGTTTGTGCATTTGATAAATTTCAACTAAAATCAACAATGAGTATAGCATCACTGATTCGCTGGGTAAGCAGAAATATTTGCTCAGTAAGAAAATTATCGTCCACGTCAAAAAATGGGCCGAATTTTATTTTGATAGGCATAACTCCTTTTGCTCTTAAATACGCAACCTTCTTCTTGATTGTTTTGTACTTAAAGTATTCCTTTTTTGCTGCTTTCACATTAGCTTCTACCATTTTCCCACGAAGTTTTATAGCATTAAAGGTAAACCAGGGCAACACAATTAGATACAGCGTAATTATTAGCAAGGTTGATAGCACAAAAAACTCATATATTGGGGATGGCACTTTCCCAAACCCTCCCACGACAATCCAAGACATTGCTACAATACTCCAAAATACAATCGTCACCACAAAATAAATCAAGCAGTGAATAACAGGCTCCCCCATTTTGTATAAAAGGCTGGTATAGGTGTAAACTTTGACAAAGGTTGCTTGCTCATAAATTCGGTTTTCTAAATTGTATCGTATCATTGACATGGTGTCAATTGCTATTATACCGCATGATAATGTAAGCAAACAGAAACGTGCCCCGTCGAAAATGGGAAAGAAAAGAAAAAGTGCACGAGCAAGGTAGCTCAAAAGAATGGTAGTCCTTTCTCTGTGAGTTGCATCAGGAAGGATTTCGTACTCCATAATAATATATAACGGATCAAATTCAGTGAGGAGGGTACAAAACATCATTAGAAAAGGCTGGGCAACCAAAATAATCGTGAAGCCTAGAAGGATCATGCCTGAATTTTTTATTGCAATACTTTCCCCTGGCATTTCATAATCTGTAGGGAATTAAAGAGAATCAGGGTTGGATAAAAACATGGAGAAAAGCTTTTCTCCATATTTCCATGTAAAAAATAATAAAAACATGGAAAAAACATGGAAATACTTGTATACATGGAAAAACTCCGTTCGCATGTTTTAGACCCTCTACAATGGATATAATACTTTTAAAATGCACATTTATACTCAGAGTAGCAAGACTGAACTCCTTTTCAGTGATTTTTAAGATACTCCATCATAACTTTTAGCAGTTTCCAATCGAATTTATTTTCAAAGATAGGGTGATTAAATTATACTAACGATAACTATAAGTTTCAGCGAGTATTGACGCAGTATTATGTATATTCTCAACTATAGAAAATATGAAAGAACACAACGCTCGACAAAATAAGTGAAGTCGTATCTCACCAGAGTGTTATTTCTGAGTTTTTGATTAGTCCAGCAGCATTTATCCATTTTTCCATGTAAAAACATTTATCCATGGAGAAAAGAATTTTCTTTTCTCCATGTAAATACATGTTTTCTCCATGTTGTTTTTCCATAATATGTTTTTACATGTTCCTACCCTGAAGAGAATGTATTCGGTTAAAACCAATCCAAGTAGTAGAATGTATTTTTTTAACATTACTTTTACAAACCTTGCGACAATTCAAACTCTAGTTGAAGAAGTCTATTGAATGAGTAAACGGTAGGTTGAATGTTCATCCAGATAGTAAATGTCGTGATGAAAATGACAACTAGGATCACAGTTACAAGAAGCAACAACATGAAATTCACCCTGAGAAATTCCTTTCTAGGGAAGATCCACGTGTACATTACTGAAGCGTAGGCACAAGCTGCACTCTGCATGACAATTCCTAACATTGCCAACCACCAAGGAATCAACTTATAGCGGGGACGTATCAAATATATTCCAGTGTAGTCTGAGTTCCACTTAAAAGGAAAAGGGTACATCCAGAAATAAAAAAAGTTTTGGAGTTTTAATGAAAAAATTTGGTTTTCGGATAACATTTTCTTCTTGTATTTCAATTGATTTGAAACTAAATTCTTGAATATTTAGTTGTACGACAGTTAGACTCAGCGTCTCAAAACGAACTGACTGTCACATCAAGACAAAAAATAAGATGGATTTTTTTCGGGCGTGGCTGAGGTTAAAAATATGCATGCAGCTACTTTTAATCAATAAAAATTTCAGATACTAAAATTTGGAGAGGTTTAGCGTGAGGAACTTTCTAGAGTCGGAATACACTAGTCGTTCTATCATTAAATTTCATTTTTGTTTGTTTTTTATACATTAAAACCCTGTTGCCAGGAGCGCAAGCGTGTATATAAAACAAACAAAAAACAATTGAATAGAAACATGACATTTCATTAAATTTTCGTGTTTTACGACTACTTTTATGCATAATAATAAATTCTGGTAAAACGTGGAGAGCCGAGCTATTGTACTGACTATGCCATTCGATTTAGAACTCACCATCCAGCTATGTTATGTAGACATAAATTTAATTGGACGACTTTCTATGGGTTTTGAAATACTCATTGAATTTAAAAACTTATACTACCAGTTGGTTAAGCATTTCAAATAATTTAAATAATTATTTTCGTGATACTCCAAAGTCATGTTGAAACAATTTATTCAATTTCAAGCCTTCATTTAAAATTTCAAATAACCTTTAGATACTCAGTTTCAGTTAAATCTAGGGATTTTTTTAATTTTTGCGCACACGGATTTCGAAATACTCATTAAAGCTAATAACTAAAAGTATCAGTTGCACATTAACAACCATGTAGAAATTACGATGGACGGATGGACGGACCCATGCTCTCCTATAAAGATATTTTATCTTCCTTTCAAATAGCTACGCTGCGTCAGTAAAACGCGGAGCCCAGGAATCTTGAATAATTCCCTTTAGCTACAAATGTTGAGTAAGCATTTAAAAAACTACCTGTCAAGTTGTTAGGTGAAGCAATAAAATATTTAAATTGCTTTTTTTTAAACTCGGCCTTGCATAGCAGAACTACCGTTTGGAGTTTTGTTGTTGTATAATATTGTACTTGATTTTAAACCATTTTTTACATATATCTATATTTGCGAATGGAAATTTTCATATGATTTATTCAATTTAAAGTTTGGTTGATTACCCAGGAAGGACTGAGGTATCGATTTTGTATCTGAAACGTGTGGGAATGGAGTGGGAAGGGAAAACATATTCATAAAATGTATGTTTTATGCACGCATTTTAGTCAGTCTCAGACATGTCTCACTAACCAAAATCTAAAAACTTACCTGCATCGAATCTGCCTACGAACCACATTGGTTTTACATCTACAAACCACAGCGTCGACATGGTCTAATAACTAACATCGATTATGCAAAAGAAATGCATGGATTTTACTAAACACTATCACCAACCATCAGTATGGTCATCTGGCTCCTCTGTTGTTTGCAAAATCCTTACGTCCCTTTTATGCACATCATACAGTTCATAAACATGGAGAAAAGGTTTTCTCTATTTTTACATGTTAAAAATAATAAACTGCTAGTAAGCAGGCCAGAGACGTAGCTGAAGAGGGCGTTGAGTGATCTCCTCCAAACCACCTCCCCTCATGTCCACCAAATCTCCTCCACAACCTCTCTTTCTCTCTCTATACCCACCTCTGCGATCCTTTCCCAACGTAGTAAAAGCATTGCTTGTAGAATGCCATTCCGGATTTCAAGTACGCACAAGCTTTATGCTTTATGTACATTCATGCACGATGCATTTGCTATGCTTTGCTACGCTAAGCATGCCTTAATGTATATGTTTCAACCAAATCGATGAGTTACTGAACTTTTGAGCCTATAACTTTCGAACCGTTTGACTAGGGTTGCCGTTTTTTCGGTTTTCCGTTTTCCAAACCGTTTTTTTCCGTTTTCCTCCCGGTTTCGGTTCGGTTTTCGGTTCGGTTAGGAGGTCTAACCGAAAACGGAAAAACGCGGTTTCGGTTCGGTTTAAGTTTTTAACGAAAAGACTTAAATATAACAAAAATGAGCTGCAGAGCAGTATTTTTTGCAGAAATTTACTAATAGGGACTTCCAATTGACTCATTCTTTTGATTTTTGATCAATAAAGTTTATTTAAATTAATTTGAATGAGCTGAAAAGGACCTGTGGACGAGTTTTAGCGTGGTATTATGCATTTTGTATGTGTAATTTGGTTTAAATTGACATCCTCAATATCCTCATTAAAAAAATCGAAAATGCTAATAACATTTTATCTTATTTTATAGCGTTTTATTTTTGTGTGACTTAAATAATGTGCTAGTCTTGCTTTACTATAGTTTTTCTGGAACAAATGGTGCGAAAAATTAAATGAATTTTTAATTAAGTTTAGCTAAACAAAATTAGCTAAATATGTTTTTTAGAATTAAACTACCAATTCAGGAATTGTTGTAACTACCTGGAATTATTAATAAACCTTGTTCCAAACCTTTATGTATTATGTACCCCTCTGTATATGGAAAATATAGGGGTAATTAAAGAAAACGGAAAACCGTTTTCGGTTCGTTTTTTACTCCCAACCGAAACCGTCTACGGTTTCCGGTTCGGTTTTCTCTACCAACCGTAACCGTACACGGTTTGCAACCGAAACCGAAAAACGCCAACCCTACGTTTGACCGATTTCGCTGAAAAGTATTCCCAGA